>OY755048.1:10519983-10893254 GCA_963576565.1 Aspidapion aeneum | reverse complement strand
TTTAGTCAGTGGTTGTGATTTCGATGATAATAACAATAGACACTTTCACGCGGGCGCAGGCAAAAAACTTTATATTTTTATTAGCAAAAACCTTATTTTTTACAAATTTTTTGTATATTCAAAAAACTATCGGGAGGGGCAAGTGCCCCTAGTGCCCTCCCCCCCTGGATCCGCCACTGGAAAAATGCGATGTAACAAAGCGCGAGTGACAAAATCTAATTTAATAACTGGCGATACGTTTATTTTCCATAGTTAATAGCGCATGACTTCTCTCCCGGAATCCTAGAGGGTGTGAATTCCAACCGAACAGAACCAAACCAGCATATTTAAAAAAAAACTTTTTTCGGTTTGGTTCGGTTCGGTTCGGATTCACACATTCTAGAATCCCGGGAACAAAGTCAGGGAAATTTTTTTTTAATATATATATTCAACTCCAGACTAAATTACCTTTTGTTTGATACCACACAAGCCATGTTTTGACTTAAACTCAAATTTTAAAATCTACCCCCCACCCTTAAAAAAAGCAAAAACTAAAATGTATTTTGTTAAACTCCGGACTCAATTACCTTTCGTTTGATATCACACACACGCCATATTTTCACTTAAACTCGAATTTTTGAAATATACCCCCCACGCCCCTTTTTTTTAAATAAATTAAAATGTATTTTGTTTAACTCCAGACTCAATTACCTTTCGTTTGATATCACACACGCCATATTTTCACATAAACTCTAATTTTTGAATACTACCCCCACCCTTTTATTTGGTTTGTGTTCGGTGGATTTTGTTCATTTTTAAATGCTACCCAAGACCCAGCCTAGGTACCAAATTTCATTAAAATCGGCCGAGCGGTTTTTGAGTTATGCGCGTTGGTCGTTACAGACATACAGACAGACAGACATACAGACAGACAGACAGACAGACGGCGCAACAAAAAAGTTTCAAAATCATCTGAAACGCAAAGATAAATAAAAATTTTTGAAATCGGAGCAATTTTTTTTTTCTCGAAAAAATTAGGATCACCATAGCTCACACTACTATAGTATAGTATATGTGTGAGCTAAAAAACATAATGTAATGTAGCTCTTTTCAATTTTATTCCAATTTTGCCAAGTTTAAATTTGATTTTTAAGCCCCCCTGCTTAAAAGTAAGGGATTACTCGGGAGCTTAAAGCTCGCGAAATATATATCCACGATGATACTAATAAAAAACAAAAAGTGGGTGTCACTACCATCACAAAGAACAAGAAAGAGATGCTGCGAAACATAAGCAGCTTAAAAATAATTAGTAACTTGAACTGGCAAAAGAACAGTGCTCGGAAACACTTCAGTAAGAATAAGAATAAAAATTACAACCTTCTAAGCCTTGTAATTTAGGAAAAGTCCCTTCTTAAGTTGAGCATAACTTCTATAAGGGTGAGCTAAAAAGTTTCGGACTCAGTTATACTTAGGCTGCGTGTTCACTTAAGAGAAATGCTCTCAAGAATTGCTCTTAATAGTATTTCTCGCAATTGGAAACATTTTAGAGAGTAACTGTCAGACAGCTTTCAGAGAGTGCGCATGTAAAGAGCTTCTTATTAACATCGTACTTACACTGTGTTTTGAGACATGCGTCTTATGGAATATTAGTCGGATGAACCGACCAGTGAATGACCACTTAAGGAAAGAGTCGTTCTTGCAAATAAAATACTAAATCGAAGTTTCTTTAAAAGATTTAACCATATTTAGGGCAAATTGCACAAAAACCCAGTGAATGACCAGTTGCCACCAGTGAGTGACCAGTAAAAAACCAGTAAATGACCAGATAATAGTATGTTATGTAATAAGTTTGTAAACTAGGTTAATATCGGCGAACATTAAACTTACATACCAATCTGGTGGGGTGAGGTTTATAATTACATGAGGATGTCAATAACCATGTAGAGGGTGAATTTTTAAACTGGAACACTTAGTATAACGTCTTAATTATTGATAATAAAGGGCTAAATTAAATGGCTAATTCATTTGGTTAATTATGACGACTTTAACAGCCATAAAATTTTTGTCTATACCTTACTATATACAGGGTGTGACATCATAATCCGAAATTCAAAATCTGGAATACAAAATAAAAATCTAAATCAAAATTGAAATCTAAAACAAAATTAAAAATTAAATAGAAAACAAAATCAAAATGAAAAAAAGAAATTCCACTTAAAAACAATTTTTCCACTTAAAAACAAATAAAATCACTTAAAAAATGGGGGGGAGGCAAAACTTCTAGGCCCTAAAAGTTGAGGTGTGCCCAAGAATAAAACTACTTAAATTATGACCTTTTTGTAAACATTTACAATTTAACTCAAAAAAATTGGAGGACCCGGGCTTGACAACTTGATCAATTGTCCAATTGCGCAAATGATATTTTTTTTAAAACAAAAATTACCCAGTCATTTACTGGATTTTTTAGTTTTTACAATATTAGGATATGAACCACACAAGAAATATATGTGCTTGAGATTAGTTAAAAATTAAAACCTAAAAAATACTAACTTTAACATCCTTTCATGCAGCTTAAGTAAACAAACATAATAATTTTACAATTTTTATAGTATTTTTTTGCAAAATTAATAAGCCCTGTGCTTCGCTTACCTTATTATTTTTATATCAACTTTTTAGTAAACACAAGTACCTGTTTGTTATGCAGGGTTGCTTCACTGGTCGGTTCACCCTATTCCAAAAAACCAATGAAATTGTTTCTTTTTATCTGTATGACCACACGATGCTACACCTTCGACATTGAAGACATTTTATTGTTTTGCTTCCGATGATGTTAGACCAGCAACTTATTATCTCTTCCTTGTAATTCTATTTTTTTAGACAAAGAATATGCTGCGAAACACAATTACTACAATTTCAAACAATATATTATCTTTTGTTAGATAACCTGTAGTTAATTTTCCGCAATTATACTAGACTTCTTTATTAAAAGAGTTTATACTTTGGTCCAGCTAAAAATTAGCTAAGGAATTAGATCATTATGTATTCTTTCTTACTTTTTCGCGTGCACTCTTTTGTTTGTTTTGGAGGGAAAGAGCGTCTTAACCATTTACTGTCAAAGTATTAAAAAATACTTGTTTAATTAAATTTGATCAAGGACCTGTAAAAATTGGTGCCGCAGAAGGGAAGCTTATTAAAATGGGGAAGATTTGTTGTAAGAGGTAGTAATTAACATAACAACAAGCCGAAAACTTCTAATAATCATAAAAAAATTTCTGAAAGTTGTTGAAAATTTTGGAAATAGGTATTTGTAAAAATGTAACAAAATTTTTGAAATTTTTTAAAACCAGAATATTTTTAAAAACAATTGAAAATTTTTAACATGTAGAAATTTTTTTTTCAGAATTTTGAAAATTGTTTTAAATGTTTAGAAATATTAGAATTTTTCTAAAATTAGAATTTTTTTATTTGCATTTTTTTAAAAATTGTTAAAAAAAAAATTTAAAGCATTTTTTTCAAAATTTTAGATATTAAAAATATTTAAAATTTGGAGAATTTCAAAAGTTTTTGAAAATTTGGAGGGGAATACCTACAGTGGTGGCCAAGATAACAACAGTGCCCTAACACTGTATGAAAATCTCATCCTACTTCAACTATAAAAAAACTAGTAAGTTTGAAGACTAATCTATTTCTCAATTTACGAACTATTTTGACAGGTTTAAAAAGCAAGCTACAGAAATAAGTTATTTTCTGTGTAGTTTTTAGGCCAAAATTACTAGTACTATTCGAAAAGAGGGGTAAAAGTTATATAAACTCCTGAAAATTTTATCACCATTGATCAAAAGCGGGATTGATAGATTTTAAAACTTGAAAAAAATAGCTAAAAATGACCAATTTTTCACGATATCTGCCAATTTTTTATTATTTTTGCCAAACTTAAAATTTTTTTATCTCAACTATTCTTCGTTCAATCAGTATGAAATTTTCAGGAGTTATATAACTTATGGTACTAGTTAAACTTTTTTTTAGAACTTCAAAAAGGCACATTATTCTCTTTAGTTCGTCAACTGAGAAGTAGAAATAGAAATTTTCAAATATAGGTACCTGAAGTTTTAGCTCACACATATACTATACTATAGTAGTGTGAGCTATGGTGATCCTAATTTTTTTCGAGAAAAAAAAAAGTTGCTCTCCGATTTCAAAATTTTTTATATATCTTTGCGTTTCAGATGATTTTGAAACTTTTTTTGTTGCGCCGTCTGTCTGTCTGTCTGTCTGTCTGTCTGTATGTCTGTCTGTCTGTCCTGTCTGTCTGTCTGTATGTCTGTCTGTAACGACCAACGCGCATAACTCAAAAACCGCTTGGCCGATTTTAATGAAATTTGGTACCTAGGCTGGGTTTTGGGCCGAGATGGTCCCATTTAAAAATGAACAAAATCCACCGAGCACAAACCAAATAAAAGGGTGGGGGTAGATTTCAAAAATTAGAGTTTATGGGAAAATAGGGCGTGTGTGACATCAAACGAAAGGTAATTGAGTCTGGAGTTCAACAAAATACATTTTAATTTATTTAAAAAAAAGGGTGGGGGTATATTTCAAAAATTAGAGTTTAAGTGAAAATATGGCGTGTGTGATATCAAACGAAAGGCAATTGAGTCCGGAGTTTAACAAAATACATTTTAGTTTTTGTTTTTTTTAAGGGTGGGGGTAGATTTCAAAAATTTGAGTTTAAGTCAAAACATGGCTTGTGTGGTATCAAACAAAAGGTAATTTAGTCCGGAGTTGAATAAAATATATTTTAGTTTTTAGTTATATTAGCTCACACATATACTATAACTATAGTACCTAGTGTGAGCTTAGGGGCCCATATATTGGCAGAGTATTTTTATAGTTGAAGCAGGATCAGGTTTTCATACAGTTTTAGGGCACTCTTATTATTTTGGCTACCACTGTATACCTAATTGAAATTTACTACTTTATTGGAATTCTTAAAAAATTAGAAAATATCTTGAATTTCTAAAAATTTTAGAATTTCTTAAACTTTTTGTGGAAATTTGAAATTTGCTGAAAATTTTGGAAATATTTGAATTTTTAAAATTTTTATTAAACTAGAGGTTTTGAATTTTGTAATTTTTTTATTCAAATAGGTATTTAAAATACTAGAAATTGTAAAAAAATTGTTAGACCTTGAAAACTTATAAAATGTCTAACAATTTTTGATTTTTTTTTAGAATTTTTAAAAATGGCTCTCCTTCGCCCCTGGTACGTAAACAGAACTTCTGGCACGAGTAGACGCAAGCGTAGTGAGGAGTGTATATACCAGTAAAGTCTGGTGTGCAGGAAAAGGAAAAAAAAAACATAGATACTTTTTTAGGCTTTTTATATTGCACACATAAACAGGAATCAAGCTAATAAAAGCAGATGACGAGAGATCAGTAGAAATTGCCGATACTTATTTGAAGTAAAATCGATGCCTTCAGTAAAATTTATGAGGCGTTCCGCGTTTCCAGTAGTCACATTTGGTGAAAACACAGTAACGAGTGGCTTTCTATCATACCGAAAGGTTTTTGTCTGGCAAAGTGAAGAATCAGATAAAATTGAGCTATTTTTCCCCGCTTAAGTGTTTTTATTTTATCACCCACCGGGGGTTTTATTACTAGTTACGAAATCATTCAGTTATATAGCCAATATTCTCAGGAAAAGTTTTTTATCTGATGCCACTTTCCTTATTTAGTTTATGACCCTTGCATCACTGTGAACTTTTTACGGTGGACTAGCTCTACTAAATTGACTGGATAGATTAAATCAGTCAGCATCCAGCTCCCTTGGAAAAATATAAAAATACCTGGAAGATCTCCTTTGTTATTTTATAGATTCTACTTAAGGTAGGTGAGGGGTATAAAGCCCACCTTTTTTTACGACCAAATTATATTAAAACAAAAGTACAAGCTAAAATATCTCTGATAATTTCCAATGCTTTATAGAGTTATCCTACTAACCTTGCGAAAAAAAAAATTAAACACATGTAGAAATATTTAGAAAAACATAATATTGTACAATGGGCTTTAATATCGAATATGTACCGGTAATAAAGGCCCAACAATATAAGCAGATGGTTACAATACTTAAAATAAGGCCCAAAAATAATTCCCATTAAACAGCATTAAAACCCCTTTTTTTGAAACTTATTCATTACACGATATTAGTTAGGTACCTTTTAGTTAATATTTAGTTTTAGCTCACACATATATAGTGTGAGCTAAAACTAAATATAGTAGTGTGAGCTATGGTGATTCTAATTTTTTCGAGAAAAAAAAAGTTGCTCCGATTTCAAAAATTTTGATATATCTTTGCGTTTCAGATGATTTTGAAACTTTTTTGTTGCGCCGTGTGCGTCTGTATGTCTGTCTGTCTGTCTGTCTGTAACGACCAACGCGCATAACTCAAAAACCTCTTGGCCGATTTAAATGAAATTTGGTACCTAGGCTGGGTCTTGGGTCGAGATGGTCCCATTTAAAAATAAACAAAATCCACCGAACACAAACCAAATAAAAGGGTGGGGGTAGATTTCAAAAATTAGAGTTTATGTGAAAATATGGCGTGTGTGATATCAAACGAAAGGTAATTGAGTCTGCAGTTAAACAAAATACATTTTAATTTATTTAAAAAAAGGGTGGAGGTATATTTTAAAAATTAGAGTTTAAGTGAAAATATGGCGTGTGTGATATCAAACGAAAGGTAATTGAGTCCGGAGTTTAACAAAATACATTTTAGTTTTTGTTTTCTTTAAGGGTGGGGGTAGATTTCAAAAATTTGAGTTTAAGTCAAAACATGGCTTGTGTGGTATCAAACAAAAGGTAATTTAGTCTGGAGTTGAATAAAATGTATTTCAGTTTTTAGTTATATTAGCTTACACGTACAAAATAACTATAGTACCTAGTGTGAGCTTAGGGGCCCATATATTGGCAGAGTATTTTATTTTGCAATCCGCCTAGGCCTTATTATCGGTCGGGGTTTATAATAAGACTTATGAAATTTTATAATATGAAAATGTTATTTAGGTGTTATAATGAAAAACATAATTGCAAAGGATAAAGAAACGTAATTAAAATGTATTTCTAATTATCATTTTTATTAATACAGTAAAGACAATATTTTAAAACCACAAAACTCTGGAAAGTCAAGAGTAATTGGTATCATAAACCTTCTGGCTGTGTGCCTTTGGATTAATTTACTTTGCATATCTTTCAAACCATTAACTTTTCTTTGGGATTTAAAATCAGAGAGTCACATTTTTTTTTTAAATCAAAAAAATTTCAATACAGAAATGTGTAAAGCAGCCTTCATTGTATTAAAAAGATTAATTATTTTTCTACACTGTCAAACCCTGACACTTCTGACGGTCGACCCACATGCATAGCTCCTTTAAAATGTATGTAATTTGTTTACCAAAACGCAAGGGGTAACTCCTGCGACATTACATGCAGAACATTTGCAGACCTAATGTGGCGGATTGCCGCGGGAATTTTGTGAAAAGTTAAATTTAACATCTTGCCAGATTTAGGATTGCTTAATTAGTTTCGTAGATATGACGGGTGGGATGGGCCTTATTAAAGCGTGGGCCTTATATCCCTTAGCCACCTTAAAAGACCCGTTGTGGCTCTTCTCGTGTTCTAGCCTCTCGATTGTCAATTTTATGTTTTCGTTTCAGAATACCAACCTAAAATTATGGGAGGTTTATTTTTAAATAGTTAGTAGCTTCTAGTTGTTAATTTTTTTACTGCCTAGTGAGAACGTTGTCCAAAGAAAATTGAACGTAAATATGAGAATTATAAAGGAAATAAATCAAAAGCACTTAATAAAATTACCGCTCAATCCCGAGTTTTAAAGGGAATTATGACTTTACGAGTATCAAGGAGATTATAAAGGTAGGTTGTAGAATCAGATCCTGAAAACCGATTTATTAATGAAAATTAATTTAGCAAATGAGTCTTGCCTTGAGCATCCCTAACCCAGCTAGCTGTCAAATTATTTCGTACAACTACAAAGGTATTTAAAAGTTAAACGTACCTATGTGATAGAATGGTGAATAAATATAATATAATATAATATAATATAATATAATATAATATAATATAATATAATATAATATAATATAATATAATATAATATAATATAATATAATATAATATAATATAATATAATATAATATAATATAATATAATATAATATAATATAATATAATATAATATAATATAATATAATATAATATAATATAATATAATATAATATAATATAATATAATATAATATAATATAATATAATATAATATAATATAATATAATATAATATAATATAATATAATATAATATAATATAATATAATATAATATAATATAATATAATATAATATAATATATAAAAAACATGAAACAAAATAACTTTTAAATGGCTATAATTTTTAAACCATATAGCCAATTAATTTGAAAATTGGTATAATGTTTATTGTTTAATTACAATTCTTACTGGTTGTTAAATATCATCATAGTTATAATAGTTAGTCATAATGACTAAGTAAAAAAAGATTTCAGACTTCACTGCTAAAAGTCTTATTGTTTAGTTATATTTTCTATTAAAGAACATAGATTGTAACAAAATACATATATATCTCTTACATTGTATGGGATGATTTTACAACAACGACAATAATTGAATTTACTAGCTTGCACCCGCCGTGCCAAAGTAGGCAATCAACTGTTTTATAGCTGTTCCACTAAAATATTAAAATTTACTTAACATTTCGCACACATACAAACGTACAACAACCAACTGCAACAGTCATAAACCCGGAAAATTTAAAATAAAATACCTATATGCCAATTTTCTGCGCGAAGTAAATTTACCATTGTACTAACAACAAGGTATTTTATTTTGTTTTAAAACTTCTGTGCTATTTTGTGCGTTACGAAGGTAGTAAATATTTAGGCAAAACTAAATAAATATAAACATTTCTTATAAATTTTATTACGAAACAGAAAATCAGTGTGAGTTTCTTTATCATGATGAAGAAGTTTTGGTTTAATTATATTCGTAGGAACAAAACATCTCGTCTTGTCATCATCTTATGTTGTTTATACAGGGTATAAAAAGTTATTAAAGAAAATTTAGTTTAATTTTATTATTTAAATCAATATTTTAATAAAACTCAATAAAATTATTGCAAAAGTAAAAATAATACATAAATAGTTAAATTTTTTGGCTCACCCTGTAGACATTCTGATAATTTACATATTTTATCCTGATATACTTTTTAATATATGAAAATTTCTTTTCGATTTTTTTATAGTTTTAGTATTAACCGTCAATTTCAATTTATGTGTCAGTTTAAGTTTTCGAGATATTTCATAAAGTTATTATTTATTAAGTACCTTTAAAATGACGTGTCATAAATAATAACATATTGAGTATATGTTATTATTTTTATTTTTTTATTGTATTTTATATGTATGTTTTTCATTTACCTAAGGTAAAACGCCCAGTTATTGATACCTTAAGCCCAAAAATGTATGAAAAAAATCATCAAATTGTTAATTTTGAAGTATTATAACTTTTTAGATTACAACATTTACGTTCAACATTTCCTGATAGATTTACACTGTCAAAATTGTAAGAAATAATATTTATGAATAAAAATGTTTGTTTTTTTGCCAGTTATTGATGGCGTAATTTTGTAATTCATACCTTTTTTGCTTACTTACTTTACTATTATGAGTTATTTATAAAAAAAAACTATTTAAATATTTCAAGATAAATATATTATATATATAACGGATTTTTAAAATATTTTCCACATACTTCATGAAAATAGCATAAAATACGACATTATCCTGTCTCGACACCCCCCCCCCCCTGAGACATATTCCTGGGTGCGATAATGATTTAAAACACAATAAAACTTCAAGATATTAGGAAGGACAATACTTAAGTAAATGAAAAATATTTTTTAAAAATGTCAACAAGTTGGGAAAATTTAATTTGGTCTCCTGGTGTTATAATTAATGAGATTAATAATTGGAAAATGTAGGTTTTATTTATCCAGTAATTGATATACACAGTTGTTAGGTTATATAAAGTAAAATTAAGATAGAAATGCAAAAACAGTAACAAAACATACATTTTAAAGTAAAGTAAACAAAAAAGTTATAGGTATGGTTTAAAAAAAAATTACTTATTTTGTTCTTCAGAAACCATCAGAACAAAGGTCAATATTCATGTTCAAAGAAGAACTAAATATTTTGGGAAAATCAGTACAACAAAATTTTTGACATCTCTCTTTTTTTGGGTAAAAAAATTGTAGGTATCAATCATTGTTTGACCTTGTTTATTTTTTATTAATTTACTATATTTCACAAATTTTTTACAGCAATTTAAATTATATTATTATCTCCTCTAAAAAATCAATAAAGGGGTCATTCCATAATTTCATCATTTTATGGTATATCAATTTAGGAAAGTAATTTACAACAAAATAAAATTTTTATAAATAAAAAACTTATACACCCCTTCCCTAACTGCAGAATTTCCAAAACTCTCCGTAGCATAAAAACTGCTATATTAAAATGCTGTTTTTACCTTTAAAGATCTCTTGAAATTCGAATCAAGTTTTTTTCTAAACTGTACAGTCTAAATAATTAATCAGAATAATTAAGTTTGAAAAACGTAATATGTCTATTTGATTTTGACGTTGACAAAAGAGCACCTATTGTGATGAAAAAGTAATCCTTATAGGTCTGTCGGGTCGCAATTCCGTAAATAGGGATAAAAGTCCCAAAGGAAAAATATGATAATACTAAGGAGTTTTTTTATCATTTGAATACAAACCCCATAAATCTCTGGAACCGATATCTAATATCTTAATGCAGCAGGACAAAAAATTCGTCCGGTCTTGTGTAGTGTAGTCAAAAGGAAAAGACTTTCTTGAAAATAAATGATATACGAGAAAATGTTTCCTTAATATTTATCTTATCCCGGCGGCGCACGGTGGTCAGCTTGTCGGTTCTGAACGATCGAAATTATTTTATCGTTTTAATTTTGACAAATTGATGCTGAAAGTTAGGCAATGTCAACTAGCGTTTAAAAAGTGTGATTTTAATATACTGTGCATTCTGGAGATGGTACAGTCGCCTCCAAAAATAATGTTACATATCGTTTTCTTCCTCTTAAGCAAAAATTGATACTTTGAGAGTATGTGTACGTAACTAGCTTATAGCTTTTTTTATTTAACATAGCTTTTTTATAAAACTTTAACTAAATTTATTAATCTTGCTATATTATATATAAATTTTTTACCACGCACTGATATTCTTTATCGTAGTCTTTATATTCACTATTTTTACATACATAGTTCAAAACGGATTGATTTTTATCCTGTGAAACCGGTGTTTGGTGCCACATTTTAAACAAATTACGTCGGCCAATCCCATGCGCCAACGCTGAAACAATAAATCATAGCTAATACAGCGGCAAGAAGCGGCAGCTGAATGTAGCACCTATACAACCCTTGATACATGATTAAAATAATAAAGTCACAAACGCAATTGATACGTAACGATCCAGACTTTTTCAGTCCAATATATATAATACATATTTGAAAAATTATAATGAATCAATCCACAACATTTTTCTAATTTTTTTAATAAGCAAATTGAAACGTTGCAAACGGTTTAATAGTAAAAATAAAGATACTAACCCATATTTTAAATATACGTGAAGAAATCACCATATCTCTGGTTTACCAACTTGGAGCACTTTTGAAAATCGCCTTTCCGCGCGGAATAAGTGCGGATCATTATGCAGGCTAGCAAACGGCCTATGACTGGTCGTCGTAACAAGTGACGAGTTAGTTGATCGATTTTCTGCATTGAGGTCTCACAGTGTGCCTGAACGAAGTATACGTTACATAAAAATGGTTCCAAAAACTAATTGCACATTTTGAATATGGACTCTTTCCTGACTGACAGAGCGATATTCATATAAATCCTAGCTGATCCTCTTCTCGAAATTTTATCAATTTTTTGCCTTTTTTCTAGTTAGTCTAGGCGCTGACTCCTGTCACGTGTGACCTAATATGTGCGCTCAGTTTGACTACGGGGCATTTTTAAGGACCCATAGGTGTATAAAAAAAGTTTGGTCACGTGGTTGAACCATCGAAGAAATAATGTTATATGTTCTCTGGTTGAACTCATGGTCATTTGGCCGCCATCCTTGAAAATGGCCGCCAAATTGATAGATTTTTCTGTTTAAGCGTATCTCCCTATCCAGTTATCCGATTTTAATTTTTAAAGGCTTGTTATACTCCTTTTTTAAAGGCAAATAAATTTTGTAATTACACATTTTTTAATAAATCAATTAGTCTTTGAGATATACCAAGATTAGTAGTATTTCTGCTCGCAAAAGAATTAAAATAATAACCATGCTCATTTAATTGTAGCTACAATATTATTGACATTTGTTTTTTTAGCTCACACATATACTATACTATAGTAGTGTGAGCTATGGTGATCCTAATTTTTTCGAGAAAAAAAAAGTTGCTCCGATTTCAAAAATTTTTATATATCTTTGCGTTTCAGATGATTTTGAAACTTTTTTGTTGCGCCGTCTGTCTGTCTGTCTGTCTGTCTGTCTGTCTGTCTGTATGTCTGTCTGTCTGTCTGTCTGTCTGTCTGTCTGTCTGTCTGTATGTCTGTCTGTAACGACCAACGCGCATAACTTAAAAACCGCTAGGCCGATTTTAATGAAATTTGGTACCTAGGCTGAGTCTTGGGTCGAGATGGTCCCATTTAAAAATGAACAAAATCCACCAAACACAAACCAAATAAAAGGGTGGGGGTAGATTTCAAAAATTAGAGTTTATGTGAAAATATGGCGTGTGTGATATCAAACGAAAGGTAATTGAGTCTGCAGTTAAATAAAATACATTTTAATTTATTTAAAAACAAAGGGTGGGGGTATATTTTAAAAATTAGAGTTTAAGTGAAAATATGGCGTGTGTGATATCAAACGAAAAGTAATTGAGACCGGAGTTTAACAAAATACATTTTAGTTTTTGTTTTTTTAAGGGTGGGGGTAGATTTCAAAAATTTGAGTTTAAGTCAAAACATGGCTTGTGTGGTATCAAACAAAAGGTAATTTAGTCTGGAGTTGAATAAAATATATTTCAGTTTTTAGTTATATTAGCTCACACGTACACTATAGCTATAGTACCTAGTGTGAGCTTAGGGGCCCATATATTGGCAGAGTATTTACATAGAAGGCTTTAAACCTTTCACAGAAGAGGATATTGACTTTATGTTTTGAAAGTTCGATGGATGGTACCCCTAAAGACTGCCTTAAAGAGGGTGGTTTCTAAAACTGTTCACAACATTATACAAAAAATGGATTTGCAGTGAAACGATGCATCGTAGCGAAAAACCTTAAGAATAATTTTTTATAGTACTTTTAATTTCGCTTCTTCTGACCACTGTTATATCTTTTACAATTTTTTAAAAAAATATCGATTTTGAAGCGAAAGCATGGAATTTTTACAAAATTGTATATTTTAGCTAGCTTGTACAGCTAACTATCAAAGCTAGGATGCTAAGTGATACATCGGAAGAAGCGAAATTAAAAATACGATAAAAAACTAATTTTATCGTTTTTCGCTAGGATGCATCGTTTCGCTGCAAATTCACTTTTTCTATAATATTGTGAACAGTTTCAGAAACCTCCATCTTTAAGGCAGTCTTTAGGGGTTCCATCCAACGAACTTTAAAAACATATAGTCAATATCCTTTTCTGTGAAAGGTATAAATCCTTCTATGTAACAAAAAAAAACACATGTCAATAATATTGTAGCTACAATAAAATGATCATGGGTATTATTTTAACTCTTTTGCGAGCGGAAATACTTATAATCTTGGTATATCCCAAAAACTACGTAATTTATCAAAAAATGTGTTATGATAAAATTTGGTTGCCTTTCAGAAAGGAGTAAAACAAGCTTTAAAAAATTAAAATAAGACCTCTGGGTAGGGAGATACGCTTAAACAAAAAAATCTTTTAATTTGGAGGCCATATTTAAAGATGGCGGCCAAACGACCATGAGTTCGACCACGTGACCAAACTTTTTTTATACTGCTATGAGTGCTTAACAATGCCCCGCAATCAAACTGAGTGCACATATTAGGTAACACGTGACAGAAGCCTAGACTAACTAGAAAAATGTCAAAAATTTCGAGAAGAGTCCATATTCAAAATGTGCAATTAGTTTTTGGAACCATTTTTATGTAACCTATACTTCATTCAGGCACACTGTGGTCTACTAATAAGGTAATTGGGCACTTTTTTAAGACTTAGTGGTTATGATAGAAAATAGTTCGATATTGAGGTTTCGATCGTCTAAATTAGACAAGCTGACCTCCGTGCGGCGCATCCGTCTTACTCTTTGGGGGGTTATGCATTAAAAAAATATTTAAGTTAAAAAATATAAAGGGTGTTTAACCGAAAAAGCAAAACAGAGCTGTTTTCAGCTGTAAAATGTGAAAAATATAAAAAATAATTGCATTTCATAAACATTTTTATCATCGCAAAAGATTGCAATTTTGTTTATTTCGTGTAGCAAACATATTTTTAAAAAAACATATTTTTCCTTTTTTTTTGTATCAAATAGTTTTTGGAAAATCTGCGTTTTGAAAAAGTAATACATTACAATTTTAAAAAAATTGTTTGTTTTTATAAATTAGTTTTTTAAAAATTAGGTACTTATTGAAAAAGCATTTTTTTGCAAAACCTTTTTTTTTGTGAGGACCTTTGTTTTTGCAAAATGTTGGTGGTCCATACACCGGTTAGCATATGTTGGCGATCAATTGACCACGGTTAGGTTTAACACATATTTTAATTTCCCAACAAGAGGACGGGGAGCTATAATTTAAGAAAAAATAATTAATAAGTTAGAGTAAAATAAAAATTAAATAAAAATTCTCGCGATGAATTGTCCCCGCGGCAAACGGGACCGCGACAAATTGTCCCCGCGGCGAATCGGCCGCGGCGACTTGTCTCCTAGCCGTTTTTATATAAGTAGGTACCGAGTATTTTTTACCTTATATTTAAAATGGGGAAAGTCGATCGAGTGGTACTTTGTTTTGAAAATCTCTTGAATGTCCTACAAAGGAGTAAAAATTTCAAAATTCTATGGATTTGTTACTATGGAATGGCTGAGCTACAAAAAATCCTGGCTGTTTCTACTACGATTTTTCCTTCAGTGAAGTAGGTACTTTAGTATATTAAATCCATCTAAATTTATGTACAGTGAAACCTCTCCTTGCGGACACCTCTATTAAGCGGACACTCCCTTTCGCCGGACAAATTTGTTAGAATCAAGCTCTTCCCTATTTATTTGCATGTAAAATTTACTCCTATAACCGGACACTATAATAACCGGACGCGGACAATTTTTTTTTGTTAAAAAATTCTAAAACCTTCCTTAACCGGACGGAAACCTTTGACAACATGACGGAGCTCTGCACGACATGGGCATTAATATTATGTAGTATGTTGGCAACAACGCACTCTGGAGCCGGGGAATTAACTTTTTCTGTTTTAATGCGGAGACTAAATACTTATGTCCAGCCAGCTCTGGGGAAATCATACAAGGCTGCTAAATCAACGATATTAAAATGGATGGAGAATAGCTTCCAACAATACTGGATAAATATGCCAGAACTGGCTCATTCTAAAGAGTTCAATAAATGACCTTGTAGAAACAGAGCCAGGAACATTATTGGACTTACCAGACAGGAGATACGTATAGTGACTGGTCTTTATACGGGTCACTGTCGACTCAGAGTACCCATGCACAGAATGGGACTAACAGAAGAGACCGAATGTAGACTCTGTATGGAGGATGACGAAACAGTCAGACATGTACTGTGCGAATATCCGGCTATTGCACGTTTACCTCAGAATACTTTCTGTAAACCTCAGATCGACTCAGAAGATCTGAACAGTGTCTCACCCAAACTGATAGCCGGCCTTTTTGGAGGATTAGGCATACAGTGGTGAGAAACCACTCAAAAGTAAGCCACAATAGACCCACTGGTGGTCTCGGTGGAAGGGCTGCAAGGACCACTCACATATAAATCATCATCATCATCAAATACTTCTGTCGTATTTACATAATATTTTATTCGGCGGGACTACTGTGTTTTATTTTAATTGTTCAGTTGGGTAGTAATAGATCTCTTTGAAATTGCGTCCACTAAAAAACTTCTTAGTTTACGTGAAAAAAAATGGAAGTTGTTAACATTTCGAAGAAGGAACATCTATCAGCACGAAAGATCGCTGAAAAATTTAATATCGAAAAAACTCAAGCAGAGGAAACTGTTATTTCGCAGTTCTCTCTCATAAGCGGACACCTCCAATAAGCGGACAAAATCGAGCAAACCGTGAGTGTCCGCTTATAGGAGGTTTCACTGTACTTAAATTTAAAGCCTGGAAAAACGAGAGAAAAAAAATAATGCAAATGGCTTTATTCCCGGGCGAATCGTCCAGCGAGTGCATAGATTTAATTAATTACCGTATATCACATTTCTCTCTCTAGCAAAATTACCATCACAAACGCTTGTTCTGTTTTAAATTTATCCCTATCTACGGGATTTCAGGGGCACACCTTTTTTAATCGCTCTTTATTGCAAGCGCAACTCGGGAAAAAATGCGCTACTACAAATAATCTGAGTTTTGTATCTTTTTTAACCCGACCAACCCCCCTCTTGCCTGATAAATGACCAAGTCTGCCTTGCCTTACAGGACACGCGATAGATATTAGTTTTTATATTTTTTTTTACTACATAAAGTAGTTTGTCCGGGATAGAATGGCGAATTTATTGCCTTACCCGTAAGAAATTATTAACTTTTCTATCTCTTTAAGAATCAGGAAGAAAATCTTAAATTGTCCATTAAACCACCTGAATTCCATGAGCACAATAAATATTAACAGACAACAAAATTTAATAAATATCAATAAAAATAAAACACGCAGGCTTTAGAAAAGGAAAGCCAACCGAATTGCAGTATGGTAGGGCCATAGAGATGCAAAAAAACCACACCCTAAGTTAACATTCGAAAAAATGTAATTTAGCGAATTTTAGGGTAGGGAAAATGGCCAGACTTTTTTTTTTTTTAGTATTTTATTTTTTTATTAATCAAAATGTTTTACAAAATTTTTTACAATAATTACTATTCTAATACATTTTTTTCTTTCTTAAAAATATTAAATTTGAGTACCTAGGTATGAAATACCTGTATGTACTAGAGTAGTACTTTTACATATCACAGTTTTTTTCTCTAATGTAGAATAAGTATTTACTATTTTTACAATTTTAATAAACACGATTAAAACTAACTAAGAATATTAGGTATTGCAAAAGTTTTGAGAAAAAATGTACAACATTTGTACAAATTTGTACAAAAGAAAACTAATTAATTTAATAATTAAATTTAAAAAAAAAAAAACTCCATTAACCTAAATTAATACTTAAAAGGTATCTAGAAAAACTTGACAATTTGAAAAAAAGAATATTTTGAATAGTTTTTTAAAATGTTTTTTGTTATTTGTTTTTCTTATTGAATTAGGTACTAGGTTATATAGTTTTGGTCCAATATAAGTTACAAAATGATGGCCTTGATTGCTTCTATAAAAAGTGGAATTTAAAAGATTTTTTGTGTTACCTCTTGTTTGATATGTATGAGGAATGTATTTGTTTTTAAATTTATTGTTTAAATGAATAAAATTGCACACATTGATAACATACAAGCTTTTAAGATTTGAAATTTCCTCTGTGTATAATAAATTTGTTGAATACAAACGTGGTCTTTTTAAAACAATTTTAACAATATAATTTTGAATTATTTTAAGTTGTTCTAAATGGCAGTTATATGTACCCCCCCAAACCAGTATCCCGTAATTTAATAAACTTTCTACTAAGGCTTTGTAAATCATTATTAAGATTTTTCTGTTTAAAATATCTCTAAGAATATAAAATTTATAAATTAGACATCTTATTTTTTTACAAAGATAAAGAACATGCTCATTCCACTTGAGATGTTTATCAATCATTATTCCCAGGTACTTTGAGTTTTGTACTTCTTTAAGAGGTTCACTTATATTTTCTAACTGTATTGTGGTAAAATCTGGTCTATTTGCTTCTGTTAATGAGAAAGCTGTATATTGAGTTTTTTTAATATTTAAACTAAGTTTTAATGTATCTAGGAGATTTTTAATTTTCTTGAAACCAGATTTTAACTTTTCTTTGGCTTCTTCCCATGTCTTGCCAGCAAATATACCAACAATGTCATCAGCAAATGAATATATTTTTCCATCAATTTCTAGACTACAAAGACTATTTATGTAGATTGTAAAGACAAGAGGCCCTAAAACTGTCCCTTGAGGAACGCCATGTGTCACTGTTTTAGGGTCACTAAGAGTTTTGCCAACCTTGGTTTGTTGTGGTCGATCTGCTAGATAATTGGCAACTAACTCCAACACAATTCCTCTCACTCCATATGCTTCCATGATTTGTAAAAGCAGGGTATGAGAAACTGTGTCAAAGGCTTTTGCTAGGTCTAAGAAAATGGCAATACATTTTTCGTTATTATTTAAATGATCTGTGACACTGTTGACAACTTCAAACATGGCATCAGAGGTACTTACCCCCCCTCTGAATCCAAACTGGTTTTTAGACATGATGTTATTGTCATTTAAGTAATTTGTTAAACGAGTTTTAAAGCATTTTTCAAAATTTTGGCTACATTTGATATAACACTAATTGGTCTATAATTTTCTGTACTATTTTTGTCACCGGCTTTGTGAATGGGAGTAACAATAGATGTTTTAAAGAAAGATGGAACTTCCCCAGTTTTAAAAATAAGATTAATAATATGTACAAGTGGTTTTTTTTATGTATTGATGTAAAAATTTTAAAGTTTTAGCAGATATATTGTCACAGCCTGGTGAGCTATTTTCTTTTAAACTGTTTATGTACATGATTACTTCATTTTCATCTGTTCTTCTCAAAAACATAGATGTGTGTGATATATTGTCAAATTTAAAAGGATTTTCTGGATTTTTTATTGCTGCCGACATCTTTTCCCCTACATTTATGAAGTAATCATTACATGCATTGGAGATATCTTTGTGATCTGTTAAAATGTTGTTGTTATAATTGATTTGAGTAAGCGAAGAATTTTTGTTTTTCACATTTGTAGCTTCATTCACTATCTGATAAATTTTAATGTTTCCAGAGTTTTCATTAATTTTATTTTTATAATAAGAGTTTCTAGTATCCTTTATTATTTTATTTAAAGTGCTGCGATATAATTTGTAATGTTCTTGTTTTTGATTTGTTGGATTTCTTATTAAATATTTTTTAAGCCGATCTCTTTGTTTGATAGATTTAACTATAGAATTTGTTATCCAAGGTTTAATTTTTTTATAATGAGTTGATTGAAGGGTATATTCTGAATTTTTTGTTATTTCAGTTATATTTTTTATTAAGCTTTCAGCTGCTGATTCGGGGTGCAGGTGTGTTAAAATAATATCCCAATTAGTACTGTCAGCCAGAGTTTTCATTTTTTTATAATCAATTTTAGTGTATGAGGTTGAGTTTATTTTATGTTTATTCAGTAGAGGCTCAGGTAGAGGTTTCTGAGAGACAAAAAACATTATTGGATAGTGATCCGTTATGTCATGAGTAACAATGAATGAGTTTAACTTATGAAATTGTGATTTTATTTTTTGACGTACAAATAGATGGTCTAGACAGGATTTTGATTCTTCTCTAGTCACACCCTCACACCATGACACAAAACCATTTGAATTCAGAATTGTTTTATATCTAATTACAGCCAGTTCATTTTTCTTAACAAGATCAATATTAATATCGCCCAAAAAAATATCAAATGATGAACTTAAATTAGATCTAAAGTATAAGTCAATTTCGTTAAGAAATTCATTAACAATAGTTGACGGTGATCTATAGGTTGCATATATATTTAATTCAACTTTGTTAATTTTTAAAACTATTTTTGTTATTGTTATGCCTGAATTTTGCAATTTAAAATTTTCAAAATGAGGGTTAAGATTATCTTTAGTATAGATAACCAAACCATCATAAGTATTTAATTTTGCACCATTATAAAAAGATGTGTAATTGGGGATGTTGAATTGTGCAATAGTTTCTAAATTGTGGCATTCAGTTAGTATGATGAGATCAAAATTTTTAAAATTATAAGTTTCTAAAATACTAAGAGTTTATCAAAATTTGTTTTTATCCCCCTTATATTTAGATTCAAGATACTAACTAGTGTTTCATTTTCTTTTTTAAATTCACAAATAGTATCTGGTCCAGCTGAAACACTTCTGTTTTCTTCTTATCTGATTGCATCTAGTATTTGTGTTTCTTGACTAGCCATAGTTGATTTTAGATTTTGCTATGTTCAGATGGTACTGATGGCTTGGACATTGCCAGTTACCAGATTCATGCTGTGTGTCAAAAGTAGTCCCATATTTTGTATTGCTGATTTCACAGTTAACACATTTTTGATCCGCATTTTGACAATCCTTTGTATCGTGTTCACCAGAACATCTTTTGCAAGCCTTTTTGTTCTCACAAGCTGTTCCTTTATGATAGTATTGTTGGCAGTTAAAGCAGTGTAGAATAGTAACATCTTCGTAAACAGGAAAGCGCTCCCAGCCTATGTAAATTTTTTTGTTTTTTAATAATTCTTTGAAATGTTTGGTGAGCATTCAACAAACAGTGTTTTAGTTTGTTTGTTTGTAAAACTTTTTATATAAGTTACTTGAAAGTAGTCATCATTAGTAATAAATGGGTTTTGCTTTTTAATAAGTGTTTCAAATTCTTTCTCAGTATGATTTAGTGATATTCCCGGTATTTTTATTTTGGGATTCTTTAAAGTTGTCTTAACAGTCATATATTTTTCGTTTAAATTTGTATCTATAGCAGCTTGTATTTTTTCTAAGTCACATGTAGATGGAAATTTTAGTATTACTTTCCCTTCTGTAAGCTCCTTTCTGCTTTTAATTTGAATCCCAAGTTGTTCTGGCTTGATATTATTATTTAAGTCATTTAGTGTTTGACGAGAACCTTGCGGGTTTACTGGCTTGATTATTATTCCAGGTAGATTTTCTGGAAAATTAGAAGATCTATTTGGGCCTTTAGTTGCATCAGCATAACTTTGGATTGCCATTCACCTTGAATTTTACTAGCAAGTGTATCAAGCTTTTGACCTACATTTTTTACCTGCTCCAATATCATTTGTCACATTTACTTTTGGTCATCAAATCTTTTAGTTTTTTTCTGCATGGAGTGCACATCCAAAAAAGTACCTCAGTTGCATCTTTAGATATTTTCTTATATTTTTGGCTTGATATTTTTACACATTTTATATGGTACCATGATTGGCACTCCCCCTCACAAAAAAGACCATCTTCATTATCATATACATCATGATTGCATACCCTGCAGGTTACGTCCTCTTCGTCAGTCATTTGTTAGATTTGGTAATTTGTTTTGTTTACTTTGTTTTCCTGAAAGCACATCTGGATGTTGTCAATGCTTTCATAATGGTGTGCAGCTTTTAATGAAGTCGAAAGGATGTTGCCAGTTTACCGGTCTATTCTATCCACCGTATCTAAATATGGCGGCAAAAATCAGTTTGAGGTTATGTCAATTTTGTAAGAATCCTTTTTTTCTGGCACAAAAAGGGTTTTCCGCGTAAGTCTTGTATCGTGAGATGAAGTCGGCGACTTTAGTTATATTTTATTGCACTTTTTGTTAATTTCGCGATATTTTTTACGTTAAAATTCGTTAATTTTTGGCAGCACTTTCTCCGCGTTGCTTTGAAACCTCATATTTTAAAAATTATACAATTAATTTATGGTGGGGCCATAAAGATGCAAAAAAAACCACACCGTAAGTTAAGAATCGGAAAAACGTCATTTAGCGAATTTTAAGGTAGTCCCATGCCATAAGACCAAAATGGCCAAATTTTGAAAATTCATATTTTATTAACAAAATCCCCGACTTTTAGTATGGAGACATCCTGAGTTAAGATTCGGAAAAACTTCATTTATCGAATTTTAGGATAGCGAAACCAAAAAGGCCAAACTTTGAAAATTCATATTTTAAAAACTATACAGTTTATCAATAAAAGCACTGAGTTGCAGTATGGTGGGGCCATAGTGATACGAACGAACCACACCCTGAGTTAAGATTCGAAGAAACGTCGTTTAGTGAATTTTACTGGGCAGGAAATCCCACAAGATCAAAATGGCCAAACTTTAAAAATGCATATTTCAAAAACTATATAACTTACCCGCAAAAGCATCGAGTTGCAGTATGGTGGGGCCATAGAGATGCGAAAAAATCACACTTTAAGTTAATATTCGAAAAAACGTCATTTAGCGAATTTTAGGGTAGTTCCATCGAGGTTCCATCCCATAAGACCAAAATGGGCAAATTTTGAAAATTCATATTTCAAAAACTATACAGTTTATCAACAAAAGCACTGAGTTGCACTATGGTGATGCGAACAAACCACACCCTGAGTTAAGATTCGAAAAAACGTCATTTAGTGAATTTTACTGGGCAGGAAATCCCACAAGACCAAAATAGCCAAACTTTAAAAATTCATATTTTAAAAACTATATAAGTAGTTTATTAACAAAAGCATTCGAAAAAAACATCATTTAGTGAATTTTAGGGTAGGGAATCCCATAACCAAAATGGCTAAAGTTTGAAAATTCATATTTCAAAAACCATAGAGTTTCTCAACAAAAGCAGTAAGTTGCAGTATGGTGGGGCCCAAACGCGGTTTTGAGGGGCGTAATGTGGTAATTATACCCCTCCCCCCAAAATATATGCACCTTTAGTTAATAATAAAAGGGCTTAACGGATAATTACCCTCCCCTAGAAAAATATAAATATGTACACAAATATTTTTTTCATCGACAATTATCCCCTCATAGATTTATGCCCAGATCCGCGCTTGGTTTTTGTAGCAGGCTTCAGAAAAGGATTCAGTACAGTTGAACACCTATTAACTATGAAAATCTTAATCGAACTATCAAACGAATAAAACATTCCACTATATATTTCGCTTATAAACTTCGAAAAAGCTTTCGATAGCATCGAGCACTGGGCAGTAAAATAATCTTTATTTAATAGCTAAATAAATCACAGATACACAGACTTAATAGCCAATGTATATAACAAAGCAACTACATCAATCAAAATTTACGAAGGAACCAAGCCAATTCACATAAGAAGAGGTATCAGACAGGGTGACAAAATATATCCCCTAAACTATTTAACCAGACTCTAAAAGCAGCAAAATTAAAATGGAAATTTGCGGGTCATAATATCAGACAGAAAGACGATCGATGGAACAAATGTATTGTAAACTGGAGACCTTGGGAAAATAAAAGAAGAACTAGATGGATGCACACGCCGACAGACAGAGAAGAGTGGATGATATTGGGGAGGCCTATGTCCAAAGATGGATCAAGAAAAGAAGGCTGAATTAATAGATAGAACATAATAAGATTGCCCTAAAACTTTTATGAAAATCTAATCCTGCTCCAACTATAAAAAAACCAGACCTATATTTGAAAACTTCGATCTATATCTGAGCACGAGCTATGGCGATTTTTTCCATAAAAAAATCTAGTGCCTTTTTGACCGGTTTCAGAAAAACTACAAAAAAAGTTTTTTCTTTGTATTTTTAGTTTAGTTCAATCGGGAAACTTATTTTTTCATCTATTTTTGTTAATCGGTGGATTTGCAATACCAACAGTTGATTGACTGCTTACATAATATGTCATCAATCTGAGATTATTTGGGATTGAATTAGATGAAGCCATCAGTGGAAATAAAAACCCGATGGCATCATCCCAAAGGGTGACAAGTGACAATAGAAGAAAGGGGCGAAGCGAAACGATCACCTATGCTTCTAAAACACTCTTAATTGACTATGGTCCACAAAGTTAACAAAACACTATCTAAAAGAGGAACTGCCCTTCTTCCTGGACTGAGTATCTCCAAGGCTTCAGTGTTTGCACCGCCTGCAGCTTGCAGCTCTGAGCATAAGTCCTAAAAATGAAAGAATAATTAGGTACTACCCTGTCTTGAACTGGAGCAAGACCTAGTAAGTATGAATAAATAGAAAGGTGGTATTACTGGTACCAGTGGTACCAAGTAGCTGAAAGCGCCCGGTGCAATATTAGTTACGAAAATTATGAATGTAGGGGATAGTAACAAACACACTCACCTCAACTGCTCCTTTGAACATCCTGAAATTACTTTTGAAGTCGGATAGACCGTAGTTTGCAACAGTTTTCTTCACATAATCTTCCACCATAGTGTGTTTCTACTGGGATAAAATAATTAGTTCCTCATCTGAATACTCAGATGAGGTACCACTACCCTCCAATAGCGTTAGCGTAAGTTTGGCCGCAGCCTTGTTTATTGCAGACATGTTGTTTTTTAACTCGACTTTCACTAAAAAAAAATTGAGGTTATGTACTTCACCAAAACCTTCCACCGACTTCCAGACTCACAGAAAAATATAGTAGATTGATTTATGGATGGTGGATTCCACCGGAAAAATTGAATAAGAACTTGATTGATAGCATCGGAAATCCATCTGGGTATCTATTTTGGGTCTTGAATGATATGACCATCCACATCACACGCTTTGACCAATAGCAAGCTTTAAATTAGCTTCGAGGAGTCACGTGCTATGCGAAAAGGCCTTAGCAAGCTTCTCCTACGATCCGACTGAGAAATGTTCCGGTACGGGGCAAGAGAACAGATTTCACTTCAAACGCGTAAAATTCACTAACTCTGAAGAGCGGGCGACTATTCCATAGGTCCAGACAAGTAATTTCGCACAACACGCAACCGCTCAGAGTTTGCTATTGGTCAAAGCGTGCGATGTGGATGGTCACATCGTTCAAGACCCAGAATAGATACCCTGAAAAATTTAAGGACCTGATTGTTGCCACTGGTTGCTGTTTGGTGGAAAAATAAAGTTTCCCATTACTATTATACACCTAAGTGGACCTCAAGCAATGGTTAAATCTATATCTTGACGATCCTATGTTCAGTGGTGATTAAATTTTCAGGAATTATATATATAACTTTTATCCTTCTTTCGAATAGTTTTTGCCTAAAACTACACAGAAAAAAACTTTTAATTGAGTATTTTCAAACCTGCCAAAAAGTTTCTATAGAGAATTTTATGGGAAACTCGTGAACTGAGAACTTAATCACTAGTTTTTTCATAGTTGGAACAGGATGAAATATTCATACAATTGAAGGCACTCTTATTATTTTGGCTACCACTGTATATACAGTATAAGATAGACGTGCATTTAAGAAATATTCCGATGTATGGATCCGCTATTTTTATAATACCTACCGAAAACAATGGCCAATTTATGTTGCAGGACAATAAACGTTAGGAGAAATATGAGAGCAATCTCCTATAGATAAATAAGACGGTCGCCAGAAATAAGTCAGGTTTTTGCGGAAGTTGGAAGTGAAGACTGGAGGAAGTCGGAAGTGCTTCCAACTAGTCGTTCGCAGAATAAATCGCTCCCTTTTGATTGCTTTCTATTAAGCAAGCTGGCAGGATTTTGTTCTCTAATAACGATTATTGCCTGATATTTTATTCCGCTCGCTCCGACACGGACACTCTTTTGTTCTAATCCAGAAAAATTGCCCGTTTCGAATTCCACACCAAAAGCCGTTTTAGTTCACGAGGCAGCCGTATAAAGGCGTGTATTCATTAGGCAGAATTCGCATGCCTCGCTGCCACGCCGAACGAACCAACGTATGGGCGCGTTCGATGCCATCAGTCGATGGAACATATAATTATGACAGCCATCAGCGATTAGGCCAACAAAAATTAGAAGAACTCGATCCGCACCTAATTTTAACCTACTAACTAATTTTATGACCTACCTCAACCGCGTCTCGGGTCATTCGAAAGTGGGATTTAAAGTCAAACTATAATGTTCCACCGTTTTCTCGACATAATTCAGGATTTTTGCATGAGGTTTTCGTGCACTTTCGCCCGAATCTGTTAATAATAATATTATTGCCAATTTCGCCGCAAAGCTGTTTATAGGCAACATTTCTCAAAAAGATTTATGAAATTTAAGGTTATGATATAAATCCATTCATCAACAGGCGTCGACTCAACGGGCCGATGGCTATTGTTGCCAACTAGTGGTGTGCAAATACTATCTACTCGATAATTTAATATCTGATACATAGGCGGATTCGAGGTAATCGAATCCTTCGACGCCAAATACTCGTTACTCAAATCTCGAATGAGACCGTAGCCGAATTGTTACTTTCGTATCAATCGTATCGGCATCGGCCGGCGTTGGATCTGGAGTTGTTAGTATCCAAGAAAAAGTCGAGATTCAACATAGTCTCGGCAAATTGGCTACTATATTTCAGGCCGAACTCGTAGCCATTGAACTGTGTGCCCGGTGGATTACTGACCACGAATGGACCAACAGGACAATAAAAATCTTCTCCGACAGTCAAGCAGCCTTAAAAGGGCTTGATTCCTACACGGTCTCATCGAGAACCGTGAGGAACTGCAGAGACTCGCTGAATACGCTTGGTAGCGCTAATAAGGTGTCATTAGTAAGGATACCAGGGCATTCTGGACACGAGGGAAATGAGGCCGCGGACCAGGCAGCGAGGGAAGCGGCATCTGCCGAATTTTTCGGCCCCGAACCAGCCCTGGGCATATCATACAATGCTGCTAAATTAACCATATTGGGATGGATGGAGGACAGCTTCCAACAATACTGGATGAATATACCAGAACTGGCTCACTCTAAAGAGTTCATTAAAGGACCTTGTCAGAAGAGAGGAGCCAGAAATATCATTGGACTTACCAGACAGGAGATCCGTATAGTGAATGGACTTTTTACGGGTCACTGTCGACTAAGAGTACCCATGCACAGAATGGAAATAACAGAAGAGAACGAATGTAGACTCTGTATGGAGGATGATGAAACAGTTAGACATGTACTGTGCGAATGTCCGGCTATTGCACGTTTACGTCAAAACACTTTCGGTAAACCTCAGATTGATTCAGAAGATCTGAACAGTGTCTCACCCAAACTGATAGCTAACCTTTTTGGAGGATTAGGCCTAGAGTGGTGAGAAACCACTCAAAAGTATAGTTCAAAAGTTATAATGAAAAAAAAATTGTCCGGTTCTTTTTGGCCCACCCGGTATAATGAATGTAATATTCCAAGAAAAAAATTATCTTCTTTTAAAGTAGATATTGCTTTGGTGTATAGGATAGCAGTTTTTTGAACTGATACAATATGTCTTGATTTCGTATAAAAAATATTATGAAAGATTTAAAACTCACTTGTCGCTGGTCTGGTCACAAGCAACGTACCTATGAGGGGTAAACTTTACCTCTATATTTTAAATAAAGAAAGGGGGTCGAGTCACACCTTGTTTTGAAGGTCCAGTGAATATCTTTACAACTCTGTAAAAATGTCAAAAATGTATCTATTAGTTTTTGAGATATTTGTCAGCAATTTATATTTTTCTGATTTAATTTTTATTTTATCAGTTCATGTTAAATTTCAAAATTTGAAGGCAAATATCTCAAAAATTAATCGACATATTTTTGAAATTTGAACACGGTTGTAAATATATTCCAGAGTCCTTCAAGACATGGTATCACTAGCGTGCTACAAAAACTTCACACCTTGTATAAACACCCTGTATAACAAGGATGTGCAATCTTTTGTATGGTGTTGGCTGATCCTAGGTAGAGCATAATAGGTTAGCTCCCGGTCTATTTTATATTATTCCCAAATCTAGGAATATATAATTCTTTTGTGAGCTTTAACAGAGCGGGCATGCGTTAGAGACCGATCGGCACTAATCAAGCTCATTTAATCCGTGTGTGCATATATATTTTATTCGGAAACTAATAGCCCAGAAAGACTTAATTGTTTCAATTAGTAACGACACAAATCACAATAGTCATTTGGACTTGTGTTTAGTAGGTAATCTCTAAAGGTCACAGTATACTTCCAGTGTAGACTTTGGCTACCTGTCCTAAATGATGGCCACAATTTCATTAGTTAGAATATAATGCCGTCATAAGACCGACTCTCACGTATGGGGCAAAACATTGTTATAGAAAACTATACTTTTTATTGCAAGTACAAAAATAACATCACCAAAGTATAATAATTATTTTCGTGGTTGGTTTAATTTCAAAATCCCCGCGCTTAAACTTCCATCCGCTCTTTAGCGAATCATGCGCGCCCTCTCGGATTAATGGGAAAACAAACAACACCGACGGCTCGGCCAGCAACGAGACGACCGACGGTGTTGTTTTAAGGGTCTTTAAGTTTTTCTTGTTTTTGTTGTGAAAAGTGAAACAATAAAAAGTTTAACAGACTTCCAACATAAGACTAAAGTAAAACTGTATTTAGAGCTGTGTTTTGATTTCAGTTTTTCGATAATTTATATCAATCATATCGAAAACATGGCGCCCAACTAAAAAGGTCTGTAGGAATAATCGTGAATTATTCAAATCCACCCCTAATCATTCCTTTCCTTCTCTTAAGGTACTTCTGATTTTTATTTAGGTATTTAATTTAAAAGCTATATAGGGACCTATTAAGGTAAGTAGGTATAAAATAAATATATTTTAAAATAAATTACAGCACTGTCGTTTTATTTGTCCTAGCTTATCCTGCGTGTTACCTATCCTATATTTTTAATAATTCACGATTTATACCTACCTACTGTAAAATAAAAAAAGCTGTATTCGAATTATGAGGCCATAGATTTTGGATCTTAAAGGTAGATAATATTTAAAATATTTATTTTTTTGTAAATTTTTAATGCAATTAAAACAAAAAAAAAGGATATGAAATCAATTACACATTATCACAAAAGGCATTGTATTTTATTAATTGATCTGTAACATTAACGTACGTTAATGATCTATAAGTCAAACAGCACGCCGGTCTACGAGTTACTGCGGTTTTGCCCAGACTTTACCTACTTTTTTTTATTTAAATAAAGTGATTGGCCATATTTTTTAGCTTGACAGGTAGTAAAAGTAAAACTAATTGAGTAGGTCTCTATTTTCTTTTTGAAAGGGAGCTTATGAAACATAAAGTTAAAAATCACTGCCACTTCTTTAGAGATTTTTTAAGCATTGTTCCTCAGAAAGTTTAAACGTCACTAGAATATCTTTAGAAATGTTTTGAGCGTTGTCTAAATATTCTTGTGGTCGAACAAAGCGCATAAATATTGTAAGTAATAATTTAAATGCCTTGATATAGTTGTTTTATTTTCAAATAATATAATTGGTATTTTGCCTTAATCTTACTATGTCGGACCAAAGTGATAATGACGAATTTTTTGATTCATTTGAAACGTTAGATTTCACACAAACTGCTTTAAATTTGTTTTTAAACTCTGACACATCCTTACTTAACCCCAATCAAGTGAGAGGTGCTGAAAATCTTCCTCTCCTACGGAGACAACCAGCCATATCAGAGGCTAAGGTAAAGTTTGCACCACTGCTGAGCAAAATCTGCACAAAAATGGTTTTTCAAATCGGACAAATGAATCATTCGAATTAAAACCACTAACTTTATCCAGATATGATCAAGAAGAACTATTATACGTTCACAGCTCATCTAATCCATTCTGTTCTGAATTGCCAGTACCAGAACCGTTACAACAAGGCAATATGTCAGCCTCATTTTTAAAAGCAGTTCAGACCATTGCTGACTCACTTAACAAAAAGGATGAAATACGTCCATATTTTTATGGCTTGGATACAGAAAATCCTATGGTGTTTTTGTCAAGAATGGAGGATTTTTTTAGAAAATCCAATGTTAGCCCTGAAGATAGAATTGCCTGTATAACTCAATCTTTGAAACAAGCCGCAGCCAACTGGGTTAAGTCATATGCCAACATTCCACTCACTTGCGACATGTTTGTTACATTCTTTATCGAACAATACAATAGTACATCGAAAATTACCGAACTTACAACTCAATTTTATGGAGAAAAACAGAAACATAATGAGTCAGTAAAAGTTTTTATCTTACGCAAGCAAGCTCTGAAAGAAATAAAATCCAGAATAAGACGTCAAGTATTTGACACCATTCAACAGCTATCTGAAACAGTATCCATAATTGAAAAGGACCTTCAAGAAATTAACAGATCATCATCACAGTTTGTCAGACAACAGTACAATACTAATAATAACCAAAATCGTCCGCCGTCTCAGTACAGTCAACAACAACATTTCAACAATCCTAACCATCAGAGTCAACCACAACCAAATCAGTACAGTTATGTAGATCCTTCACCGGCAAGATCCAGTAATGGAAGTCAGCCACCAAGTGCTTGCAGATTTTGTGGTGCTTGGCATTTTCATTTTGAATGCCCTAGAAATCCAAGAAACAGACAAGAACCAAATAGACATCAACAGCATCAATCAAATCAACATCAGGAAAACTACAACAGGGGAGGTCGACGATCAGCACCTTCCCAGAATCAGCAATAAGAGCGATAAATTTTAATTCCGATGATAACTCTTTGCCAAAAATTCACATCACCGTTAATAACTATCAAATCAAGGCTCTTATCGACTCTGGATCTTCAATAAATTTAATTTCAACAAAATTTTTCAAGTCTCTCCCACCACTTACTAACAAAACCTTGAATTTTGGATGCGGATCCCTAAATATTCAAACACATGGATATTTAAGATTAAAATATTTCATTCTTGATGTTGAATTAAGCTCAGAGTTTCTGATTGTTCCTAATCTAGTAGATGATTGTATTTTGGGTTTCTCCTGGTTTCTAGAACAGCAACTTGTATTTGACATGAACCGTAAGTGTCTACATTTTGGCAAGGATCTTCGTCGAACAGTTTATTTTCATACTAATCATAACCAACAAAATTCAAAGACACCCGAGTTTCAGCTAAACCATCTAGAATCAAATCTACAAAACGAATATCAACAAATTCTATCTGAATTTTCATACTTATTTAACGATTCACTAAAAAGACCAGGTACAAGATCTACTGAACACACCATACGTCTTACATCAAACTCTGTAGTAAATACAAAACCCTATCCCCTTAGTGAACATAAGAAAAAAATTATGAATGAACAAATCCAAGAAATGTTGTCAGCTGGTATAATTGAACCTTCTGTTTCGCCTTATAGTAGCTCACCGGTGATTATAGAAAGAACAGGCAAAAAACCAAGGTTTTGCGTAGATTACAGGCGTGTAAACGATATAACTCAAGACGAATGTGTAAGACTTCCAAAAATTCATGAATCTTTAAAAGATTTGGGGGATGCTACGGTTTTTACTACACTTGACTTGCGCAGTGGTTTTTGGCAAGTAAGACTGTCAAGCGAAACAAAACCACTAACGGCATTCTCTACTGCTGACGGTCAACATTATCAGTTTACCGTGATGCCGTTTGGCTTAAAAAATGCGCCAAGCACTTTTCAAAAGTTAATGTCACAAGAAGTCCTTGCTGGGTCGTTTCATGATTTCACTCGAGTATATTTAGATGACATAATTATATTTTCGAAAAATCATATTGAACATCAAAAACATTTAAAATTAGTTTTGGAAAGACTAAGTATTAATCAACTTCAATGCTCTGTTTTAAAATGCAAAATTGCAAATAGCAGCTTGGACTTTTTGGGACATAATATAAATGGTTGTTTAAACTCACCTCAAACTCACCACTTAGAAGAAATAAAAAATTTTGAACCTCCAAAAAATAAAAAGGAGCTACAATCGTTTCTCGGCACCTTAAATTGGTTAAGGGAATATATTCCTTATTTGACTGAAATCACGGCTCCTTTGACGAACTTACTTGCAAAGAAAGTTAGGTGGAACTGGGGTGAAATCGAGCAAAGCGCTTTTGAAAATATAAAACACGCCATATCACAGCCACTGTTTTTACACAGGCCAAATTACAACCTTGACTTCCACTTGCAAACTGATGCAAGTGAGGTCGGCGTCGGTGTTGTTTCAGATTGGTCTATCTGGAGAAAAACGCATTATTTCTTATGCCAGCGCTAGATTTAATCGTACTGAAAGAAAATACCATATTAACGAAAAAGAATGCCTTTGCGTAGTGTGGGCCATTAAGAGATATCGGGTTTATCTTGAAGATAAAAAATTCACCCTAAATACAGACAGCCGCGCGGTCTTATGGCTTAATAAAAATGCTGATGCAAAATCTAAGCTTTTACTAGCTGAATTTTCTTTTGATATTATTCATTGTCCTGGAAAGTTTAATGAACTTCCTGATTTTCTTTCTAGAAACCCAATAAATGAATCCATATCGGAAGAAGTAACCGATTTGTCTAGATTGTTTCCACCTGAAGCTGACAATTTTTCTTCCGAGTTAAACGTTTCAAAAAACCCAGAAGTTAAATTAATTTATCCGGTAAATGATGGTCCTCTATTTGACGAAATCGCTCAGTCTCAAAAGCAGAATAAAAGGTTTCAGGATGAAATTGAACTTTGGAAAAAAATCTGCAAAGATGGTACAAGCTCAGATTCTGAAAAACAATTTTTTGACTTTTATTCTGTACAAAATGATATTTTGTTTAAAAGTAATACAAATCAAATTATAGTTCCATATGATGTCATTGAAAAAATTTTATACTATTACCATGATTCCATTTTTGGGGGGCATCCAGGTCGAGATGAAACCTTCAATACAATTTCTAAATTTTACTATTGGCCTGAAATACGTAAGGACATTTCAAAATATGTTCAGAACTGCTTAATGTGTAAACTTGTCAAGGGTCGAAATGTTCAGATACAAGCTCCCCTTACATCGCATTCAGCAAATAATCCGGGTGAAATATTTAGTATTGATATACTAGGACCTTATCCTGAAGCCACTTCTGGAGATCGTTTTATCATTGTAATAGAGGACATCTTTACTAGATGGATAGAAGCTAAAACAACTCCTACAGCTACTGCTTCAGACGTGTGTAAATTTTTAGATGAAGATGTTTTTTCAAGGTTAGGGTACCCATCTCTACTGATCTCGGACAACGGAACACAACTTGAGGCTAGTGTGTTTAAAGAATATTGCAAACTTCATAAAATTCAAACACTTACAAGTACAATTTACAGACAACAAGCTAATCCTATCGAGCGTAGAAATCAAGAAATTAAGAAAACTTTTAGAGCATTTTTATTTAATAAAGATATTGAACACTGGCCCAAGCTTATGCCCCGCGTCCTATTTTGTTTAAGGAATCGGGTCAACGCAGCAACTGGAAGAACTCCTGCAGAAGCTCTACTCGGGTATAATCCTCCGAGGCCCGGAGATAGAAACCATCCATTTTATAAAACGCAAGTACTCAACTATGGATAGATAAGAGAACAAAGAATCGTTGAGATGAGGAACAAACAAGCAGAATATCAAAAAAAAATACGTATCCTCCAAAAAGAAAAAACCTAAACCTTTTAAACTAGGAGATCAAGTTATTGAAAGATGTTTTAGAAATGCAGCCTTCAGTCTGGCCTGGGAGGGACCCTATGAAGTTGCAGAAGTGTTGTCCGACAGTGTCTACCGTATTCGTCGTAACGATGGAATAGTTAAAGTTCACATCGACGATTTACGAATTCTTCCCGAACAACGACAACTTAGCTTTGAAATGGCTACTAATGACAACTTTAGTTCTGATGAAGATGATATAGAAAGAGATGCTGATTCCGGCGATGACATCAAAAATGACGTAAAAAGCCCTACTTATGAGAATAAAAATACGATTCAAGACACAATCACACATTCGGAGTCAGACGAAGAAAGAACTTTTGATAAAGACATTGCAAATTTTATTTTTAACCTTTATGAAGACGATAATAAATACATAAAGTTAGATGAACCTTATGTGCCACCGCAAATAAATACTACCGATGCTGAAATCAAACAACTTTCCAAACGAAATCGAGAACCTCCAGCCTTAAAGATTACATTCAAGATTAACACAACTTTCAAATCTTTATTTTCCCATTGTCCCAGATGGTTGAACTGAGACAAATATTTCAAGCCTTATTAACAATAATCTCCCAAGTCTCAGATGGATAAGCTGAGTCACACATAATAAACCTAAGATTCCTGTCCCAGATGGAAAAACTGAGACAAATACTCAAAATCTTAAAAAGTCCACTAAACTGAAGCATCATTAGTTTATGGCTAGTAGTATCACACTCCCTGGACTGTCTCGCAACTAAGTGTTGTTGTGTATAAAAAAAAACGATTGAACTTATGACTACAAAGAATCTGTGCTTTAATAAAAAAAAAGTGATGACTATAAAAAAAAAGACTTTTTAATTACAAAAAAAAATACTCTGCCAATATATGGGCCCCTAAGCTCACACTAGGTACTATAGTTATAGTGTACGTGTGAGCTAATATAACTAAAAATTGAAATATATTTTATTCAACTCCAGACTAAATTACCTTTTGTTTGATACCACACAAGCCATGTTTTGACTTAAACTCAAATTTTTGAAATATACCCCCACCCTTTTTTTTAAATAAATTAAAATGTATTTTGTTTAACTCCGGACTCAATTACCTTTCGTTTGATACCACACAAGCCATGTTTTGACTTAAACTCAAATTTTTGAAATATACCCCCACCCTTGAAATAAAACAAAAACTAAAATGTATTTTGTTAAACTCCGGACTCAATTACCTTTCGTTTGATATCACACATGCCATATTTTCACTTAAACTCTAATTTTTGAAATATACCCCCACCCTTTTTTTAAAATAAAATAAAATGTATTTTGTTTAACTCCGGACTCAATTACCTTTCGTTTGATATCACACACGCCATATTTTCACATAAACTCTAATTTTTGAAATCTACCCCCACCCTTTTATTTGGTTTGTGTTGGGTGGATTTTGTTCATTTTTAAATGGGACCATCTCAAAGATATATAAAAATTTTTGAAATCGGAGCAACATTTTTTTTCTCGAAAAAATTTGGATCACCATAGCTCACACTACTATAGTATAGTATATGTGTGAGCTAATACTTGGTGTAGCTTACTTACTGCTTTATTAGATATAAGTTTTTTTAGTATATTTATAGTGTAATTAGTCTAAGATATCTTCTGTTAGTTAACAATTACAGTTTAAAACAATAAAAAAAAGTCTAATGTTGGAAGTATGTTCTTAGTGGGGGGGGGGGGGTGTTATAGAAAACTATACTTTTTATTGCAAGTACAAAAATAACATCACCAAAGTATAATAATTATTTTCGTGGTTGGTTTAATTTCAAAATCCCCGCGCTTAAAATTCCATCCGCTCTTTAGCGAATCATGCGCGCCCTCTCGGATTAATGGGAAAACAAACAACACGACGGCTCGGCCAGCAACGAGACGACCGACGGTGTTGTTTTAAGGGTCTTTAATTTTTTCTTGTTTTTGTTGTGAAAAGTGAAACAATAAAAAGTTTAACAGACTTCCAACATAAGACTAAAGTAAAACTGTATTTAGAGTTGTGTTTTGATTTCAGTTTTTCGATAATTTAGTGCAGTGAATTGAGTCTCATGTTCATATCAAGCACTATTCATATCGAAAACAACATGTACGGTCGCCCACTTTTTTAATGTTATTTTAAAATTGGCTAAACTCGTCTGGAAATTAGTGTAGTATTAGGTTGACGTATCTTATGGTTGTATTCTTAGTCTAGGTTTTAGTTGCGTTATCTATGATACTTGTGCACGGTCGGGTACCTTCTGGAAGAGACGAGAATGCTCGTGAGTCGAAGAAGGATGGATGGTTCTCGAATAGTAGGCAGACCCAATATATAGGGCCGGACGCCGCGTATGGAGGCAGTCACAGATAAGGTACTGTAGTGGTCGTGAGATATTAACACGAAGTTAATAGACCGATTATAGTAGTGAATTATCAGCAAGTTATTAGTAAGTTTAAGTGCGTGTTTTTGTACATAATTTGTCGAAATATATTGTTTTTGACATTTGCGAGTTTTAATTGTTGTGGAGAACCCGTAACAATACATTCATTCGTATTGTACAACTAGTATAGAAGCCCTTCTTTTCCAGCATCAACTTCGATACTTCGATGGACAGGCCACGTTATTTGCACGCCCAAGTCACGTCTTCATTAGAAAATATTCTATGGACAACTGATGGAGGGAAGAAGAAATCAGGGAGGACAACAGAAAAGATACAACCGTTCTCAAGAGCAAAATGATAAAATCCATCATAGACACCAACAACTTCGAGACGGTGGCAAATGATAGAGCTGTCTGGCGCCGCCTGGTCCATGAAGGATCAGAAAAATTTGAACAGGAGCGACGAAGGATAGAGATGCAGAAGAGAGACCGCAAAGAGAAACGAGAAAATCGAGAGAGGAGCGGTCAAGCTATCGTCGGAAACTAGGTGTGACTGCGACAAAGTGTGCGTCTCCAGAATTGGCTTATATTGCCATCAAGGAGCGCACAACAGACTACGACAATATTCGATATAATATAATAACATTTTTTTAAAACAGTTTTTAATGATTTTTTCCTAATATATTTTTTCGAATAACTTAAAGCATCTATGACCTTATTATCTATCATGTTTGTATTTAACAGCCTGTCAATATTATTGACCATGTCAATATTATCGTTAATATCTATAATATCATAATTTTATGGAAATTTAAACTATTTAGTTGAATGTCAGATCTGTGCAATAATCGCCCGGTTAGCAAGGTGACGTCTTTTAACCATAAAAATTTTTTTATGACCTACGATGACCATGACGTTTTATGACGTTCAAAAGACACACCAAACATGACGTCGTTTTTAGACGTCTTAAGGGGGTGTCAGTAATATGACGTATTTGGTTTATTACAGTTCATACAGAAGAGCAATGACGACTTTATGACTTTTTTTAAATCATAAAAAGGCGTCTGAATATGTGGAAAATTTACTGCAGTTCAGTTGGGAACACTGAAAGGAACCAAGGCCTAGAATGGGTTCGGGTTCGCACTTCGCATAGAGGTATTGAAAATACGAGTATCCGTTACTCGAGTACTCGTACTCATACATACCCGAAGTAATAAGTACAAAATTTAAAATGAGACTTATTTTCAAAAACTTTGGAACACAAAACACTTCCCATAACAGTAATCAAAGTAATCAAACGTCTAGTATTTCAAATGATTGCATTTCAAAAAAGTTATGATTTTTAAGATCTCTACTTGAAACAAATCGTCGCCAAAACCACGAAGTGGCGTAACCCACAAAAATTGATTTTTAGATAAGCCCACATACATAAAAAAAGTCGCTCTACAAATCCACTAAGGGTCATAACCAAATTTCAAGTAGTATAGAAGTCTTTACCATATTTTGACATTATTTTGACAAAGCTGCTGTGTGAAAATAAAAAAACATTTTGAAATGTAAAAAATCAGTTACGCCACATCGCGGTATTGACAACGAAATACAGTTTGTATTTACTAGGTACAAAACAAGTACAACACGAACCTATTCTAGCACAAGAGTGGATCTTTCATCTTTACCTCGAACCGAATCCTTTATATCTTCATTTAAAATGTTAATTTATTATACGTATATTCATCTATGTATTTAGTGCGCTCATTAATAAATGACGTATAACTAGTTTTCCCCATGAAATTCGATCATCGAAAAATAGGGTTCTAGTATAAGTATTATCGATTATATTCCTATTATCATCCATATCCCAAATATCGACCATGTCGATATTATCAACCATGTCAAAATTATCGACAATGTCCATAATATTATAATTCTATAAAATTATTTAGTGGAAGTGTGAGATCGGTGCCATCGTACATACGTACCTACCATAAGAATTAGTCGTTGGATAATAGAGAATTCATGTAGCAATATCGGAGAAACAGGGTTTCGATGTCGTACCTAATTACCAGAATTAATTGCCGTTAATTATTAGATTTCGGCTCACATGCGATGACTAATTAATAAGACCTGTGGTCTGCCTAAACCATATATTGAGCAACTATCCATTTTGGCACGTAAAACTATAAATTAATTTGGCTTGGCTCGGAAACCGCCAATATCGCCAATTGACCGATCATTTCTCTATAAATTTAATCGCTTTGCCACCTTTCTGATATATTACACCCCCTCGAATAGCCCTTGTCCAAAAAAATACCATCCAGATATGATGGAACGTACTGGGAACACCAAAATGACCATACACAGAAAAAAATATCATATGTAGAAAACGTATTTTGTCAAAAAAATTAGTATCTTCCTCAGAGTAATATTTATTATTACTCTAAAGGGCTACCCCTCTAAAGTATCTTCTCTTAAAGCGTCTGCTTTCCAACAATATTATATTTTTCCTGATATCTAGTTTTGTTTTGAAAAGACTTAGTATTTCAAGACAAAAAAACTGTTTAAAACAAAAAACATTAAAAAATAGGTGAAGCCTATTTATTTATTTAACGCGTGAAACGACAGCGAATTCCATGGCGGGAAGAAAACGTCCACCAGTCACTAAGGAAGAAAGACATTTCGTCACAGTTAAACCATGCTTATCACCTTCTCCACGGCCGTCGGTTCAGAACCGAAAAAAAAGGGAAAGTCAACTACGGACACAGGTGTTGCGAAAATAGGCTTTTTTATCCTTAGCATGGATACAAGGTAAATCAAGAAAATTAAAAAATAAGTTTCCTTGGTTTGCTGTCGTTTTACTAAAAATGAATAAATAGGTGTCACCGCGTTCAAGCCTCCCCAGGATTCACCTCTGCATATCGATCAGCGCTTTTTTTATTTCTGCGTACGCCACTGATAATGCTTACACGGTCCGACTGAAAATAGGTACAATTCTGTGTAACGTTCAAAACGTGTACAGGCTGACACGCCACTTCAAATGACATGATAATACAGTGAATAGCGAAAATGGGTTATACAGGCTGTCCCGTAACTTAAGGGCCATAGGCCAACAGGTGAAAAAGGAGGTCATGTCTGATAAAAATGTTCCTATAATGCATGGGTCAAACCTCTTTCTTTGTCGAGATACAGAGCATCAAAGTTGGCATATTTTTTTAACTTTTTTGATAATAACTTTTTGAAAAAACGTAGAGTAGAGTCGTGTATTAGAACAAGAGCAATAAATTGAAATAAAAATTATTTTGAAGAAAATTGGGTCAATTTTTTTTAGAAAAAACTATTTTTTTGGTATAAACTTTTATAAATGCCATATTAAACGCAATGTTTTTTTTTTAAATATTTTTTGATAATAAAAACTCTCTCTAGTAAAACACAATAATAAAATATTATTATTTTTTAAAATAATAAGTAAGCAACAATTATTTTTTTTTTAAATTACTATTTTTTATACGTTTTTGGAGGTTATTTTGACAGCCTGTGTCTCCTTAACTTGTAATTTTATCAAAAAAGGGAATACCACATTTTTGAATCACAATTAGCTAAATATTCACGTGGCTGTGATAAATTTTCTTTTTTTTGTAAAACCCTTTTCTCCCTACTCCTCTAACTTTAAAAATCCTATATCTTAAAAACAGATCCCAGCAAACATGGATTACAAAAAAAGTACTTTGTAAGTACTGGCTTTCACTGCTGCCCATAACGGCAAAGTACCTACTTAATTCGTATTGATTTGGAACAACGGCCTGCATCAGGCCAGCATGTATATATTTTAGTACAAAAAACACTGTCCTTTTAAAGTAATGCATTTTTTTTTAATTTCTTTGTACACAAAAGCATGTACTTTTCAAGCAATGTATTTTCTTCGTATTTTTAGTAAATACAAAAAAACCTGAATTTTAATACATTTTTTAAAAAAAACCTGTACTTTTAAAGCATTGTATTTTATTATTTTTTTTTAGTAGTACAAAGAAACTACTTTTATTGTAAATAATGTAAGGACATTACGTCACTCACATCTCATATTTACAAAAAGAAATATTAATTGATCATTATATAATCATTATATAAGGATCTTTAGTATTTTCCTTTTCATATCAGATGAGGATATTTCCAAAGATCATGGAACATTCCACATAAATTTAAAAATAAATAAAATCATTCACATTCTTAAGCTTGACATTCCTTAGTGCACCATTAAAATGTTGACTAGTGTTTGCCATCTAGTGGTAAATATTTTATTTTCACAGTAAAATATTTAATATTTTTGTACTGAAATAAAGTGCTTTAAAAACAACTGTTTAAAAATACTTTTAAAATGATTTTTCACTGTTATATTAGTTTTGCAGTAAAACTTTTAAACTTTTAATAATAAATTAAATGTACTTTAAGAGTACCTTTTTCAAAATGTTATTAAAATGTTTTTTTTTTGAGTATTTTATTTTCACAGTAAAATATTTAATTGTTTTGTACTAAAATAAAGTGCTTTAAAAGCAACTGCGTAAATATACTTTTAAAGTGATTTTTTTGCCATTAACCCTGGCTGCACTTGTCATTCTTTAAAAATAAAGTATAACTTTTCGTTGTATTAAAAATAAAGTACTAAAATGTTGCGTTTTTTGTACTTTTAAACAATATGCTAATTAGACAATACAAAAATAATAAAAATAATGCATATCGTTGCCGATGCCAGCAGTTAAAGTACAATATTAGTAAAGTACCAGCAGGTCAATGTTTGCTGGGATGCAGTGGCGGTTTCTCCATAAGTGCACATGTGCACGTGCACTCCCAAATTTTACTTAAAAAAATACTAAAATTTAATTAATAATTACTTAAAACGGAATTCACTAAAGACTGGAATATTACCTACAAATTAATACCCGGTATGTATGTGTTTGTATTCGTATTCAAACCACCTGCGGTGAATGCTGGCGGATGCGCTATCTAGTTAGTTCGAATCTAATTATTCACTTTTATTTGCTCCGTAGATGTTGTGTCGCATTCTAGTTACGAAATATAGAAAGAGAGGACCTTCCTGCGGCAGTGCCTAGGACAAAATCTATGCAAAAACTAGCCTCGATGCCGCCCGCACCCCATTGACGCTCCCAGCACCCATGTTTTGCGTTGCATGTTAGAGGAGCTCAAAGGCACTTTTAATTAGTGCACTTAGACAATTTGGCATAGTAATGTGCAACCATTTTTCCAAGTATTGAGTAGATACTGATACTTCCTATTCGAGTATTAGATTTTATTATTATTTATGTTATATTATCGGTAAATCCAATATATAAATATCGGTCCAAATGATTACAAGTACTCCAAACTCGTTACTCATACGGCCGATGCCGATACAAGTGATACGAAAGTAACACTTCGGCTTCGGTCCCATTCGGGATTCGAGTAACGAGTATTTGGCGTCGAAGGATATTCGATTACTTCGAATCCGCCCATGTATCAGATATTAAACTATCGAGTAGATAGCATTTGCACACCACTAATTTGGCATTATCGGTCGGGCGCTGGCGGTTTGTTTTGATTTCAACGATCTGGTATTTACGACAATGGCGGAAGTTTCTAATTCTGATATAGCGTGCAATATTTAAAAACAATTAAATTTTCATGTTTGCCATTAGAAGAGAAAATATGTAAACTAGGTATGATACATTTATTATTTATTTATAATTTCAATAATAATAGGTAGGTTCATTCATCAGGTTATTTGCAAAAAAAATCCGCCTGTGCCGCAATTATTAATTTTTTTTGGTGTGTACTCCGAAAGCTTTTTACCACGCGCCGCCACTGCTGGGATGTGAGTTGACCCCCATAATATATAAACTTTTTTCTCGGAAATAACCTCCTTTATCACCTGCTGCACTATGGCCCCTAAGTTATGGGACACCCTGTATATAGAACTCGGTCGGGACCTTAATTATGTCGTCGCTATAACCGTAATGTAAATAAACAATGTTGAATATTTGAAAGCTATTTTTAAACATCTTTTCTTTATAACAATTTTCGATATTGTCAAAAAGAAAGGTACTTTACTCTAGAGCAAAAATCACATTTTTTGACAAACCACGTAATATGACTGAAAAAATTTAACATCTGATGGTTGCATTTTAGGTTTTGGACCATGCAGAACTTTTTATGAAGAATAACTTTTTTTCGTAAAGCTAATAATAAAAAAGTTTCCCATATGCCGCCAACTTACGTGGACACACTGTATATATATATATATATATATATATATATATATATATATATATATATATATATATATAAACTGTATATATATATATATATATATATATATATATATATATATATATATATTTATACACATATCTAAATAGTCTTTTAACTAAATCGATGAAAATCTTGATCTAAATTCAAAAGGATAAAAACCAAAATAAATTATCTACTTTAAAAAATAAATTGATAAATGGTTTTTTTTTATATTTTAACTTATATTTTTTGCAGCTCTGTTTTTGAATAAGTTTTGTTTAGTTTAGTTTGACTTTTTTAACTTGGTTGGGTTCATTTCTCTGATTTTGTTTATTTGTTATTTTTGTGTTAAATGTACGACAGAATTAATTTTTAATTTTTTAGGTATGGTACTTTGTGAAACCAACTAAGTAAAACTTTATACAGGGAGCAATTTGAGTTAGCAATTAAAGTTTATATAACTTTTTGGAAAAGTTTTTTGTTACCGCGTTATATTTGTGTGATGAAAAACTGTCAATTTGAAAAATGACAAATTTGACAATGTCAAATAAATTTATGATTCACTATCATCAAAAAATGTTCTATTAGTTTTGTTCAAAAAATTATAAGCTAAGCTAAAGAGGTTGTGACCATCTAACCTGTGCAACAAATTTTAAGAATTAATTTTTTAATGAGCTATCAAATTTATTTTACTTAGGTATTTATTAATCAGGGGCGGCTCGTCCATAGGAGCGCTGGTGCGCGCGCACCCCCAGCAAAAACAAGAAAAAAAATAAATACAAACTATTATTAAATAATTACTGTTGTTTTTTATTTATTTTTTAATGATCCCGATCCCGCTAGTGGCATCTATCGGCCATTAACGGAAGTAATTAATATCTTTTCGACTTGACGCTTGCTGCCGCATACGGTGGCCTTCGATCGCCTCGCCTCAATTGAATCTAGAGATATGAGAGGGCGGGCTTGAATCTGGAGGTGCGCGTGGATTCGGCGTTCCTCTATAATCCAATTTTTGCCACGCAATTGGATCGGAAATGCTCGGGATATCGACGAGAAAACGGCGAGGTGGTGCGCTAAATCAATACACGCATCGTTTTTTTTATAGTTCTCAGCTGATTACTGTTTATATTATCGTTAGTATGCGTGTATTGGGCGTAATTAAAATTTATTTACGCTGTTTTTAAGTGAATTTTATGCTGTTTTCGGCTTCTTGTTTGTAATTTTTGGGTTAATTATTATCTACAAGTGTCGAATATGTCTGAGGCAGTTATAAGTTCGGGTTCGGGTAATCCTGGAAGTAATTCAAGACTTAATTGTGTACAAAACATTATAGCAAGCTTTTCCTCCTTTAATTTAAATCAAAAAATTGAAATTAAAAGATTAGGAAGGCCGACTCCAGAACTAGAATTATCGCAAACTTGCTCTAAAAGAAAAGAAGGTAGGAATTTTAAAAGATACTTTAGAAAAGATATTTACCAAAAAAACAACTGGATTTGTGGATGTGATGTTACAAACTCGTTATTTTGTTTTCCATGCTTATTATTTTTCGATGCAAGCATGGATAAAAGCTGGAGCCGCATAGGGGTAACTGACTTAAATCATCTACAGGCAAAAATTAAAAAGCATGAATTTTTGAATCAACGTATACGATCATTATAATATGAAATGGTATTTGAATCAAAAGCTAATATAAAACGGTTTTGTACATTGAATGAATGTTATCCATCGTTGGCTAAAAACTAATATGTATGTATACTGTAGGTAATTTTTTTTTGTGTAGGCATATTTTTCCTTATTGGAGACCTGCTTTTTTTTTACTTTGACAATCTTATTACCTAGTGGGCACCATAAGTTCTTTTATTTGGCTGCAAATAAATATGCAAATTTTCTTAACTTTATTTATTTTAAATTTATTTCGACTCACTTATTATAGCGCACACCCATTCTTATACTTCACGAGCCGCCACTGCTTAATTATTACTTTTATTGTATTACATAATTTCACAATATTTCTATTGTCTATTTTTTAAGGAAGTTATAACAGAAATTTTTTTCAAAAAATGACACTCCCCAGCAAACATTGACCTGCTGATACTTTACTAATATTGTACTTTAACTGCTGACAACTGCTGGCATCGGCAACGATATGCATTATTTTTATTATTTTTGTATTGTCTAATTTGCATATTATTTAAAAGTACAAAAAACGCAACATTTTAGTACTTTATTTTTAATACAACGAAAAGTTTTACTTTATTTATGAAGAATGACGAGTGCAGCCAGGGTTAATGGCAAAAAAACACTTTAAAAGTATATTTACGCAGTTGCTTTTAAAGCACTTTCTTTTAGTACAAAACAATTAAATATTTTACTGTGAAAATAAAATACTTAAAAAAAATATTTTAATAACATTTTGAAGAAGGTACTCTTAAAGTACATTTAATTTATTATTAAAAGTTTAAAAGTTTTACTGCAAAATTAATATAACAGAGAAAAAACATTTTAAAAGTATTTTTAAACAGTTGCTTTTAAAGCACTTTATTTTAGTACAAAAATATTAAATATTTTACTGTGAAAATAAAATATTTACAAAAAAACTGACAAGTTGATGTTTGCCGTCCTTGCCACTAGATGGCAAACACTAGTCAACATTTTACTGGTACACTAAGGAATGTCAAGCTTAAGAATGTGAATGATTTTATTTATTTTTAAATTGATGTGGAATGTTCCATAATCTTTGGAAATATCCTCATCTGATATGAAACGGAAAATATTAAAGATCCTTATATAATGATTATATAATGATCAATTAATATTTATTTTTGTAAATATGAGACGTGAGTTCTCTATGTGAGTGACGTAATGTCCTTACAATATTTACAATAAAAGTAGTTCCTTTGTACTACTAAAAAAATTAATAAAATACAATGCTTTAAAAGTACGGGTTTTTTTAAAAAATGTATAAAAATTCAGTTTTTTTTTGTATTTACTAAAAATACGAAGAAAATACATTGCTTGAAAAGTACATGCTTTTGTGTACAAAGAAGTTAAAAAAAATACATTACTTTAAAAGTACAGTGTTTTTTGTACTAAAATATATACATGCTGGCCTGATGCAGGCCGTTGTTCCAAATCAATATGAATTAAGTACTTTCTACTTAGTACTTTGCCGTTACGGGCACCAGTGAATGCCAGTACTTAAAAAGTACTTTTTTTGTAATCCATGTTTGCTGGGTCTATATCTCAAAAACAATCCCTTAAGGTCTGATGCATTTATAGCGAATTAGGTATATTCAGAAAAAATACAGCACTGGTGCGCCACTATTAGAAATTTAAAAATTCAAAAATTGGTAACCCTGCGAGCCGTACCTGTAATTATTTTTTTATACATAAAATGCCACACGCACAAACGGCTTCTATGAGAATGAGTCAGTCTTCAGCTTTTAACGAATGTGTAGGCTAATGACGTTTACACCAATATTTACTAAAGGGTCTACAGTGCTAAGTGCTACAATCCTAGGTTTAAAAGTCTACATTTTGGTTGAAGGTTTAACTTATTTTTCCCGTGAAGCGATAGTTTTTAATATTTATATAAATTGTTCATAAATACCTTGGGATATGGGTCATCTTTTTTCGTTGTAACAAAGACATTATTTCCACACAAAGGTTATAAATAAATAAAAATACTCTGCCAATCTATGGGCACCTAAGCTCACACTAGGTACTATAGTTATAGTGTGAGCTAATATAATCAAAAACTGAAATATATTTTATTCAACTCCAGACTCAATTACCTTTCGTTTGATACCACACAAGCCATGTTTTGACTTAAACTCAATTTTTTTAAATCTGCCCCCACCCTTTTAAAAAAAACTAAAATGTATTTTGTTTAACTCCAGACTCAATTACCTTTCGTTTGATATCACACACGCCATATTTTCACTTAAACTCTAATTTTTGACATCTACCCCCACCCTTTTTTTAAAAATAAACTAAAATTAATTTTTTTAAACTCCAGACTCAATTACCTTTCGTTTGATATCACACACGCCATATTTTCACATAAACTCTAATTTTTGGAATCTACCCCCACCCTTTTATTTGGCTTGCGTTCAGTGGATTTTGTTCATTTTTAAATGGGTCCATCACGGCCCAAGACCCAACTTAGATACCAAATTTCATTAAAATCGGACAAGCGGTTTTTGAGTTATGCGGGTTGGTCGTTACAGACAGACATACAGACAGACAGACAGACAGACAGACAGCAAAACAAAAAAGTTTCAAAATCATCTGAAACGCAAAGATATATAAAAAATTTTGAAATCGGAGCAACTTTTTTTTTCTCGAAAAAATTAGGATCACCATAGCTCACACTACTTATAGTAGTAGTGTGAGCTAATAATCAAATATTTTGGTTTAACAATGGTGGCCATATTTAGACCTCCAAATGTCACTAGAAAATGTCGAATAAAAACGGTGTAAGACAGTGTCAGCTGTCCGCTATATTTTACATGTTAATTTTTTAGTCAAGTTAGCGACGAGTAAACCGATGGTCGATTGTTTTAGTGAATGAGTAATTGAAAAGGGATTCTAATATATCTTGTGCTTTTTACAGTATTTAAATATTGATACGAATTTAAGGCGGTATTGCATCTACAGATATATTTTTAAGTTAGTTATGTATTATTTAGCTTTGAATATTTTTGTATGTAAGTTTTTTTGTCAATCATGGAGTATTTCTATTGTTTTTCGAACTTTAAACCACCCCTCAGGGGTAGTACTACAATTTGAGACTATTTTTAACGGGAATCCTACGACTGCACGGACTAAGTTTCCAAAAAATGACATTTGGTTACTAAATTTTTATGTGGTTTTTCTTTATTTCTAAAGTTAATTTGAATTTATATGAGATGAAACCAAAAACATTCAACTATTTCTTTGGATGAAACTCACTGAGAAATGCTTACTATCATATTGCACATTAGGGTGAACCAAATCTTTGCAGTTATTTGATCTGTGATTATTAAAAAAATGCACTTAAACCGGTCGGTATCAAGTCTATAGACTTGATACTTAAACCCGTTCTACAATGCTAAGTCTAAAGGTCTATACTGGTGTTATGTTTATGTGTTTAAAGGGGCTATTCACAAACTATAACAAAGAAAAAAAACATTTCTATAGGTATTTTGTAAAATCCTGATTACAAGTGAGAGTGTTTTTAGATTATTTTTACAGCGCATGTTTTAACTAAAGAAATACATAGGCTGAAACAGAAACTAGTACTTTATTCACAGATAAGGGATGAGGACTTTATTCATATGGCTGAAATATTGGAAAAAGAAAGACAGTCGAAACAATATTTTACTTGCGTTATTAGGTGGAGATATCAAACCACGGTCCCTATCTACGGACCGACAACTTCCCTTGTACACCACACCTATAATATAATTTATTGGAATGTAACTGGCGACACCTATCGGAAGACGCTAATATTAGGCTCCTAACTTCGTGTGTAACGTAGACCAGGCGCGTTCGATTTATCCAATCCAAATAATAATAGAATATGGAACAGTTTTTTTTGGCTAATTTAGTACAGTTTACGATTAAATCTATTCTCTGTCTGAGAAAAGCAAGCCGGGTCTAAAAGCTAATTATGAAACATTTTCAAATCATAACCTTTTATAACAAAAAAAAAATCGCATGTTGGCTTAAGGCCAACACAAAAATAGAGGCCACGACCCTGAAAAAATCAGCTGTTCTCCGGGGGCTGATTTTTACATTGGGTCTTATGGGAGGTCAGACGTTTTTTTATTATATTTTCAAAATGGCACTACAGATTTCGGCGAAATTTCATTGAAATATTCTCAGATCCCATCCCCATATTCCACCAAACTTTCGTAAGGATGCAAGATGATTAAGAGGTTAAAATCTTCAAAATTAAGCATTCCTTATTTTGAATTCAAATTACCCGCCATGTACCACATGCCAACTGTTATATTTGACCAAGGCTATCAAAACAGACGGGCCACGATCCTCCACTTTGTTGACGTCACATCCGAGGCTGATTTTTTTTTATGGTTGCGTCACGACACAGCTGATTGTCTTTAAAATATTGAAGTTGGAATGACGGTTCATGAATTTTTTTTTTAAATAAAGCCGGTTTTAGGATTGTTTTTACTATATTCTTGAAGAACAAGTTTTTTAAAATGTATAGTAAACCTTAATTTTTCAGAGCTTCATTAGTTCACACTAAAATTAAATTTAAAACAGAAGTGAATGTGACAAACACAGATGACAAAGTCAAATACATGTCAAATATAACAGTTGGCATGCGCTACATGGCAACATGGCGGGTAATTTGAATTCAAAATAAGGAATGCTAAATTTTGAAGATTTTAACCTTTTAATCATCTTGCATCCTTACAAAAGTTTGGTGGAATATGGGGATGGTGTCTGAGAATATTTCACTGAAATTTCGCCGAAATCTGTAGTGCCAGTTTAAAAATATCATAAAAAAACGTCTGACCTCCCATAAGACCCAATGTAAAAATCAGCCCCCGGAGAACAGCTGATTTTTTCAGGGTCATGGCCTCTATTTTTGTGTTGGCCTTGATTTGACATGTATTTGACTTTGTCATCTGTGTTTGTCACATTCGCTTCAATTTTAAATTTAATATTAGTGTGAGCTAATGAATCGGTTCTAAAAAATTAAGGATTACTATACATTTAAAAAAATTGTTCTTCAAGAATATAGTAAAAACAATCTTAAAACCGGCTTTATTTTAAAAAAAATCAAATATTCATGAACCGTCATTCCAACTTCAATATTTTAAAGACAATCAGCTATGTCGTGACGCAACCATCAAAAAAAATCAGCCCCGGATGTGACGTCAACAAAGTGGAGGATCGTGGCCCGTCCGTTTTGATAGCCCTGGTTGGCTTGATCCTACAGTGTAATTTTGGAACGGAACAGTCTAATCGAACGCGCTTAATGGTGCACGGCCTGTGAAATTCGCCAATGTTCATTGTTGCTACTTGCTAACTTCAGATTGGTTTAAAAATGGTGGTCGTGAAGTGAGTTTTCATGTGGGCACAGCGGCTGGCCCGATTTATTTTTGTGTCTCCATGGCAGTTCAATATTTAAAAAGCGCGAACAGTAAGTGCGGATCTCAACACAATGGAGCAACAAACAAATTCAACGCCGAACGGCACCAAAGGATATCGTCGAATGACTCTAGATTCCAAAAACTGGAAAGGCCTTTCTCAATCGTCCATGCTACCTTTGGTAAATGTCGACTTGGATAACTACATATTAAGAAAGCCCAGGGATGGAGAAGCGCTTGAAGCAAGAAAAGAAGTTAGCCCAAGGCCTTTGTACAGGGCTCACACTGAACCTATGTGTGCAAGACTTTATTCCCTTCACCATTTGTACTGTTCCTGTGAAATATCTTGTTGCTGCACTTGTGATACTTTTTGCTCTATAGACTGTCACTCCCCCTGTATAGTTTATTGTCATGAGGCCAATTCATCAAAACAGTGTTCAAGTCAGTCTGACAAATGTGACAAGTGTGATAAATTTTTGCCTGTATTTTTAGTTGGCCATCTAAATTGTACCTGTGTGCATCAAGAAAATGCACATTTTCATTATGTCAAGTCCTATTTTGGCCAAGGACTGTGCCGTCAATTTAATACTGCAGAGTCTGGAGCATCTCCACTTGTAATAAAATGTATTCAAGAGCTCGAAGCCAGAGCCAAAATAGATCAAACCATAAAATTGTATAACTTGTATATTGAACAGGCAGATCCAGAACAGTTTGACAAAATAATTAATGGAATTAATGTGGAATTCAAAAGTGTTGATTTAAGTACATACAATCTTGTTACCATAGTTTCAATTTTCAAGAAGTACTTAAGAGAGCTGCCAGATCCTTTAATTCCTATTGTGTGGTATGACAAATTTCTAGATGCTTCAAAAAAGAAAAATGAACTAGAAAGTGCCCTTATCATGAAACAGTTATCACTACAACTACCAGAACATCATAGAAGCACTTTGCAAATAATTATGTCACATTTGTGCCGAATATGTCAAATGGAATATTCCAGAGGGAACAAGGAGCCACCCACACCACTTATACAAGGAATGTGCCATTTAATACTAAGGCCTCCTTGGGAAAGAATAATGTAAGTATAACCCACAATTAATATATCTTGTGCAAAACATAATCTCAGCACACACTGATTACCTGTTATCACTAATGAAATTTTCTTTTATTTTCAGACAAGTAGTATACAACACCCAAGCCCATAACAAAATTTTAGAAATTCTACTTCTAAAATGTGACTGGGGTGAAAAGATTCCTCAGTTCAGCCAGCCAACATCTAGTGCAGAGACTTCAACAGATGTTTTATATTCCACATTTCTGCAAGATGCCTGTTGGTATTGGGGTGATATTACTAGAGAAGAAGCCAATCAACTACTGAATGGTGCCATTGACGGTACCTTCCTAGTTAGAAATGCTTCTAATAAAGTAGGGGAGTATACATTAACACTCAGGAAGGATGGTACCAATAAATTAATAAGAATTAATTGTAAAGATGGTAAATATGGCTTTACTGAACCCTACATGTTTAACTCATTGGAAGATTTAATTAATCATTTTCAAAAGGAATCCCTTTCAAAATTCAATGATGCCTTAGATATTTCCCTCTTGCATCCTTTAAATAAAAACAAAAAGCAAGAAGTTCCAAAAAGTGAAATTGAGAAAGTTGTTGATAAAGTTACTTTAACCAATGAAACACTAATTGAAAAAGAAGCTGACTTTGATAGAGTTTTTAAAGACCTTTGTGAAACACAGCAAGAGGTTGAAATTAAGAGACATGCCTTAGTAGAGTTAAAAGAACTAGTCAAAGTGTTTAAAGACCAAACCCAACTTCATCAAAGCTTAAAAAGTGATACTGAGGGGAAAGAAACCAAAATATTGGAAGAAAATTGTGATCTAATGAATGAAAGACTCTCTATGATGCAAGAAACTTGTGAACAGTTAGAAGATATATTAAAAAGAAAAGAAAGCTATTCAAATGCATTAAATAAAGAATTAGCATCCAGAAAACCAGAAATTCACAAACTATTTTGTGAAAGAGAAATGCTTCTAAAGTGGTTAAAAAATGCTGATTTTCCTTTAAGTGATTTGGCACAGATTATCAAAAGCAGAGTCAAATTAAATTCTGATTTGCCTCATCTAGATGAAAAAAATTGGTTAATGTTGGACTGTTCTCGAATAGAAGCAGAGAATTTGCTCCAAGATAAAGTTGATGGGACCTTTTTAGTCAGAAAATCAAAAAATTTAAACAGATATGTCTTATCTGTGGTATGTATGGGTACTGTTAATCACTGTGTGATACATGAAACACCAAAAGGGTTAGGGTTTGCAGAACCCTATTTTATTTACCCTACTTTAAAAGATCTGGTGATATATTACTCAATCAATTCTTTAGAAATCCATAACAGTTCTTTAAATACTATCCTGAAATATCCAATTGCACCTAATGTTGCTTTGGATGGCTGCTAGCTGTAAGGTGATGTTTTTATTAATATCTTAAAAAGTGATCATAGGTTTTATTTGAAATGATAATAATTTAAATACACTCAGAATTTATTTTGACTGTGATAGTGTACTAAAGAAGAATAGAATACCTTATTTTAAATACTTTTTGGCAAAAAAAGAGTACTATAAATATTTGTATTGATTATAATACTTAAATATTACTATTAGAGCCCAAGGTGGTTTCAAACAAACTTGTCTTAAAAGACAAACTTCCCGTTTTTTATTATTTTTTAGCATTGTAAGGTTTTAAATTATGTTTAATAGACACATATGTTTACTGGTATTACAAATGAACTCTATTTTAGGTATTTTACTTGTGCTAACAACAAAGTTGAAAGTCATAAATAAAAAAAATACCTAATTAAAGAGCACCTGGAATATCTATTTTAAATTTAATAATGTAATGAATCCTCAAAATTTAAATATTTTTAATTCACAGTAGGTAGTTTTTAATAACTGTTACAGGTAATTAGATATAGGTATATTATAATACCTATGTACTCCTACATGTATTATATGATTGTATGTGCAAACTATGCTTTTGTTTAGTTTTTATTAACTATATTGTTTTTCTTTTTTTAATTTTTTGTTCCATATGTACCTCTTTTTGTATTAATATACAGATCATAATGTTAACCCCAATATATATATAATATAATGTAATTTATATTATTAGCTACTGTTTTATTTAATTTACCTTAAAAATCAATCTTTCAACTAGATTAAAATTTTGGTTGGCTATAAACCCTGTTTTTACAAATTTTTACAAACAAAATTGATAATAACAAACTTTGTCACTTTGGATCGGTTCCAGTTTAAAAAAATTACGTTTCCGCAACAACTTTAAACGTGTTTTTTTAATCGAAAGGACCCGACACATGAAATTGTTTATTTTTCTATGATAAACCTGTAAAACTCTATTTTAGAAAACATCGTGAGCATGAATGTGGTTTCGGTTCCTAGGTATTGGCTTTGTCCGTCTGGGACAGTTAGCCAGATTCAATACCGTGGGCTTCAAGAGAGTCTGGTTCTGTAACCACTTGAGGCCCCTTATTTTAGTTTGTGTATCTTGTGAAATCAGTCTTTCTTTCTCTCTCTTAGGAATTCTCACACTGTATTTATTTACATCCCTCCAATAAAGAACCATCTATGTAGATGTTTTTTCTTTGTTTTATTTTATTTTTCTTTCTAAATTACATCCATAGGATGTGGTTAATCTTTGTAGATATGTATTTTATTTTATTTATTCTTTCTACTTGTTTTCTTCCTTTTGCTTATTTTTTTTTTCTATATGTATATTTTTCTTTTTTTTCTCTTCCTTCTTTTTCAAACAATATCTGTTCTATATTTCTTTGTTAAATATTTCTTTTCTTTTTTTTTCTATGTAGATGTTTTTCTATCTTTATCTTCTTTATTCATTTTTCTATCCGCTATCTTCACTCTTCTGTCTTCTCTCCCTTCTATCTTCCCTCCACCTGGCTCTTCTTTTGCTTTCTTATTTCTCTCAATTTCTTCTTTTGCTGTTCTTTCAATACTTTTTTTTTCCTTTTATTATTCATTCACATTCTTTCATTCATTCTCGGACGTCACAACAAAGGTTAAAATAGGTAAAGGATCCTAAAAGACTACGTATATGTATCTAGATTAATCTTGTAAAAAAAAACCCAAAACAGAAAAAAAGGAACCAAAATTTCCAAACTTAAATCAAGAGTTTTCTCTCTTGTCATTTTTACAGTTTTATTCTGTTTTTTTCTAAAAATTGCAACAGAAGGTTACTCCTTTTAAAAGAAATTTGACTAAGGATACTTTCTAGAGATATGGGGCCGAGCATGAATGTGAATTTATCATAAAGGAAATTTTTTGAGTCCGTCCCCGTTGTAAAATGTGTGCTTTCTGAATTCATAAATACAGGCCTGGCCCTGAATTTAGTTCGGCTTGTCACCGTTAATGGTTTTTAGCGCTTTACGTCCTTTTTGTCACGAATCGTCCATGTTGGAAAAGTAGTTCCCAGCTTTTAACGCATTTATTTCGTATAAAAGTTGAAAAAATGTGGATTTTTTCAGTGTTCAAATAATAAACATTTGTGTTTTCTTTGATTGAAGTTAATGGTTGATGAAACGCGCGTAGAAAGTGGCGTTTGAAGCCAACGTTGAGCGTAGCATTCGGACCTTTACCCATAAGCGCTCTAACCTCCATTCGTGTTATTGGAGTAGATAGGGAACCAAGTTTTATGTCAGATGTACGTGTAATTTGTGAATATTGGTGAAAATCGGGGTGCGGATAATAAAACTGACTGTGCCGAATTCGTTAGTATGTGTTTAAAAGGTCGATCGAGGGTGCAAATTGTGATTTTAGCTTGTGAAGCGGTGGCGGGGTGTTGGCGACGACTATACAAAGGCTAAACACCGATAGCCGACGGACCGACCGACATGAGTCAATACCGCGGCCAAGAAGCCGAAACGGACGCAGCAGCGACTACGGAATCGTATAACGAGAGTTCTGGGCCTCCGCCCGCGACGCCATCGCAACCCCCGCCTAATGAACATCATCCCTATCCTTACCCTCCACCAGGAGCGCCGTATGATGCCTCCGGCACCGCTGCCGGACATGATGCCTTTGGCCCCAGGCAACCTTTTCCCCCTGCTGGTGCCAAAATGCCGCCTAGATTTAACCCTGCACAGCCCCCTACACCTACACTAAACCAACTGCTACAGAGCAACAGCCCCATGAATCCCCATCGGTATCAAAATAACTATCCTGAACAGCACTACAACCAATGGCCCCCACAAAAAGGCTATGGCCCTGCTCAGCCCACTGGAGCTTACAGACCACCACAACCAGTAAGTTTCATTTCTGTTTCCTTAATTATTTACTAACAATACATCCCAAAAAAAATGTATATCAAATCTTTGTTTTGTTTACTTTTTTGCCCCTCATTTTATTATGATTACATTACAGGTGATTCCTATTTATAAATACTTTTAAAAAATAATTTGAATAATATTTGGAGAGAGGTTTTATTATAAATTACTTTATCAGTAGGTACATATGGAAACCTTTTATATACCTACACATCTTCCCTTCCTATACTATATTATTTGTTGCTTGGCAGAGAATTCCTACAAAAATAAGTTCTTTTCATACCTATTTTGAAAATATAGGTATCCAATTTCTCTGTACTTTTGGAAAATGGTTGGTCAATTATGTAAGTGCCCTTTCTTCTTTTGACCTGGTCATCAGGATGACTTATATAGTGACAATACTAAAACAAGATTGTATCCAACTTTCTTTAACATTTTGACATATTAAGATTTGTTATTATTTTTAATAGAGGGGCTTTGGGACAATGGGCCCAAAGTTTGAACATGTATTGCCTTAATGCCATGCTTATTTATATGGATAATGCAAGGTAATGCCATAAGTTCCTTACCCTTCAAATGGTGTCAACCAAGGTGCCAACTTCTTTTAAAGTCATTTGCATTTTAACATATTTAACCTAATTTATATTAGAATTAATAAACAAAAAGTTATTAAAATGAGCTGGTATTTTTTGAGTAGATCTTATGTTCATTCATTTGATAAAATAGTTTGGGGAAAAACCAAGTGTCTGTTTGGCAATATGACCTGAAAATTACTTTCTTATTTTATAAATGAAACTAAAGTCTCAGGCCAATTTGAAGTTTTCTTTATAATTGACTACAGGTTTTAAATAAAGAATAATTATTTCAGTATGGAAGTGGTCCTCCGGCAGCAGGCTATGACAGTAGGACAGGTTGGCCTGGAGGTCCTCCTCCACCTCAAGGCACACACCATGGTCCTGGCAGCCCGAATCAGTCTCAAGCTGCAGCACCACCTTCTCAAAGCCAGCAACCTCCATCAGGAAACCCTTCCCCACAACAACCACCCATAAGTCATTCTCCAGGACCTGGTCCAGGTCCTGGACAGATGCCCCCAAGCCCCCAACAGCAACCTTCATTTTCAAATAGGCCACAACCCCCCACCACACCCAATGCTCATGCTCCTGATGCTGCTGTAAGTTTTTTAAAATCATTGTTTAAAGTTATTTAAAATGCCATGTAAAGCTGAGGGGTAAGACACTCCAAAATTTGTATACCTATTTCTGAAATACATGTACAGTTGAACCTCTCTAACTCGAACCTCTATAACTCGAACCCCTCTATAACTCAAACCTTTTAAGTGGTCCCTGCACTTTTTACATGTATTTTAACCTATGTAACTTGAGTTTCTATAACTCGAACTCTCCATAACTTGAACTGTTTTGGTTGTCCCTTCAGGTTCGAGTTATAGAGGTTCGACTGTATTTCACTTTTTTTATTTCAAAGTATTTTAATGTATTTTAAACTATTTCAATGTATTCTAAGTTTTTTAAAAACATTGTTTAAACTAATTTAAAATTCTACATCTCAAGGGGATAATAGCTGACACAAAATTTGTTACTGGGTTAGGCCAAGTAATGTCATGCTAATTTATGTGGGTCATGACATAAGCTATTTCTCCCTTGATCTATCTATTCTCTATTACCCACTTTGTCTATTTTTCTACAGGATTTAAGTGGAGGCAACAGTAATGACAGCTGTGGAGGTCCAGCACCAGGAACTCCAAATTCTCAAGGTATGAGACCTACACCTTCACCAACAGGGTCTACAGGCTCCAGGTCTATGTCACCTGCTGTTGGTAAGACTCATTGGTTTTACTAAGATATATTTTGTACCTCAGCATATTATCAGATCAATATTTGACTCAATATTTTCTTTACAGGTCAAAACATTCCAATGCCACCTAGACCATCTAGTGGTCAATCTGATGGAGGTGGTCCTCCCCCAGGCAGGATAAGTCAATCTCCCATGCCTCCTGGACCTGGATATGGTCCTCCTTCTGGTCCACAACAGCCACCTTATCAGGGACAACCCTATCCTCAGCCTCATGGAGCATATCCACCCAGGCCTCAGGGAAATGTAAGAAATATAAATAAAAATATAAATATTTTAATATAGGAGTTTTTTAGTGGTAAACTTTCAGAAATTAAACCCTTTGTACATATTTAGATTTAGAATCCTAGTGTTTCAACTTTACTAAAATGATAAATATTGATTTCAACACATCTATATGACTTTGCCTTTATTTGATGATTATTTAAATGTATCAAGATTTTTTGTCCCCATCCAAAAAAAATTGATGCAACTAAAAAGAGTGGTGATTTTTCATTCAGAAATTGATCAAACCATCAAAATCCTTAGAGTGGAACATAACTGGTCAGTTTATGTAAAGCAATAAGTAAAATATGACATAAAAATTATTATTTTTGTGAAAAGGGGTTGACAAAGGCACAGTTATTTTTTCTTCAGAATTGCAGTAAGTGATATGATGAGTCTTGAGACATTTAGTGAATGTCTTGTTAATACATTTAATTAAAATTGCCATGAGAGTCAAAAATCTAGAAAAACCTAGACTGATTTACATGTTTTGAATGATGACAAAAATATGTTCTGGACAAGACATATATACAAATAAATGTAAATTTGACCTATTAGTTCAAAAAAGCATAAAAATGTATTTAAAAAGCACTTTGTCTTAAGTATTCTCGATTTTAAGATATTTGTCTATCCAGAATACATTGTGTCTACTGTCCATCATCTAATAGCTGTGACCACATCCTCTAGTTTCTTTCTCTTCTCTTATTATTATTAAAAAAACTCTCATTTTCCTTTTGATGTGCAATACTTATTTAAAGGTGTTGTTTTAGTATCCTACACAGGGTTATGGTGCAGCACCTGGCAGCCAGCCAGTGGCAAACAACATCCCTTCACAACAGTTTTCTGGACGACCAGGTCCTCCAAACCACATGCAGAGCCCTCAGTTTCCCTACCAACATGGATGGCAAGCTACTGGGCAAAAGGGAGGCCCTGGGCCTCAAAACCCAAGTGCCCCTAACAGTCAGAATCCAAATTTGAGGCCGCCACATTACCTCAAGCATCACTTACAACACAAGATGCCATTTGGTGGTGTAGCACCAGGCTCAGCTCCTCCAAGTCCTGGGCCACCACAGAACTTTCACATGGGTCCACCACCCTCTGGTATGGGACCGCCTTCAACAATGGGACCACCCACAAGTAGTCCTCTGTTACCTAATAGCCATCCCCATGAAGGACCAATGCCCCCACCAAGTTCTGCTCCCAATTCTCATATCCAGATGGGCTCAGAGATGGTGGACAATGGCACAAACCATGTCAGTGGGGCACCTGCAGGATCTGTAACATCCATTGTTACTACAGGACCAGACGGAACCCCCTTAGATGATGGATCACAGCAATCAACTTTATCAAATGCATCTGCAGGTAAAAATTATATATCAACATGATTCTAACGTATAGTTTTTATGTATAGTTTGCATTTTATTATTAACTTTTCTCTCTTTTAAATTTTTGAATTCTATAAAAAACTTTCTTTACAGCTTCAGGGGAAGATCCTGTATGTCCGCAGACACCAAAGAGTGGTAGAAAAGGTGGTGGTGATATGAGCCATGGATATGGCCCTCCACCACAAGGTGGAAACATACCATCTCCAGGGGCTGCAGGTGGTATGAACTCCATGCATGAGGAGTACAATGAAATAAGCAGTCCTAGTAGTTGGCCACGTACACCAGCAAGTCCGGTGAGCATTTAACTTCTTTTTGTGTTGTATTTTATATCTATCTAAAATTACTTTTTCCAATTTTTCTTGAATTATTATTTTGTTTTAATACTTTTTCTGCCTTTAGGCATAATAGTTGAGTGGTCTGTGGTATCCCCTTCGATAGTTGTGGAAGATTTTTGAAAAATCTATTTCAAGTCACCAATTTTTGTAGGAGGGCCGTTGTGACATCATAAATCCAAGATGGCGGCTTTTTTTCATGTTTCTTCACAAACTTTGTCTTATAACTTTTTCTAAAACTGTAAATGCGTGTCTTGTTTGCACTAAAACACCAAGTAAGATGGTAAAAAACTAACAAATATTTTTAAAAATTACTAAAAATAGTAAATTTTTTACTGAAAACAAAAAAATTGAGGAAGAAAGTTTTCAAATCGGTTGGTTATGGATCACTGAATTCTATGTCGCCTGGTGTTTGCCTTAAATTTGAGTAGCCCCTGTGTGACATCATATTTATCCATGATTCTACTTTTTTCCATGTTTTTTCACTAACTTTTGCTTTTAACTTTTGCAATAGAACAACAATTGATTTGTCATTTTATCAAGCTTTATATCTTGGGAACTATAAGAGAGATTGTTTGTTGATTTTTAAATATTACAAAGATTTATAAAAAGCAAAAAAGTTCACAATCTTGATTTTAACTTACGCCACATCAACTTTAGAGAAAAATTGTATAGTTTATCATTTGGTCGCAATAGAACAACAATTGAATTGTTGTTTTAGCAAGTATGAAAAAATATATTTTTTTAAATAGTAAAAAAAATATAATTGTGAGGCACTCTTACTCAAATTTGAGGGAAACACCAGGCGACTTAAAATTGAGTAATCCATAACCAATTGATTTGGGTCAGTCTAAAACTTTCTTCCTTAATTTTTTTGTTGGCAATTTTTAAAAAAATAAATATTTTTGTTAGTTTGTAATTTTTTCACTATATTAATTGATGTTCTCTGGCAAACAAAAAGCGTATTAACAGTTTTTCTGTGAAATTAATTTAGCGAAAGTTATAAGCAAAAGCTTGTGAAAAAAACATTAAAAAGGATTTATGATGTCACAAAGGCCCTCCCACTCAAATTGGAGGCAAACACCCGGTGGCATAAAACTGTATTACCAATCGATCTACGGCAGTTTTAAAACATCTTCCACAACTATCCCATGGGACGCGATTTTTTACTATAAGCCTCTGAGCTATAATAATGATTATTAACCGATATCAAATTTACATTTTTACATTCGTAGCCTGCACAGCTATGACTAGAGAAGGTGGCAATCTTAACGTCTCTCCGTGTGTGTGCGTGTCTGTCCGGCCCACGATAGTCCAACCGCTGGACCAATATTCGTGAGATTTTCATTTAAAATAGTGTTCAACAAGTTTTTTGACAGGTAAAAAATTTAAAAAATGACACATTTTTCGCGATACTTTGTGTTATAACCAAACTTGGTAGGAGCTTTCGTTTCTGAGATATTTACAAAAAACTGTTTTCAAAACTGATATAATGCGGAGTTCACTTGGTGTGTGCTAATAGGCTAGGAAGGTATCCATCATAGATCCATTTATTAAATTGATGTTTAGAAAGATCTAATTTTAGAAAAAGTTTCTGTTAAAAAAAATATACAACAATTTATAATAGTTAAAGTTTTCTAACTGGTTCATATTTCCAGGTATTTAACAGTCATGTGCCACCCCAGGAGACATATCGCTCAAAGGTTTATATATTTTTTATACAATATTTTTGTTTGTTTATACTGAATGCAGCTTTGTGGTCGCATGGATAATTATAATTCGCATGTTATTTCCTTTACAAAAAAAATCATATCTATAGATAGCATTACTTAAAACTACTAAACTTTTTTGTTTTTAAATATGCTATATCTGGGCTCCCAAATTACTACTTGAAATTAAATATTATCTAATCTTAAAAAGTGATAACATCCTTAAAATAAATTAGGTGCATGCCAGTATGATTTCATATAGGGAAGCAATCATCCAAAAACTGATAAATAAAATTTCTTTTCACACATTTTGGAAAAATTTGAATTTCATAGACTCTTTGTCTGTTATCAAAATTTTGAATGCTTGTACTTTCATATGAAAATTAGCTATAGGTACATAAATGTTAATAATGTTGTTATGTTTCAATCATGATTTCCATTTTAACAATACCACTTTTGGTAGACTAAGGTACATTTAAAAATTTTTCTTGTATGTTTTAACAATTACAGCTTTAACCAGGAAATTAACTTATTGTGCTTTTGGCTTAGTAGTTTGCATGCTTTTTGCTAACTTAACTTTGGTATTTTCGTTTGTGTGTTCAAAGCTTAAATGTGTGTGTCATGTGTTTTACAGAAAACGGACAGCCTCAGCAAACTATATGAAATGGATGATAATCCTGATCGGCGCCCCTGGTTGGACAAACTTCTCGCTTTTATGGATGATAGGAGGACGCCTATCACCACGTGTCCCACCATATCCAAGAATCCCCTAGATTTGTTTCGCTTGTATATGTTTGTTAAGGATCGTGGGGGCTTTATGGAGGTTCGTACCTTCTATCATATTAGGTTTTTGTTTGCCTTATTTATGTGTTTTTTTGTTTGTTCTTGGGGACTTTTTTAATGGAGTATTTTTGGAATTTACCTCACATTATACACATAAATGCAGTTGACAATCATTAAATTAAAAAAGTAATTTGTAATGATACACAGGGTGTAATGTAAGTTATGCAGCAAACTTTAAGGGGGGTGTAGGAGGGATACACTGTGAATTTTATTTTTCTACCTCCCTTTAAAATTACAACAGACAATCGAAATTTCGTGAAATTTTCCATTACAATAAAAGTAACAAATGAGTCTTAAAATTATTTACAAAGAAACTAAAAAAAATTAAAATGAATATCAAAAATTGTTTTGTTAATAAAATAAATAAATCATAAAATTGTTTTTATTAAATTTTGTGTTAATGTTACGATTTTCTGTAATTATTCTGGGGCCTTTAGATATCTAACTTGATTCTTTTTTATAGTAATAGCTCATAAAAAATTAATTCTTAAAAATTGTATGCATTAAGGTTATTTGCCCACACTGTATCGATTAACCTATAATTTTTGGGAAAAAAGCAATAAAACAGTTTATGTTACTAGTGATAGTGATAGTTGAATCTAATAGCAGGTTAAATAAATAAAAATAAATAAATAGTTTATATTAAAATTTACAGTTCTCCCCCGCCCTTCAAACTTGACAAAACTTATTTAAAGCCTTTTCAAGCTGTGGAGCGTTGGGTTATTAGTTATCTTCGTTTAAATGCGAGAACCAAACAGAGACGCTTAATCAAGAAACGTCCAAAATCATGCATTTTCATTATTCTTCAGAGTTATTTATAGTTTAAGCGCTCTCTGTTTAATGCTCGTATTTAAATTAAGAGAACTAATAACCGAATTTAAAACTTTTTAGCTTGTTTAAAATACTGGGGCTCTGCTTGTCAAAATGGGTTCAACAGTTTGGGCTTCACTAATATGGACTATTTACTTATAAAATATTTCTTACACCTTTAGCCACAAAGAACATAAAGAGCTATGAGAATGATTTTGGTCTCTCATTATAGATTTAATCGCCATTAATTGGGTTCCTGTCAAAAATGTTATTTTGAAGAGTGTCATTTGAATAGAAAAATTAATCAATATTACATATTTGCATTATTAGTGTATTAGATATTAGCTCACACATATACTATACTATAGTAGTGTGTTAGCTCACAGTAGTGTGAGCTATGGTGATCCTAATTTTTTCGAGAAAAAAAAAGTTGCTCCGATTTCAAAATTTTTTATATATGATTTTGAAACTTTTTTGTCGCGCCGCCTGTCTGTCTGTATGTCTGTCTGTAACGACCAACGCGCATAACTTAAAAACCGCTTGGCCGATTTTAATGAAATTTGGTACCTAGGCTGGGCTTTGGGTCGAGATGGTCCCATTTAAAAATGAACAAAATCCACCAAACACAAGCCAAATAAAAGGGTGGGGGTAGATTTCAAAAACTAGAGTTTATGTGAAAATATGGCGTGTGTGATATGAAACGAAAGGTAATTGAGTCTAGAGTTAAACAAAATACATTTTAATTTATTTAAAAAAAAGGGTGGGGGTATATTTCAAAAATTAGAGTTTAGGTGAAAATAGGCATGTGTGATATCAAACTAAAGGTAATTGAGTCCGGAGTTAAACAAAATACATTTTAGTTTTTGTTTTTTTTAAGGGTAGGGGGTAGATTTCAAAAATTTGAGTTAAGTCAAAACATGGCTTGTGTGGTATCAAACAAAAGGTAATTTAGTCTGGAGTTGAATAAAATATATTTCAGTTTTTAGTTATATTAGCTCACACGTACACTATAACTATAGGACCTAGTGTGAGCTTAGGGGCCATATATTGGCAGAGTATTAGCTCACACATATACTATACTATAGTAGTGTGAGCTATGGTGATCCTAATTTTTTCGAGAAAAAAAAGTTGCTCCGATTTCAAAATTTTTTATATATCTTTGCGTTTCAGATGATTTTGAAACTTTTTTGTTGCGCCGTCTGTCTGTATGTCTGTCTGTCTGTCTGTCTGTCTGTATGTCTGTAACGACCAACGCGCATAACTCAAAAACCGCTTGGCCGATTTTAATGAAATTTGGTACCTAGGCTGGGTCTTGGGTCGAGATGGTCCCACTTAAAAATGAACAAAATCCACCGAACACAAACCAAATAAAAGGGTGGGGGTAGATTTCAAAAATTAGAGTTTATGTGAAAATATGGCGTGTGTGATATCAAACGAAAGGTAATTGAGTTTGGAGTTAAACAAAATACATTTTAATTTATTTTAAAAAAAGGGTGGGGGTATATTTCAAAAATTAGAGTTTAAGTGAAAATATGGCGTGTGTGATATCAAACGAAAGGTAATTGGAGGAGTAAAGGAGTTTAACAAATAACATTTTAGTTTTTGCTTTTTTTAAGGGTGGGGGTAGATATAAAAAATTTGAGTTTAAATCAAAACATGGCTTGTGTGGTATCAAACAAAAGGTAATTTAGTCTGGAGTTGAATAAAATATATTTCAGTTTTTAGTTATATTAGCTCACACGTAAACTATAACTATAGTACCTAGTGTGAGCTTAGGGGCCCATATATTGGCAGAGTATTTTTTCTAGTTATTAAAAAAGATTTCCTTTTATTGGGTTCTGTTTATTTACATTTGTATGATATTTTAACGTTTAGGAGTTGGCCAGTTCCTTTAAACTTTTTTTGTAAATAAAAAACTCCATGTGCATTTTCACAGTTAAATTTAATATGACGAGCAGCATAGACCTTGAAATTCAGTTCGTTTTGATCTGCAAATCACACGATTTGGTCATATAAAAATTGCATTTAAACGTTTTAGAACGTTAATGATATCGTGTGCTACAGTTAGACAATTAGGTCTTGTATCTCATAGGTTTCAAATCAATTTTGAAAACGAATTTATGAAAAACGTTTTTTTTGTTAGACCTAACTTTGTTTTTTAGAATAAGAAAAAAATGTAAACAAACAACTTTTTCTTTTGTAAATATATTTTTAACTCAAATGGCGCGACTTTTGAATGGTATAAAGATAACACTCTCCATTCTTAGGTAACCAAAAATAAAACCTGGAAGGACATAGCGGGACTATTAGGGATTGGTGCCTCATCTAGTGCTGCCTACACACTCAGAAAACACTACACCAAGAATTTATTAGCGTATGAATGTCAGTTTGATAGAGGAGGAATCGATCCTCAGCCGATCATTAATCAGGTAGAGGCTAGCAGTAAGAAAAAAAGCAACAAGCAAGCCTCTGTTCCCTCCCCTGGATCCAGCAATTCCCAGGATTCGTTCCCTCCAGGAGGCGGCATGGATGGATATGTGGGATACAATGGTTATCCTCCCAATGAATACCCTCAGAGGCCATCTTCCCAGTCTGCACCTTCACCCCATGGAGGTTAGTTAATTAACAATGAAATATAATTTAAAAGTTCTTTTTATTGTGTTTTGTTTATGTTTTAAACAGTTTTATTTATCTTCACTCCGATTATTTGTTTATGCCTATTTGTTTTTGAAAATCTTGTCACAGCTATTTCAGATACCCTAGACTTGAAATTTGGTAGGTGTATGGTGACAATAATTTAGAATTTTTGTTCATTAAAGAAAAACAATTTGCCTTCACTTTAGACTTCGGGCTGTCTAAGGTCATCTATTAAAAGATTTTGGATTTAAACTTAATTAAAATCAAATCAAAGTCATTTGAACAAAGGTTAAAGCCGACCATCGGCATATCCTTTAAAGAAAGTGACATGGGCGGCGGTAGATATACTCATGAAAATTATTTCATTTAATTATGGCGTAAACTAAAGAAATAAAAATAGATAATAAAACTTTCTATTCCTATACCTACAGAAACGACACTGATTTATTTTCTAACTCTGCATACTGCCGACTAAAGGGGTCCCGCAAAGAACACCTGAAAGCAATTAAAAGCCCATCTCAAAAAAATCTGCCAATCAGGTGTCGTGCATCCACCTGGGCTGGGTCGGTCAGAAAACAAAGACTTTGTGCTCAGACAGCAAAGACCCGCGCCTTTTCTCTGTCGGTAGGGTTGAAATTATACCAGGAATATTTTATATGAATTTGGATAACTTTTGAAGGGCAGAATGAAGTATTAGGAGCATTTCAGGTGACTTTGCAAAAAGTATTCAAAACATTCAGAATGGCAGACTTTCCAATTTATGAACCGATATGTATTGAATTGGAAAATAAGGGACCATTCTTAAATTATTATTGTTATATATCCTTATGATTTGCTTGTTTTTGGGCTAATGATTTAAAATAAAAACTTTTTGCTTAAAATAAGTTATTTGGAAAACAAAAAAGGCCTAATTATCAAATTTTATGATGGTGCCTGTCAAAAAATTTTCGGTGCCCGTGGATAGCGCCATTAAATTTTGGTAGGGTGGGAGGGGACTTTAGGGGGTCATAGGGGCGTTCAAATATTTTAAAAAGTAATAATTCGAGAACCGCAGCAGCTAGCAAGGTTTGCAAGACAATATTTGTCAAAATTCTTACAAACCACAGTAGCTAGCGAAAAGCGGTTTCCAAATTTAGATTAAAGATACCATTCAAAAAATATTAATATAATTATAGGTAAATTTAGTGGGAATAAGGACACTGTTGTTCTGGTAAATATACGTTTTAATCCATCGGTAACGTTTCGACAATGGTTTCTGTCTTCATCAGAACCATTGTCGAAACGTTACCGATGGATTAAAACGTATATTTACCAGAACAACAGTGTCCTTATTCCCACTAAATTTACCTATAGTTGCATTGCAAGGACGTGATAAGTTTACCAAATAATAATATAATATTTCGGCAAAGTTTTCCAGTCACAATTTAAAAAGAAAGAAAATTGTATATATGTATCTCAAAGACGACAGCAGCTACAGTAACCTAGTTTTCACAGAACGACTAGGTCTTATGGGCTGCCGTCAATCTTTTCATCTTAAAATGACAAGTGTTAATTTATTTCTTAAATAAATTTTTGCTTTCAGGATCTGGTGGTGTGAATCATATGAACAGTGTACAACCAGGTGGTCCTAGTCCTGCAGACAATGTTAGTGTATCAAATCCATTTGACGATGTTGCACCTAGCCCGCCTCCGAGAGGAAGTCCTTTCCCTGGACCTCCATACCAATCTGGGACAGGTCCCAGAGGTCCCCCGAATCAAAATTATTCTGGGCAACAGGGATATCAAGGTTATCCAGGCCCTGGTGGAAGCCAACCCGATCAGTATTCTTCTTATCCTAACCAGCAAGGTACAGACATATTCTATGGTTTCCTCCCTATAACATTCAGTCTATAAGGGAAATAATCTGATGAAATACTCATTTATAAATCAAATAGCCTTCATTATTCTTAAATAACTTTTTTTCAGGTGATTCAACAAACACCTCTGGTAATCAACCAAACAATGGCCAGCCTGGAGGACAAGATCCTTACAACCGATATCCTGGTCAACAAGGAGCTGGTTATGGCAACCGGCCTCCTTATGGAAATACCCCAGCACCTGGGCCTCAGTCACCAGCACCATATCCGCAACACCAAGATTATTATCGAAACGATCAGGTAAATTTCGCAAGTTATTAGAAAGTTTTAAATATTTTTGATAACAAGACTTGTTATTTAATTAAACAATTTGTTTCAGAATCCGCCAGCTGCAGGATACCCTGGCCTAAACAAAAATATGCCACCTCCAAGTCCTCAGCCTCCTAGGAGGCACCCAGACTTTGCCAAAGATCAACCCTACCCACCTTATGGACAGCCAAGGCAGCCAATGTATGGTAAGTCTAAATCTGGTTAACATAATTTTAAAACAGTTCTATGACCATTGCCAAAATATATACAATAAATCGTAATCATGTTTTATATATATATTTATCGGTTTCACAACGTTCTATGTCTTCATCATCTAGGCCTCTTATTCTTATTTCACTGTCTATTCCTTCTCTCCAGCTTCTCCTTGGCCGTCCTCGTTTTCTTCGGCCAGTTGGTTTCCATTGTAGTATTTGTTTAGGTAGTCTTTCATCATTCATTCTTTGTACATGTCCGTACCACACCAGTTGTTTTGTTCTTATATCATCCACTAAAGTACGTTCCCCCACTGTCATAATTTCTCTTATTCTTTGATTTGTAACTCTTTCTCTTTTGGATTTCCCTGCTGCTCTTGTCCAATAGTCCATCTCCGTAGCGGAAAGCATTTTTTCTGTTCTATCCTTCTGAGCCATATGTAATAATACTTTTTACAATGGTGTTATATATAAGCTTTTTGTTATGTTTTGATATACTTTGGTCCCAAATTATTCCATTTAATAAAGTTATTGCTTTTCTTCCTTGTACGTTTCGATCTTTTATAGCTTTGTCTAGTGCTCCGTCAGCTGTAATTTTTAGATCTAAGTATTTATACTCATCACAGGACTGAATTCGCTGCCCGGAATTTAAGATTAGATCCTGTTTCATTCCACCGATACACATATACTCTGTCTTATTGAGATTAACCTCTAGTCCCCACTTATTGTACTCTTCTATTAGTTTTCGTGTCATATATTTGAGGTCGTCATAATCCTGAGCCACTACTATCTGATCATCGGCGAAACATAAAGTATACAAGGTGGTTTCGTCCAACGGAATTCCCATGTTTTGGCATTTTCTCTTCCGTACTTTAAGGACTTGTTCCAAGTATATCTTGAAGAGCGTAGGCGAGATACAGCAACCTTGTTTAAGACCTTTATTTACTTGAAAGCCTTTGGTTAGTTTTGCTTTTATTTTAACTTTTGCCTTACTATTGCCGTATAACTCTTTGATGGCCTTAATCAGTTGTACGCTTATGTTTGTGTTTTCCAACGCTTTCCAAAGTAGATTTAGTGGTATACTATCATATGCCTTCTGCAAATCGACGTAAATCAGATGCAGCTCTTGTCCGTATGCCATTTTCTTTTCAATAACTTGGGTTATACAAAAGAGATGATCTGAAGTCGATCTACCCGCCCTGAAACCAGCGTGTTCTTCTGCCTCCATGTCTTTATATTCGCTCTCCACTTTATTTCTTATTATTTTACCGTATATTCTGCTTAGCGTACTAGTCACAGATATACCTCTATAATTGTCACATTGTAATCATGTTTTATCTAGCTTTAAATGGAACACTGATTCTAGCGGCTTAATTGAATTTTAAACGATTTGTGTCTGTCTATTAAATCTTGCGATTCATTTTTGACACAGTTCCCGTGAATCGGATTTAATGAAATTTGGCACAGTAATGTAGGTCCAATGACAATACAATTTTATGAACAAAAGTCAGAGGGGGTGGGTGATGGGTGTAAAGGGGGTAAATATAAAACTTTGAAATCCACAGATACAGACAGCGGTTTTCAGATTTATAATTTGTTCTGGTGACAATACAATTTTATGAAGAAAAAAAGGGGGTACCACTTAATGGAATTGGATTGTAGAATATAGACAGAAAATAAACCTTGTAATAATAAATATTGCTAGAAATGGAAAGGTTGCGAAAACCATAAGTATATATCCAGATTTCTGTTTATTACAGTCTAGATTTAACAATAGCATTAATGGCACATAAATTTTTAATTTCGATATATAAGCGTAGCGCGATTATTAAAAACACTATATATAACTAAAAAAATATATTTATAATTTTTTTTCATGAAAAAAATTAAAATATGTCAACTGAGTATTTTCACAACTTTCTTCTTGACCCAAAAATTTGTTGGTCGGACCCCCGGAAGCAAGGGGTCTACTTACATTCAATATTTTTTCAGATGGGATAACCCCACCTGCGGTACCCCGTTCGAAAGCCTATGAAAAAAGAAAAACAACGGAATAATTTTTTTTCAAACAAAATGTTATTTGTTATTTAGTTATCCCATCTGAAAAACATAGTTCTATGTAAACAGACCGCTTTTCGAGGGTCCTACCACAATTTTTTTTGTAAAGAAAAAAAGCTCGGGTCTTGTTTTTATTTATTTTTTAAACTAATATTAACCTGCTGGAAGCAGCGTTCCATTTAATAACAAAAATCTTTTGTTTCAGGAGGTTGGCCAAACAATAACCAGTACAGGCCTCAACAATATGGTCCACAGCCACAAGGGCAGCAGCAGTGGCCGCAAGGTGTTAGAAACGGTGGCCAATGGCCGCCTGGACAAAATTACCAAGGTACACAACCAGGCCAAAATTGGCAACCCATGGCTCCACAAGGACAAGGCGCTCCGAATTCGGCAATCCGACCACAACATAGACCAGGAAAACCATTCCCGAATGTTATGCCACAGGGTGGTCAAGTCAAAGGACCAAATAGCCAGCCGATGAATAGCTCATACGGACATAGCCAACTGGCTAAACGGGAAATAACTTTCCCTCCGGACAGTGTGGAAAATGTTACACCTGTATTGTACAGACGTAAGAGAATTTGTCGGACGGACGTTGGACCAGTTGACGCTTGGAAACTGATGATGTGTTTACGGTCTGGGCTTTTGACTGAAAGTACCTACGCATTGGACATGCTCAATATTCTTCTGTTTGATGATTCCTCTGTTGGGTACTTTGGCTTAAATCATTGGCCAGGATTGTTAGACTTGTTGTTGGAACAATTTAAGAAAAACTTGTCTGATATGTTTGAGGGCCCTTATCCAAAGGAGAATAAAACTGAAGAAGCTGAGCCTGACTTGGGAGCTATCACTAAGCCGATAGATCCTACATTTAGAACAATTGTATTAAATAGGACAAAAAATTTGACTTTGATGTCACGAAAAGGAGATCCAGTAAAACATGTTGAGCGTGACGAAGATTTATTTGTCACAGCCGACACCAAAGACTGGGATGTCAAGGGAGATGCGAATATTGCTACAGTAAAAGCTGAAATGTCTACTGATCCCTGGTCAACCAATGCCGAACATATTTTGCCAAATTTTCAAGCAGAATTTGGTCACATTCCATTTCATATGACCCTTAAAGATAAAACAGAAGAAAAAATAGAAGTAAAAAAAGAAATATGTGAAGAAGCTCAGCCTGTTTCCAATACTCCTCCGCCTAAAAGTACTGAGAAAAAACGTACCAGGGCAAAGACGCTAAGTGATGTGATATCTCGAATTAAAAAGGATTCTGAAGAGAATGAAAAGAAAGAGAACGCTCTTTTGCCGATGGCAACAGCACCCCCCACAACAGGCACACAAAAAGTAAAGACTGAAAACCAAGACGGTGAGAGTTTAGATCTGAATGTTAATTTAAATGGAGAATGTGGACAAGGGCCAGTGACAGATGCCCCTGTAAAAAGAAGAAGACCTTCTGATTTTGAAGATGAATCATACACCAGAGACGAGGCCAGTTTATATCTTCTAACAGAAAGCCATGACAGCCTAGGAAAGAGGTGTATTTGTCTTTCCAATATTTTAAGAAGCCTCACATTTATTCCTGGCAATGAGCTTGAATTTGCTCGAAGCTTAGGGTTTTTGGCTCTTGTTGGCAAACTCTTACTGCTGTATCATGAGCATCCTGCAAGAACTCAGAAAACTCGAAATTATGACAGAGAAGAAGACACAGACTTTGCAGACTCATGCAGCAGCCTACAGGGTGAAGGAGAATGGTGGTGGGACTTCCTTACACAAATAAGAGAAAATGTTTTGGTGTGCTTGTCCAATATAGCTGGACAAATCGACATTTCGCTCTACGAAGAAGATGTGGCAAGACCTGTGTTGGATGGTTTGCTCCATTGGGCAATCTGCCCTTCTGCTACTGCTCAAGATCCCTTTACTTCAGCAGGACCATCTTCCTTATTATCACCTCAAAGGCTAGCATTGGAAGCTTTATGCAAATTATGTGTTACGAATAATAATGTTGATCTAGTGATTGCAACACCACCATTTTCCAGACTAGAAAAACTTTGTAATGTTCTGACGAAACACCTTTGCAGATCAGAGGATCAGGTGCTTAGAGAGTTCTCTATAAACCTTCTGCACTATCTAGCTGCCGCAGATAGTAGTATGGCTAGAGTAGTGGCTCTGCAGTCCCCTTGTATTTCATTATTAGTAGCATTCATAGAACAGGCGGAACAAAGCGCCCTAGATGTAGCAAATCAACGTGGTATAGGAGCACTAAGAGACAACCCTGATTCAATGGGAACTAGTTTAGATATGTTAAGAAGAGCGGCCGCTACCCTAGTTTTCCTTTCTCGCCATCCTGATAACAAACCCCTGATGATGCAACAGGAGTCCAGGCTGCTAGCACTTGTGATGAGCCAAATTTTAGATCAGCAAGTCGCGTTGCTTATTTCAAAAGTGCTGTATCAAATATCCCGCAGCTAATCCTGTTTTTGTAGATAGCAGCTTGTACAAATCAGTTTTGTGTATATTATGGACAGGCAGACAGACAGTGATAAATGTGTGCTGTGTGCTGTGCGAAAATGTAAAGACTATTTTATATTAAAGGCAAAGACTAGAAATGCGATCTCCAAATAGCTAGCAATTTTCACTTAGTATAACCAAAAACAATTGTATCATTTTGTAAAATATAGCGACTCATGATGTCTTTCTGGAAAAAATGTTAAACATACATCCATGTTACTTATTTTATATTATTTATTAATTTGATACAAAACCAGTTTGGTGCTGGGCACAGATAATCCAATCAAATGGTAGTTGTTGGTGTAATTCTTTTAAGTGTTTTTTGAGGTGCTGAACATGAATCTGAGGTTTTTAAATAAAAATTTCCTCAGAAAATATCATATATTCAAGATAGCGGCCGGTTAGGGATAAATAAATTTAAAAAATATATTATTAGATCAGGCGCAATGAATCAAACATAGTAAAATCTCGGACCCTATTCGTTCAAGAACATCGGCTATTTTTCCCTTTATTACCCTTTTACTCAAAAAGTACTCATAGAAAATGTGGAAAAAGGAAATTTAAATCCTATCAAAAGACCGAAACGATATATCTCCAAGCTGCCTGGGCACTACCGTTGCAAAGATACGTACCATTAAGCATCCCTAAGATGCTGATTTCTTGCATATTTTATTCAAAATAAGTACCTCAAAATTTTTAATAACATTAAAAACGAAGCCTTTTGCGAAAAAGGTATATTTTTTTGACAATGAAATTTCCATTTAACCCATCTATCACTCACGGCAGTCTAGATTGTAGATAAAACTTCAGTGGCGCCTGTAACTATGATAAGTTTTTTGCAACTTTCATAAAAACTAATTATTTTTAGAAAACAAAGACTTTAGTAAGTATAAGTATAACTTCATCGGGACATATTTAGACCAATGAAATCCATAAATGTGGGTTACTTACAGAAATTGTTTTGTGAAAAGTTTTTAGTTAATTTTCTTAAACATGCAGTAGTCTGGGCAAATATGGTTTATGCCTCATTATAGACAATAACATGAAGGGTCCAGTGGAAAAACGATGAGATTCCATTTTTGCAAAATCGACATTTTGACGGCATGCGATAGCTTGTAACGTGAAGTAGTAAAACACTAAACTTTACAGGGGATAAACAATTAGATTCCACTAAAAGCTACAGCTAAAAATAGGCAGCACTGTGGAAAAACTATGAGACTCCCACTTTAAATTTCGTTTTACTCAACTTTTGAAAAATGGAATCTCATCGTTTTTCCACTGGACCCTTCATTTCATTTTAAACAATGTAAAACTTAATTTAGTAAAGTTAGTTGTTTGAATAAAAACTGAAAATTAAATTATATTTTTGAATATTTCTGTAAATATCCTTCATTTATGGACGTCACTCATACATACACATGATTTCACAAAAACATAATAAAACGTGAATTTTAAAAGACGATACTGGTTTATGAAAGCCACTAGAGTTTTAACTGCACAAAGTGTTATTTGGTTTAAATAGAAATTTTATTGCCTAGATTAAAGTACTATATACTTTTTTTTCACAAATTGTTTTGTTTCTTAGGAAATTAATTAAATCTAAAAATGTGAATGTGTTTATTTTAAATAAAATGTGCAAGAAGTCGGCATATTGGGGATGCTTAAGAGCATCGTATCTTTGCAAGGGTAGTATCTAGGCAGCTCGAAAGTATCTAGTTTAATAGGTCTTTTAATGGGCTTAAAATTTCCTTTTTACACAACTTATCGAAATTTGAGTATAATGTTAAAGGGCTAATAAAGGAAAAAATAGTCTGCGCCATTTTGACAATTTTCCTGATAGGTAAGGGGCTTTTACCATGTTTTATTGGACGCCAATAGCTAGAGATTGCGCCTGGTCTCGATTTTATTTTTTTTTTTGTTTTTCTTTGCATCATATCGGCCGCCATCTTGGATATATCATAATTTGCTATGAGAAATTTTGTTGGACAACTTCATATTCGTGTTCAGTAACTAAAAAAATGAAATAAGTAATTAAAAACAATTACACCAGAACTTTCCAGTTTGGTCCTTTTTTGGATACCATTTGACTGGGCTAAGAGTTGAGCTAGACACAAGCATGTGTCAATGCACACACCCCCCCCCCCCCCCCCCACCCAATTTCGTGTTTGGCACTACTGTGGGAATTCTTATACATGTCTCAATGAATTTTATTATTAAATAAATGTACAAAGGAAGTACTCCATATTGGTGTTTTTATACGAGTTTTAGTTTTTTTTAAGTATCTTTATTATAATATATGACTGTTTTAATAGTTATGTCTACCTAACTATAGAACTGTAGGTATTTGATTTATCAAATTACCAGATTCAATTATTTATAAATGCCTAGTTGCTGACGGTACTTATTGTATTTTACGGAATACATTTTCTGTAAATTAAACATTCTGCTTGTGTAGAAATTAAATTGTACAATCTGTTTAGATAATAAAAATATACCTAAATAAAAAATCCCTTGTTCCATTTTAATATAAAACATCCCCTGATTCATTTCAATATTAAACATCCCCTGATTCATTTCAATATAAAAAATCATAGCTAAAAAATAACATTTAATAATTCCGATCTTTATTCCCAGCTAACGTCCTAAACGAAAAAATCCAGGTCATAATTAACTATTCTAAAAATACATTTAAAATAATCCGTCTCTGCCTGGTTGTTAGAAAATTCCTTTGTACAAATCGTTAGCAGTGTTGCTTTGTACATGACCAAAAAATCAGTCAGCCATGTTGATGAGGCCAACAAATTATTTTGTAATAAGGAATTTGGCAACGCTGGTGATTTCAAAGCATCTGTCAATAACCCTTGTCTTCAAAAATGATTACACATAGAGGGCACCACTGGAGAGACGCCATTTTTAAAATCCATTGGAGTGTGTTCTGTGAGAGTCACTTGATAAAATTAAAGAAGTAAAATAGTTTTTTGGAAAACAAAAATGGTTGGCAATGTCGACTATTTAAAGAACAGTAGTATTTTGGAATTAAAAAATGAATCCTAATCATTTTGAATATTGGAGCGACGAATATTGTTAAAGGATCGGTTTTTAGGTCATGACCACGTGTGACGAAATTTTAAAAGGCACTTTCCCTCCATTTTGTGTGGCGCCCTCTGAAGCAGGCGCCATTGTTGTTTTGTTTTTTTTTGGCGTTGGTGTAAAGTTCCAAAATATTAGGCATTTGGGAGGCAGGGAAATCTAACAAAAAAAAACTGAAAATAGTGAAAAATGCATTCTACTCCAAAACGAAATCGTTTAGAATTTAATGGTGATGTAAATGGGACTCCTAATAATCGTATTTTAAAAGCAACAAGTTTCAACGTTGACACGGGCACACCAAGAAGTGACAAGTTATTTTCGCCTGGAGAGGCTCGTCGAGGCAGACCCAGGGCTGATCTTCTTAACACGCTTATTCTAGAGGGCTCAACTTCTCCAAGCAGTATTAAATGTAACTACTGTCATAGAGTTTTCCCAAGAGAGAAGTCTTTACAAGCCCACCTAAGGACCCACACTGGTAAGTTAAGTCTAATAGACTAAATAATATTTTTGTCTACTGCCTAGATACCTCAAAGTCTATCACTCACTATGGTTTTGGATAGGAAGGCTTAGCAATTATTACTACTGATATAGGGCTGTCTAACAAAACATATGATCAAATCCAAGATGTCTTCCATGGGACAAACAAACCGATTTCCCATAAGCCGTAATGTTAACAAAAACGTAAATTTTACAAAAACGACAAGAGCTTTAGTCTCAAAAATTAATCAGTTTTAAGAATAGATCCTTTGTGCATATGAGAAAAATGCGTTTTTCTTAAAAATATTAAACTAAAGCGAGAAAATCTGAAATAAAAGGGACCATGTTTTCTTCAAAAAAGTAGGTTATGTTTTTGTTTATTTTGTTTTTTTTTAAACTTTTTTCACTTATTTTGAATTATTACATGGGCGCACCAAGGGGGCGGGGGGCTAGGGGGCCGGACCCCCCAAACCACATATTTTTTTAGATAACCACATATTTTTTTAGATATTTTCCATATATTTCATGAGTAAACAGAAAAAATAGCATAAAGTACATCATGAGACCTGTGGGGCCCCCCAAAGGTTTTTGAAGTTTTTTGACCAATGAATCAATGAACTATCAGCCCAAGGTAGGGGAAAGTAGTTCTATTCAAAGAGCTCACTTCAAGGCTCACTTAACAGAGACGAAATTGAAATAGACTAAACTTTTCTCATCAGATTCAGGTTTTCTATTAGGATCTTTTGTTGTACTTGACTAAACCTTTTGCTAATAGGCCTTCTATAGCATTAAACTGTGAAAAATATTTCACTATGATTTTTAGGTTTAGACAGTTTAATCACGGATCATCTTAACAAAGGTGATCCATGGTTTAATTGTTTTAACCCTCCAGTAGTAAAATGAAAAAGAGGCACAACTTATAGGTAGGTCAGTCCAACAGATCAATATGCACATATAAGTTCCAACCAAGGTTGGTCAAGCAAACTTCTAAGAAGTACTTTACAAAATATGTTTATTTAAAAAAATATAAGTAAACATTATATAAAAAAAAAAACTTGCAAAATTAAAATACAGTTTTTCTTGTCATTGGCCTCACACACCGTACATCACCATATGATTTTCCATGAACTATAATACATAGGGCTTAAGTACGGTCAAATTCATCAGCTCACAACAGTAAGTACTGTTCAAATTTTACAACAGTACAATATTCGCTGTTGTATTACTACTGTTACTATTACTTTTATTACTGTTTTTTTGTAACAATATTTGCTCAATTATGTATCTAAAAGTTTATGCAAATAAACATATACTCTACTCTACAATTGGGCGTAACAGCATATGACCCATTAGGAGTATTAGAACCCAAATTTTTTTGAGAGAAATTGAAAAAAATATCTGAGAGAACTTATTTGTTTTTCTTGTGGTCATCAAAGTCAACAAAGATTACTTTTTTATCCATCTATTATTAATGATGGCAAAAAAATTTTTTTTGCTAATAAGCTCAGTACAGTACCGGAGAAATTTCACAACAGGACTTGTAGTAGGTCCAGTCAGATACTATACAAATTTTACGGTGTACAAGTTTTAGGTGTCAAAAAGCATGGAAATAAAGGAAAATTTGCACCAAAATAGTTTAAGATAAAAAGAGGTTTGAGTTAGGGAGACTGTCAAACTCACCAGTTTATTCTAAACTGTTTTGAGGTCTGTAAAATAAATATTTATTAAAGAAAAAGAAACTTTGATGATACAGGACTTCACTCGACACTATACAGGACGCTACACTACCAAAAGTTTATTTAAGGTTCTGTAGGATGGTGTACAAATTTGGTTCAGCTCATTATTCACACTTTAACCTCATATTGTTTTCCTTTTCTTTCTTCTCGGGACCCTTTTTTCAACCATCATTTTTAAAATTTTTCAACCGTTTTGAAACAATGGATGAATGGATATTCAGGAGAGACCCAGTCATGATCATTGCTGTATTGTATTGCCTAGAATAGTAAAAAAATCATAGTGAAATATTTCTTACAGTTTAACACAATTCTATGTTACACTTCTGCAAAAGGTCCACTCAAGCACAAAAAAAGATCCCAATAGAAAATGTTGCCAAAATGGCAGTTGCACATTTATCCAAAACAAACCTGACAAAAAACTTTTGAATATTTCAATTTATCCTCTGTTAAGTCAGGTAATAGAGCACTTATCCACTTTATTTTCCCTTCTTTGAGCTGATACCTAGTTCATTTAAATCAAGATGATTTTTTAAGGTCAAAATACTTGGCATTCCATCAAAACTAACATTATCAAGCTCTCCCCAGCTGCCACAATTCATAACAGCACAGAAACTAATAATAATGATTCAAACTGAGTAAAAAACTGGAAAAAAAGTAAAAAAAAACAAAAGTAAATAAAAACATAACCTGACTTTTGAACAAAACATGGTCCCTTTTATTTGAGATTTACTGGCTTCAATTGATTTTTTTTAAGAAAAACGCATTTTTCCCATGTGTACAAAGGTTCAATACTTAAAACAGCATCTTTGTTGTAAGTTAAATCGTTTCACTTTTTTTAAAAATTATGTTTTTGTTAACATTGCGGCTTATGGGAAAACGCTTTGTTTGTCCCATGGCGACCATCTTGGATCGAAAAACAGCTGATCGTGACAGTTCGTTAGACAAGCTAATAGGTAACTGACCTAGGTTAGGTCAGGTCATAACTGACCTAGGTTAGGTCAGGTCACAGGCAACTGAAGGATGTCACTAGGGAACCCATCCAACTATACTTGATTAAACGCAACAAATTGGTAATTTTATTAACCAAAATTCCCCTATGGTATGTTCTGTAAAAAGCCCTGTGTTTTGCTACCAAACATAATATCACAAGGTTAGGTTAGGTTTCTATGATCTTAAGTGAAACACCCTGTTTTATGTAGTCCCAAGACTTAGTTGTAAAACCAGCACTAAAGAGATAGGTAGGTGACAGGAACAGCTACTATACAAATCCATGTGTAACTCCCTTGTCAAAAAGATCAAGTCCAATTAATTAATTAGAACTTTTTTAGGTGAAAAGCCCTACATTTGCGATTATCCAAAGTGTATAAGGAAATTTGCACAATCTGGTCAACTGAAAACTCATCAAAGACTTCATACTGGTGAGAAGCCATTTATTTGTGCTTCTCCCAACTGCTTAAAACGATTTACTCATGCCAACAGACACTGTCCAGATCATCCTGATATTACACTAAAGAGATATGTTTCAAAACCCCAATTAAGCTTGGATGACACATTTGATGATACTTACAGTGCAGAGGTCAGACGTTGGCTTCACAATTTTGATAGACGTAATAAATCTGAGAAGTCAAATGAAAATTTAGACACCACTCCAAAGAAATCATGTAACAGTTTTAAGAGAGAAGAATCAGTATTCAGCAGTGGAAGTTCTGCATATTATTCAAGTTGCTCACCAAAGTCTGACTTAGTAAATTTAGATTTAGAAGATTTAGAGACTTCTATTTGCAGCAATACCTCAGGAATTTCCGAAACTGATGTCATTATAGGTATGTACTACACCAAGGCCTAAAGTTATGTAAGAAAGTTTTGGAGTTACTTGATGTAACCGTAACAGCAGCCATTTTTATAAGATCTTGAACCAAAAGCATGTTTAAAACTTCTGATTTTAATTAATAATTTTTTTGTAGAATCTCCTCCATCAAAACCTGCAGAACTCCCAATAAAAAAACGTTGGTTAAAGGAAGCACAGGAACAAAAGCTATGGGATTCTGCCAATGATTTAGCTAGCCCAATAAATTGGGCTGAAGATCAATGTGCAGAAACACTTATTGAAGCTGAACAAGTAGCTGACACTACAAAAAATGTAGCTGACACTACAAAAAATGTATCACCTGACACAGTTAGTAGTAATCAAAACAGACCTTCAGTGTTAGTTTGTGTACAAGGTGGGCAGAGCAAAGAAATTTCAAATGATGAAATTCAAGGTGCAATGGCACTTGTTGAGCTTAAAAATGGACTTACCACAAACAGCTTTAACTATAGAATTTAATAAAAATGTTTCGGTTAGATAAATTCGTTTTTGTGTAAATGCATAACAAATTTCTTTATTGATTTTGCACTGGCATTGGTTTTTACACATTTCTTTGCTTAATCTGTTAATTTTTCAGTACCGACTTCATTTTAAATTATATTCTGGTACACATTCTTGTTAAATGAATCAGTTACATTCATCTTACAGTGTCAAGACCAATTGGGACGCGGAAATCAAGTGAGATCGGATGCGCAGTTTGACTGTCTTTCGATTTTGAGGGACTATTTTTTGTTCTTCACCTATTTCAAGAATTCATACACAGATATGCTATTAGTATTTGCAAACAAAGTATATTTTTCTGACAGTGTTAAAATTATATTTCTTTTAACCTACTTTTAAAAGAAAGTATTGTGATAAATAATATTTATTATTGGATGTAAATTTTGTTACTTTTTTAAATATACTGCCCAGTTACGGTTTATAACTTGGTTGGTTGGTAAAGAATTTTGATTTTCCTTTTCGCCTCTGGGATCTCAAGACAATTAAGTATCTCTTATATATGTTTGTTTTCTTGTTTTTGACTTGAAATCCTTGTTTAATAACACTAAATTTTATTATTGTATTTTAGTATTTTTCAAAAAATTTATTCTTACTCAATTCACAAATTTCCCCAATTATAGGTATTTTCGTGTTGTGTTGAATAATTAGAAAAGTTAAAGTTTTTTATTTATTTTCTAATTAAAAAAAAAGCAAAAAACCATTTTTGTTTTCTTTGTTTCCTAGTTTCTAAGATTAAGGTTACCCAGTTTTAACAAGTTGGTTGATGTTAGATAAAAAAAAATGTATGTTTTGCTTGCCTTAGAATCTGGTCTGCTGTTTTTTATTGCACTTTTTTCTTAAACGTCGATTTAATATGTGTTCATACTGAGGGGCGATCAGCTATGAAAAATTCGGACACTTACAGCTATATAAAACTTATTTTTTTAAAGTCTTGTAGGTCTTATTATTTTTATAAGTAAGCTGTTAAGCGTATTTTTTATAGTTCAGCCGACCACCCTTCGGTTTATACTTTTTTTCTGTCATCAATTTTTTTTAAAATCATCTGTTTTGTATATTTTGTGTTTTTATTTAAACATTTTGAAACAATTGCATTTTTTAGTAGATACTTACTCTGCTCCCGTTAGTTAAAAGGCCGAAATAACAGGGAATCAATGCTTTTTTTCCGTCTTCTAATTAACGGGGGCAAAAAAAATAAATGCAGTCATTTAGAAATGTTATTTATGAGTGTCACTTTATTACCCATCAATGCTTTATTTAATATCAAATGCTTTATATTCTATTGCGTGCATATGCTCATATTTGTTAAAAACTGTTCCCAATAAAATACTTTTTGTAAATTTGGCCTATATTAGTTGTTTGAATCCCAAAAATAATAGCATGAAATCGCGGGGTAAAAAAAATCTACATTTGCACATTAAAAAATATTAATTACCTAAAAAAAGTTTATGTAAGGCTTGGTCCACAGCTTCACTTCTGGCCGCTCACTTCCATTTATTTCCTTCTCTAATAGAAAGAGATAAAGATACAATTTATATCTCCATCTTTTTCTATTAGAGAAAGCGGGAAATAGAAGTAAGCGGAAACTGTGGACCATGCAGGCCTAAAATATTTGGATAAATGGTAAGGGTTCGATTTCTACGTAGGTCATTTTACCGTTTTTTATTATTATTTTTTAATTTATATAAAGTATAAGTTTTTCTAATAAATATATTTTATAAGGGCTTTGATTGGTTGAAATTTGTTGACTATTTTTAATCAACCAATCAGAGCCCCAGTAGATCTTTTTGTGTTAACGTTGTTATCAAACAACGGGGTGTCATGCGGAAATTTTAATTGCATCACAGACCAAGAAAGATTTTTTTTTAGTCTGTGAAATGCACTAAAAACAAAAGGGGTATGCATATTGTACACTAACTTTATTGTGACTTGTGATTTTTTAGTTTAAATTAAATTATTATAATGAACTTTAAAAACTATTCTAGAATCATGTATTTTATATACATACAAGATGTGCTAAAAGAAATAGTGCATTAAACGTTTTCAGCTATTTTCAATAAGTTTCAATGAGATCATATTAATAATAACTAATTGTTAACTCTCAAAATGCTACTTTTTAAAGTATTACAACATCAATTCAACAGTTTCTTGTTAAATAATAATCATGAACTACCAAAAACTTGAGAAATGATTGGTTAGTTAGTGGTCAAGCTCGATAAAAATGATTTAAAACATAACGTTAGTTTTATAAACAATAGAATGAACAATATTGCAGCATGTCTGTCAATGCTATTTTTTATTCCGACTACTTTGTGATCACCGATAAAAGTTAAAAAATAAATAGTAAAACAAGGAAAAATTCTTTAAAATTAAAAAAAAAACTATTTTTTTTTCATTATCACAATAGTTTTAAATAATGAACTAGAATTACGAGAGGTTAAAAATATTTGATTGGTGATTACAAAGTTGTTGTAAAGGAGAATTTTGTTCTCACAGTTTTTCATCTGAAAACATAAATATTAGCCGGTATTACAATAATTCATTAATTCAAAAAATTGACGAAAACACAAATATTTTTCTAAAATATGATAAATGTAATACCGGCCGTATACAAGGTACTCCAATATACACACAGTAGGTGAATAAATGAAGAGGGGTGATTCCTTGGTTTATTTTAAGAGTAAAGCTTATTTGAACATAGGTTCATATGGACATGCTTAGTTACGAAGTTTTTTTAAAGCTGACAAACCGATTACGCTATAATGATTTCCATGATTAAGCAATCCAACTGTTTCAAAAACATATGGAATTATATTTTTTTTTTGGGGTTAGGCCCCTTTTTTATACCCTCAAATCTTTTGCAGTGAGCTACTCCTAAATTCCAAAATACAACTTCTTTTTATTTTCCTGTAGTTTCTCTATTCCAGTTACCATTATAAAGCAAAAAATATTAAAAACCGATTCGCTAAATGACCAAGTATTTTAAATAATTTAGAATATCTTAACGATAGCAGATACAAAAAATAGGTATCAGAAATCCAAAAGTTTAAAAGCGTTTGCGAACATATGTTCATAGACACGTTTAGTCTTAAAATAAGCAATGGAATCATCTTTATTTGTCCACCTGTCCATAACTCACCCTGAAAATATAGCAAGGCTGTTTCTTACTAAACTTTAGTAAATCATAAGGCACTTTTTTTTACCAAAACCAAAGTTTTTGCTGAAAAAAATATAAGTTGTTGTATTAGCTAAAATTGTTGTAAACTATTATGTGTCACCAACAGCTAGTAAAGAGTTTTACTTGGAATGGTCCTTTTTTTGTCCCTTCTGTAACGCGGTAGTTTTTGCCCCAAAATCTATCAAATCTGTTAAAACATGCCTGAAATAGTGAGCAACAGAGTAAAAAACACAATGCAGTAAATTTATTATAATAACTAGCCAAATATTTCCCAAAAACTAATTTTTTGAGATTTTGGTTAGGTGAGCAACTGAGTAAAAAAAACACACAGTACAGTAATTTTATTTTAATAACTAGCCAAATATTTCTCAAAAACTAATTTTTGGAGATTTTGGTTAGGTATATATTTCTAGTATTTTTTGCTCACATATGATTAAAATACACATTATCTGAAAAATGATTTATTCTTTTACTTAAGTCGTATCTAAAGGACAACTTAAAATTAAAAAAAAAATGTTTTAAACTAACACTTTAGGTGTTACAGAAGGGATATCAACGTTACAGAAGGGACAAAAATTAAAAAGCTAACAATTTATGGCACAACAAAATTACAAAAATAGATAATGGTCAAAAATATCAAGGCAGATTATAAATACCACTATTTTCCAAAGAAAAAACTCAATGTACCGGCAAATTGGCTGTTACCACCTGGGACAGATTTCTTGTGACAAGTTATTATACTTTTTATTGTATATAATTTTCTATGGATAAAACAAAACCTATATGTTTACAAATCTAGAAACTTTTATAAAAGCTAACTAAATTATTCGTGATTGTCATAATAAAATTTAATAAGCTTTCAATAATTTTTTTTTAGTCTGTGATAACCAAAATTAGGTTTTGTTCCAAAAAAAAGTGCTAGCTTTTATTGATTTTATTTTTCGTATGACAGGAAGACTTTGCTATATAATACCATTGGAATCTTGTATAAGAAAAAAAATTAGAAAAATAAATATAAGGTATAACAGCGTTTCCAAAAGAGACAAAACGTCTGGGTAAAAACTTCTTAAAAATATTACACTAACATTATCGCAGATAAAGTGGATGCATCTAGAAATAATAAAACAACAAAAATATTTTTTTAACGGCTAACCAGAGGAACACGCTCTCTCTTTTTATCTTATATAAATTCTAATAACTAACCGCCATAGGGAAAAATTTTTTTATTCGTTTTTCCTGTGGTCAGCGACCATTTTTTTGGGTCCCTAACTGTTTCTTTGTTTTATTAAACTTTTTTTTGTAGTGGTGATATTGCACTCGGGAAGGTAATAATAATATATCTGCTATTTCCTCTATATACATATCAATTTTTGTATTGATCTAAACCAGATAGTTTAGTAGTTAAAGTAAATTAAAGCACCAGAAAATTAAAATTTAAGTGGATCTATTATTCTAGACTCTCAATAGTTTAGATTCAAAAATAAAGCATAAATTTTCCTTTGATAAAGAAGTTGGCATTAATTTTGAGTACCTACCTAAGTATTTAATAAATATATCATAAAAAAATTGAATAAACAAAAAATAATCAAATAATGTAGTTTAACTAACTAAAGTAAAAGTCTAAAACAAGTTAGTTAAGGCAATAGAAAAAAGTAGATTACAAAACAGAAAATGAAAACAAAAGAAGGGATAAAAAATGTATCTTGACCAGTTGATCTATAAAAGGAGGGTTTATGAAATAGAATATTCAACAAAATAGAATAATTTAACTATATTATGTTGCCTGTCGAGAGCCAATGGATCTAAAGGTTTGTTTACCAATAACATTTTAACAACAGTTTTATTTTAAATACGTCAATATGCATACTAAGTATCTTAAAAATTTCACTATTCGTTTAATTAAATAACGTTTTCTTTCAAAATGCTTTTCTTCGAGATGTCCTTACAAAAATATCTCAAATTTTACACTTAAAACATTTTCTTTGTACAAATTTGACTACAATCAAAAATACTCTGCCAATCTATGGGCACCTAAGCTCACACTAGGTACTATAGTTATAGTGTACGTGTGAGCTAATATAACTGAAAACTAAAATATATTTTATTGAACTCCAGACTACCTTTCGTTTGATACCACACAAGCCATGTTTTGACTTAAACTTTAATTTTTGAAATCTACCCCCACCTTTTTTTTTAACTAAAATGTATTTTGTTTAACTCCAGACCAGAGAACATATAACATCTATATTTCTTCGATGTCCAGACTCAATTACCTTTCGTTTGATATCACACACGCCATATTTCCACATAAACACTAATTTTTTAGATTTACCCCCACCCTTTTTTTAAAAGTAAAATGTATTTTATTTAACTCCAGACGCAATTACCTTTCGTTTAATATCACACACGCCATATTTTTACATAAACTCTAATTTTTGAAATATACCCCCACCCTTTTATTTGGCTTGTGTTTGGTGGATTTTGTTCATTTTTAAATGGGACCATCTCGACCCAAAACCCAGCGTAGGTACCAAATTTTATTAAACTCGGGCAAGCGGTTTTTGAGTTATGCGCGTTGGTCGTTACAGACAGACATACAGACAGACAGACAGACGGCGCAACAAAAAAGTTTCAAAATCATCTGAAACGCAAAGATATATAAAAAATTTGAAATCGGAGCAACTTTTTTTTTCTCGAAAAAATTAGGATCACTATAGCTCACACTACTATAGTATAGTAGTAGTGTGAGCTAATATACATTTTAGGTAAAAATTAATTAAAACAAAAATGGAGCACAGTTAAACTACCAATATAAAGCGAGAGCAATTGACTTTAACGGATTAAAAAAAAATGTAAGCAAGAGAGCTCCAATATTGGGAAACTAGTATGTGTATGATCATAGGACTCCAATTGTTTATACCTGTATTTCTCCAATATTCAAGGCAATATTTCTGAAAATCGGCTTTCTAAAAACATTTTATATTACTTTACCCTATGTTCAAATATAACCCCCCTGAAATGTCGACAGGGGCCGAAATGTCCAAGATGCGGTCTAGGACAAAGGGCGCGGCCAACTCGGCGCTGTCAACTCGGCGCCGCCAACTGGGCGCCGGGTCAACTCGACGCCTAACTAAAATATTTTTTTTCGATAAAATGTGCAGATGAAAAACAAAATATTATAAATTATATTATTATTTATGCAAAAACATCTTTAAAAAATCCTTTACGTAATTTTCTTGAAATTTGGTTTTGTTAAGTAGAGTTAAATCCATTAAGTCGAGTGTTGAAATTCGGTAGGTGTATAGTTCTGGTAACCTGGTAACATAAAATTTACGTTTTTGATTACAATAATGACGGATCCAAAATGGCAGATTTCTTTATTTTTAAAGCATTTCCTTCAAATTTGAAAGTTTACAGTTCTTGAGATCACTTAATAAATTTTATCCGCAAACTAAAAAAAATTTAAATGGCGGATTTTCTTATTAATGAACCGATATGTATCAAATATAGTACTTAACGGTGTTTCAAGTCGCTGATTATGATTTTTGACTCAAACTCAAAATAAAGAAATCCCCCATTTCGGATCCGCTATTCTTGTAATAAAAAACGTAAATTATATTGTTAACAGGTTACCAGAACACTATACCTATTAAATTTCAACACTTGAATAGATGTAAGCCAAATTTCAAGAAAATTGCGTAACGGATTTTTTAAAGATGTTTTTGTATAAATAATATTTTTATTATGTTTTTTATCTGCACATTTTATCGAAAAAAAAAATTTAGTCCGGCGCCGAGTTGGCCCGGTGCCCAATTATCCCATTCCGTTTAAGATAGCGGCCAAAATGACGCCAAAATTTTAAATTAACGCCCCAAAGCCCCAATTGACAGGTATCCATTCCATTGTATAAAACAAAAAATAATATTATATAAGTCTTAGGATAAAATGTATACTACACTTTATTGTAGACAATAGACTTTTAAAATATATAAGTCGGTTAGTTTAGACTGATTACATACTATCCAGCGGGTCCGTTAATTGAAGTATATTAAAAGTTTTAAAAACCTTGCTTTTCCCATTATTTGTTCGATTTTTTAAAAATATGTCCTAAACTTTATCGTAGACAATAAAATTCTCTTTTAAACGCTGTATACAAGGTCTAATTAGTTTTATAATCGCAACTTGAGACATTCGTAAATTAAATCAATTTGGAAAAAAATCACTAAACATACCAACAAGTTTTATCTAATTTTCTCAGAAACTAAAACTTAATATAAAAAAATATATACCACACTTTATTGTAGATAATAAAATTCCTTTTTCAACAATGTCTAAGTCGCTACGGTTTGACTTATAATAACAAACTCTCCAGCGACGTCTGTTAAAAAAAACTGTTTTTCACATGTTTTACTCTATTTTCTTAAAAACCAAGCTCTTTAACAAAAAATGTGATCTACACCTCGTTGTACACAATAAAATTTCTTTTTAAACGCTGTGTATCAGGGCGAAAGTTATTTATGTTTATCAGTGGCGATTTTTTTTCTACAAGAAAGTATACTACACATTTTTAGAAAACCTATAATAAATAATCACAATTTAGGGACGTTACCAAAGAGCTACTTTCTTCTCCCAACTTTATCGACGAATACATTGTTGGAAAGGGAGTTTTGTTCTCGGCAAAAACGAGTTTTTTGCCATTTTTGCGAAGTTTTCGAGAACATTGAATAAAACCTAAAAAATCCAGGTTGTTTTTCGTAGGAGGGGCAACCGAGATATTCGGATTCAGCGAGGTCCTAATAGTGGGAAATAATAATTTGCCCAAAAGTAATATAAAATGCTTCTAGACCAAAAACGAAGAGCCTTTTTAGTTTTTTTGGCCTTGACTATAATAACTTAACGCTTCAAAAATAAGTGCAAAACCAGGCAAAATGTTGGTGCAAGGGGCAGAAAATCTTACACCTAAAGGCACTACATGAACCTCGTTGTTCAGCGCACACGAGTTATTCTAAACACTAATGATATATACTTTTTTAATTGTAATTTGACACATATTTCTTCTAGGTCTGTTTCTAATATCTATGTTTGCACAATATACTTATATACAGAACACTGGGCTGTCTGAAAACAATTCAATTAAATTATCCTCTCAGAACGAGGAGAATACACATACAAATAACAATGATAGGTACTTGTTGAAAAATTCTTCTTTCGGATATTGACCAGCAAAATTTTCCAAGATATCACCACACTGTCAAAATATCAAAGTATATGTCAGACAGAAGGGATATCAACGTTACAGAAGGGACAAAAATTAAAAAGCTAACAATTTATGGCACAACAAAATTACAAAAATAGATAATGGTCAAAAATATCAAGGCAGATTATAAATACCACTATTTTCCAAAGAAAAAACTCAATGTACCGGCAAATTGGCTGTTACCACCTGGGACAGATTTCTTGTGACAAGTTATTATACTTTTTATTGTATATAATTTTCTATGGATAAAACAAAACCTATATGTTTACAAATCTAGAAACTTTTATAAAAGCTAACTAAATTATTCGTGATTGTCATAATAAAATTTAATAAGCTTTCAATAATTTTTTTTTAGTCTGTGATAACCAAAATTAGGTTTTGTTCCAAAAAAAAGTGCTAGCTTTTATTGATTTTATTTTTCGTATGACAGGAAGACTTTGCTATATAATACCATTGGAATCTTGTATAAGAAAAAAAATTAGAAAAATAAATATAAGGTATAACAGCGTTTCCAAAAGAGACAAAACGTCTGGGTAAAAACTTCTTAAAAATATTACACTAACATTATCGCAGATAAAGTGGATGCATCTAGAAATAATAAAACAACAAAAATATTTTTTTAACGGCTAACCAGAGGAACACGCTCTCTCTTTTTATCTTATATAAATTCTAATAACTAACCGCCATAGGGAAAAATTTTTTTATTCGTTTTTCCTGTGGTCAGCGACCATTTTTTTGGGTCCCTAACTGTTTCTTTGTTTTATTAAACTTTTTTTTGTAGTGGTGATATTGCACTCGGGAAGGTAATAATAATATATCTGCTATTTCCTCTATATACATATCAATTTTTGTATTGATCTAAACCAGATAGTTTAGTAGTTAAAGTAAATTAAAGCACCAGAAAATTAAAATTTAAGTGGATCTATTATTCTAGACTCTCAATAGTTTAGATTCAAAAATAAAGCATAAATTTTCCTTTGATAAAGAAGTTGGCATTAATTTTGAGTACCTACCTAAGTATTTAATAAATATATCATAAAAAAATTGAATAAACAAAAAATAATCAAATAATGTAGTTTAACTAACTAAAGTAAAAGTCTAAAACAAGTTAGTTAAGGCAATAGAAAAAAGTAGATTACAAAACAGAAAATGAAAACAAAAGAAGGGATAAAAAATGTATCTTGACCAGTTGATCTATAAAAGGAGGGTTTATGAAATAGAATATTCAACAAAATAGAATAATTTAACTATATTATGTTGCCTGTCGAGAGCCAATGGATCTAAAGGTTTGTTTACCAATAACATTTTAACAACAGTTTTATTTTAAATACGTCAATATGCATACTAAGTATCTTAAAAATTTCACTATTCGTTTAATTAAATAACGTTTTCTTTCAAAATGCTTTTCTTCGAGATGTCCTTACAAAAATATCTCAAATTTTACACTTAAAACATTTTCTTTGTACAAATTTGACTACAATCAAAAATACTCTGCCAATCTATGGGCACCTAAGCTCACACTAGGTACTATAGTTATAGTGTACGTGTGAGCTAATATAACTGAAAACTAAAATATATTTTATTGAACTCCAGACTACCTTTCGTTTGATACCACACAAGCCATGTTTTGACTTAAACTTTAATTTTTGAAATCTACCCCCACCTTTTTTTTTAACTAAAATGTATTTTGTTTAACTCCAGACCAGAGAACATATAACATCTATATTTCTTCGATGTCCAGACTCAATTACCTTTCGTTTGATATCACACACGCCATATTTCCACATAAACACTAATTTTTTAGATTTACCCCCACCCTTTTTTTAAAAGTAAAATGTATTTTATTTAACTCCAGACGCAATTACCTTTCGTTTAATATCACACACGCCATATTTTTACATAAACTCTAATTTTTGAAATATACCCCCACCCTTTTATTTGGCTTGTGTTTGGTGGATTTTGTTCATTTTTAAATGGGACCATCTCGACCCAAAACCCAGCGTAGGTACCAAATTTTATTAAACTCGGGCAAGCGGTTTTTGAGTTATGCGCGTTGGTCGTTACAGACAGACATACAGACAGACAGACAGACGGCGCAACAAAAAAGTTTCAAAATCATCTGAAACGCAAAGATATATAAAAAATTTGAAATCGGAGCAACTTTTTTTTTCTCGAAAAAATTAGGATCACTATAGCTCACACTACTATAGTATAGTAGTAGTGTGAGCTAATATACATTTTAGGTAAAAATTAATTAAAACAAAAATGGAGCACAGTTAAACTACCAATATAAAGCGAGAGCAATTGACTTTAACGGATTAAAAAAAAATGTAAGCAAGAGAGCTCCAATATTGGGAAACTAGTATGTGTATGATCATAGGACTCCAATTGTTTATACCTGTATTTCTCCAATATTCAAGGCAATATTTCTGAAAATCGGCTTTCTAAAAACATTTTATATTACTTTACCCTATGTTCAAATATAACCCCCCTGAAATGTCGACAGGGGCCGAAATGTCCAAGATGCGGTCTAGGACAAAGGGCGCGGCCAACTCGGCGCTGTCAACTCGGCGCCGCCAACTGGGCGCCGGGTCAACTCGACGCCTAACTAAAATATTTTTTTTCGATAAAATGTGCAGATGAAAAACAAAATATTATAAATTATATTATTATTTATGCAAAAACATCTTTAAAAAATCCTTTACGTAATTTTCTTGAAATTTGGTTTTGTTAAGTAGAGTTAAATCCATTAAGTCGAGTGTTGAAATTCGGTAGGTGTATAGTTCTGGTAACCTGGTAACATAAAATTTACGTTTTTGATTACAATAATGACGGATCCAAAATGGCAGATTTCTTTATTTTTAAAGCATTTCCTTCAAATTTGAAAGTTTACAGTTCTTGAGATCACTTAATAAATTTTATCCGCAAACTAAAAAAAATTTAAATGGCGGATTTTCTTATTAATGAACCGATATGTATCAAATATAGTACTTAACGGTGTTTCAAGTCGCTGATTATGATTTTTGACTCAAACTCAAAATAAAGAAATCCCCCATTTCGGATCCGCTATTCTTGTAATAAAAAACGTAAATTATATTGTTAACAGGTTACCAGAACACTATACCTATTAAATTTCAACACTTGAATAGATGTAAGCCAAATTTCAAGAAAATTGCGTAACGGATTTTTTAAAGATGTTTTTGTATAAATAATATTTTTATTATGTTTTTTATCTGCACATTTTATCGAAAAAAAAAATTTAGTCCGGCGCCGAGTTGGCCCGGTGCCCAATTATCCCATTCCGTTTAAGATAGCGGCCAAAATGACGCCAAAATTTTAAATTAACGCCCCAAAGCCCCAATTGACAGGTATCCATTCCATTGTATAAAACAAAAAATAATATTATATAAGTCTTAGGATAAAATGTATACTACACTTTATTGTAGACAATAGACTTTTAAAATATATAAGTCGGTTAGTTTAGACTGATTACATACTATCCAGCGGGTCCGTTAATTGAAGTATATTAAAAGTTTTAAAAACCTTGCTTTTCCCATTATTTGTTCGATTTTTTAAAAATATGTCCTAAACTTTATCGTAGACAATAAAATTCTCTTTTAAACGCTGTATACAAGGTCTAATTAGTTTTATAATCGCAACTTGAGACATTCGTAAATTAAATCAATTTGGAAAAAAATCACTAAACATACCAACAAGTTTTATCTAATTTTCTCAGAAACTAAAACTTAATATAAAAAAATATATACCACACTTTATTGTAGATAATAAAATTCCTTTTTCAACAATGTCTAAGTCGCTACGGTTTGACTTATAATAACAAACTCTCCAGCGACGTCTGTTAAAAAAAACTGTTTTTCACATGTTTTACTCTATTTTCTTAAAAACCAAGCTCTTTAACAAAAAATGTGATCTACACCTCGTTGTACACAATAAAATTTCTTTTTAAACGCTGTGTATCAGGGCGAAAGTTATTTATGTTTATCAGTGGCGATTTTTTTTCTACAAGAAAGTATACTACACATTTTTAGAAAACCTATAATAAATAATCACAATTTAGGGACGTTACCAAAGAGCTACTTTCTTCTCCCAACTTTATCGACGAATACATTGTTGGAAAGGGAGTTTTGTTCTCGGCAAAAACGAGTTTTTTGCCATTTTTGCGAAGTTTTCGAGAACATTGAATAAAACCTAAAAAATCCAGGTTGTTTTTCGTAGGAGGGGCAACCGAGATATTCGGATTCAGCGAGGTCCTAATAGTGGGAAATAATAATTTGCCCAAAAGTAATATAAAATGCTTCTAGACCAAAAACGAAGAGCCTTTTTAGTTTTTTTGGCCTTGACTATAATAACTTAACGCTTCAAAAATAAGTGCAAAACCAGGCAAAATGTTGGTGCAAGGGGCAGAAAATCTTACACCTAAAGGCACTACATGAACCTCGTTGTTCAGCGCACACGAGTTATTCTAAACACTAATGATATATACTTTTTTAATTGTAATTTGACACATATTTCTTCTAGGTCTGTTTCTAATATCTATGTTTGCACAATATACTTATATACAGAACACTGGGCTGTCTGAAAACAATTCAATTAAATTATCCTCTCAGAACGAGGAGAATACACATACAAATAACAATGATAGGTACTTGTTGAAAAATTCTTCTTTCGGATATTGACCAGCAAAATTTTCCAAGATATCACCACACTGTCAAAATATCAAAGTATATGTCACTTTGAAAATAAACACTTTGGACAAAACATTAAGTAAAGATTTTCTTAAGAACCAAACAAATACAATTGAAGCAAAAATATACAAAAAAGAAAAAGGGTTGGTGTTATTAAAGAATTCGTTTTTTGCAAAAATATCACCAAATACCTCTCACGGAAAAATTTGTCTTACACAATATAAGTGGTAAAGGAAGACAAAAAGTTATTGCACAACACTAGCTAACTGCTGGAGGTCACCTTAAGTGGTTCTTGGGCAGTTAACTGTTGAGGACTAGGCACCATTTGAGCACTAGGCGTCAATGGCGTCAAAGGGTTCTGAGTCTGAGCCATTAGCTTCTGCCTTACCTAAAACATCGCAAGAAATTTAAATTAGACATGTTAAATTTTATTAGACAAAACTACTTACATTTTAGTCTACACTAAGCCCATCCCAACCCAACCTTTGGAATAATGCTTACCTCTCTAATTTTTAACTGCAGGCTTGCCTTAGTCGGAAAAACTTCCGCATGCTCAGATTGGAATTTTGAAGTGGCTTGGGAAGTTGGGAAAAATGTCTGTTCAGAAAAAAGTTGCATTACCAACTGCCGCCTTTGTTCCAAAATTCTTCTGTGGCCTTTTTCGGAATCTCTGGCAGTACTAGGCGTTCTGGGTGTTCGTGGAGAAGCAGCCTCATCCAGTTCGGTCATTTCTATAATAGTTAACTTAACGTAAGCCTCAAAACCAAAATTTTATCAGAACTAATTTCTAGTGAGTACTGGGACTAGTTTTGAAGTTAACTCGTTGTTTTGGTGCAAACTCATAAAATACTGTGCCAATATATGGGCCCCTAAGCTCACACTAGGTACTATAGTTTAGTGTACGTGCGCTCTAATAAAACTAAAACCTGAAATATATCTTATTCAACTCCAGACTAAATTACCTTTTGTTTGATACCACACAAGCCATGTTTTCGTTTGATGTTAAACACGCCATATTTTCACATAAACTCTAATTTTTGAAATCTTCCCCACCCTTTTATTTATTTGGCTTGTGTTCGGTGGATTTTGTTCAATTTTAAATGGGACCATCTCGACCCAAGACGCAGCCTAGGTACCAAATTTCATTAAAATCGGCCAAGCGGTTTGCGAGTTATGCGCGTTGGTCGTTACAGACAGACATACAGACAGACAGCGACAAAAAAGTTTCAAAATCATCTGAAACGCAAAGATATATAAAAAAATTTGAAATCGGAGCAACTTTTTTTTTCTCGAAAAAATTAGGATCACCATAGCTCACATTACTATAGTATAATATATGTGTGAGCTAAAAAATCAAAAGTTCCAAAGTAAGCACAACTTATCTTGATCAGATTCTATGTCAGATATCAGAAAATTTTGCGTACCTCTAGCGTTTTCTATGGAAAAGTCAGGTCCGAAAAAGGTGTTTCCAACAACAGATTTGGCAGTAGATGCGGATTTTGGTAAAGAATGCGGTGTCTGGCTCTCGGCCTCAGATTCTTCGTCTATAGACATTCTATGGGTAGAAGCCGTCAATGGTGGGCGTTTCTTGTTGTAATTAAAAACACTGGGACTGGGTACCGATATAGCGCTGGGTGACGCTCCCTCGTTTGGTTTAAACTGAGGCAGTGATGAGAATTTTTTTTCAAAGTCCACTGTCTCTAGCACCCTAAAATAAAAAAGGAGATTTTAGATTCGGTATTGCTTTTTACATTTCAAAGCATTTTATTAAAAAATCAATTATATCTTCACATACTTGTCCATTCCATCCTCACAGTTCCTCTTGAAAAAACCTTTTTTGGTTGAGGGCGATATAAGTCCCATGATATCTAGAGTGACACAGCTTTCTTCAGATCTTGCTATTGGCGGGGCAGAATGTGGCGGTTGGATTAAGTCTATATTAATATTATTTAAAGTCTGAGATATCTGACTGGCATTACTAGAACCGATCAAACTACTAGTGCTAACGATGGCCATAGATTGACGTCTCTGCAAAGGAGCTCTTCCCAACTGTGCAGGCGTTGGTGCTAACTTGAATTCCTTGTTAAATTCTGCCAGTAAAGACTGTTCAGTGGAGTTCGTGCATGGCTCAGCTGGAGGTGATATTGCCTCAAATTTTTGGGTTTGACAGAAAATACCTAAAATAAAGCGCCTAGTTTTAAAATCTACCTGAAAAATAGCTATAAGCTATAGCTAAAAAAGTTGAATTTAAGGGATATATATTTAGATATTATGGTAGGTACATGCAACTTACTTGTATTGTTGTTGATAGATTTTGGAGTAGTAGCTCCAGATGGTTGATCCATCATTCCTTGACTTAGAGAAGAAAATTTGCTCTGTCCTTGATTAACAATCACAGATTGTGTTACAGCCGGTTTCGAGATCAAATGCAGTCCTTGGAGAGATAAGCTCCTGGCGTGGTTGGCATCAGTGACTTGTATAGACTGAGAAGGCATATAAACGCACTGCACGGGAAGGTCCGATGTGGCACTAGAGGCTACCACGACAAAAGGTTGGTTTCTTTGCGTGTCGTTAGATAAGCATATCGCAGAAGAGGTACCTATAACAACCGTCAAAGGCGACTGATAATTATTGGCCTCTGACATGATTAGTTGATTCGGTTTAATGTTCTGAGGTTTTAGTATGGCTAATGTATGGTTAGTTTTGCTCTGTACAGATGTATTAACCCATTGCACCGTTTCTCTACCTAAATCTTCAAGTTTAGTCGGAGTGAATTTCGGAGAAGCAGGCATGGTTTTAAAAGCCCCACCCGTTGGTTGAAAACCAGCTCGACCAGACGGGTGAATATTCGGATGATAATGAAAGCTTACAGCGCCTACTGGTGATGGACTATACTTAGGTTGATCTCTATTAGGCATACTTGCTTTAATCGGCTTTGGCTTGCAAGTTATGTCAGTTGCTTGGTTATTGTTTGGGCTAAACGGTTGATGCTGGAATGGTCTATGTTCACTATTTGGTACTTCATCATGATGACTTTCTGAATCCGAGTCTGTTACTTTTTCTGGACATTTCAAATCAATTTCAATACTGGAATCCACAATAACCAAATTGTTTTCTTCATCATCTCGGTCGTCCGACTGTAAAGTGTCCAAATCTGAATGTAAAACATCTTTTTCCATATGTTCTACAGCATGCGCCGAAGGGGGAGTTTGAACACTAGGACTCAGTGGTATTTCACCTGGCTCACAACTATCACCAGTTGAACTAAGTTTACTTCGGGCAGATCCTGTTGATGATTTTCTTCTGTCTTTGTTACACCTAGAATAAAAAGTTATTAATATAATGTTTAAACCTATACAACATTTTAGATATTGTAGATCAAATAAATTTCGTACATACCATTTCCATTCGGGATGTGCTTTAAAATGAGCTTCTTTAACTTCAGTGGCCAACTCGTGATATTTCTTTTTTTCAGTTGGGCCCAAAGCATACCACCACTCTCCCAAAATTTTGGAGACGGTTCTATTATCTTGGTTGGGATGACGTTGATGAACTAGGGCTCTGTGCCTTTTGGAAAATATCATGAAAGCATTCATTGGTCGACGAATTCGATCTTTATTCGATTTGCACTCTTTGTTGTTTGGTAAAGAGCTCAAAGATTGACTTCTTCTGTTGTTGGTCGATTTAAAATCGACGCTTTCACTAGGCTCGGTTTCAAAAACGTCATCATCGTCCTCAGTTGGTCCAGGTAATATTGGTCCATCATCATCTTCATCACCTTGAGAATCTAAAGGAGGCATCCTGTGGGTTGTATTTCCAGGAGGGGCTGATAAAGGTGGGGATAACTGAGAACTTGGAGGGGACGGTGGTAAGTTCGGACTGGCACTCAAGATTGGTACTACTGAATGCCAAGGTATAACAAAAGCGGACTGGTTTATTTGAGAACTGGGAGCACTGACTTTTATCTGAGAAGAAATACAATTATTGACGACGCTATTATGATTTTGACCAATAGGAGAAGCAGGGAGTGGCTGGGGTGAGTGCGGTACTTGATGCTGTGAGTTATTATTCCTCTGGTGTGTATGGTTGCTATTGAACTGAATATGATTATTTGCTATTGCTAAAGGGTTATGTTGTATAACTGGTTCTTTGTTATGGTTTACAGCTGGAGAAACTGGTTCTGGTTTTACAATGACTGCAGAATTGACTTGTGGTGGTAAAGCATTTAATGGGATCACTCCTTTTAAAACGGATTGAGGAGCGGTTGCAGGAAGGACTGGTACTAATTGTGTCGGATTTACGATAACTGGGAGACCGGCGTTAACGTTGTTCGTTGGTAAGCCCAGTGAAGGCATAGACTGAGATAACTTTTCTATTCTTGGTTGTTGCAAATGATCAGTCTGAATAATCTAAAAATGTTTAATAATAAAGTATTGTGCTACTCTACCTACCCTAATCTAACCAAACCTAAACCCTACATACCTGTCTTTGAAAAGTTTTAGTTTCTTCCATTCTGAAATTATCCATTTCTCTTTCTGCATCATTTTTGTTTATATTCTTGTCATGAGCAGGAAGGGAAGGCAACATATACAGAGGCGGTTCTGGTTCTACAACTTGATTCTGAAGGGTGGACAAGTCATTTGATAAAATAACAGTAGGCTGCTCTACCATACTCCATTGTCGTGGATTGGGCGATACCCTAATAACTCCTTGAACAGGTCTAACAAGTTCCGGTCTAATCACAGGCTGATGGTATGGGGTATGATACCCAGGAGGCCCTGGTGAATTGGTGGTTGGGAGTCCATGACTACTAGCTATGGGCATAAACACATTTTGCCTTGGTCCTACAGTCACTGGTGACTGCATTGTATGTGGCGAGCCAGTTGGTGCGTTGGGCGAAAAAGCTGGTGTAGCTGAACGTGAGCTACCCAAAGAGACCAACATATTTGCGGCGTCAGTTTCTTCTTGGTCGAATCGCCCTGTCATTCTCCTTTCGGCACAATTTGGCGAAGTTTCAGAGTCTCTAGACGAATCTTCAATGTCTCCTTTACTATTTGATCTTGGAAATTGACCAGGTGGTAAATTGCTGCCTTTTTGACTAAGGTGTCGGGAGCAGTAACCCCTTCTTTGACTCTCTTTTGTACAGCCGTCTTTTGAGCAAAGCCTCCTCCATTGTTTGCCATTAAACTTTTTACGTATACCGTTCGGATTGGAGACTACATCACCCTTTTTGTATTTATGAGGGGTAGCCGCTTGGCTTCGTGGAGTAGTCGGTTGTGAACGCAAGGTTACACTAGAAGAAGAACTACCACGGCTGTGCATGCTGCTTCTTTTGCTACTGCCTGATAATTTGGCATCCATTTCAGAATTAAAGGTTTCTGGACGCAGCTCATCCTCGCTTTCGCAAAACTCATCGTAATGTCGTCCGTTCGATAGCGGTGTACCCGTGCTTACAGGGGTCAACTGAGTTGGCGACATTTGGTTGTTTTGGTAGAAATCTACTATGTTTGTCGTTATCGTGTCTGGAATTGGGTTGGAATCCAAATTTTCCAATTCATCCCACCAAGGAGGCCTAAAATTGTTACGTACGTTTTTGCGGGTTCACAAGAGGTTGAGGCAAACAATTGTGGAAAAATAAATCCAAACATTTTTTGTCTGATGAAAAACCTTTTTAAGAACATATGTACCTAATTTAGTTTTATAACAGTCGTTTCTACTACTCATTAACTGATGAGTTATAGCCAAGATAAGGAATTTCAAATAATCCACATGTATTAAATTGCATATTGCAATGCTTATGACCCATTGGCGGTATTTAAAAAACTCATTGTGTGATCATATAATTCCGAATGTAATTAAAAGATTTTACTGACAAAGCTCCCCACCATTTTCATGTAATTGACAAACAAGTCAAACAAATTTCGGAGATCTAGAAGATTTCTCATTGTATACAGGTTGAATCAAATTCGATGGTTTTTGGGAGTTTTAGGTACTTTTAATCAAGATATATAAAAACAAGTAGATGTCCTGTGCTTGATTTTCAAGACCTCTTTAAAAATCAAAACCGCTTCTTGATACACCTCATAGTTTTTCTATATTCATAGCTTTTTGATTTATAAAAAATGTTCATGTTACTTTTAATTTTTGATGTATTAAATAAAATCGCTATTTATTTATGCAATAACTATTTTATTTATTTATATTCTTGCTATTTCTTTTAAATTATTTATTTTTATATTATATTGTAATTAAACGACTGGGTTTAAAATATTTTAAAATAATCAACTTTTAAAAATATTTAAAAATAAAGAAGTATGTAATTAAAAAATAAACACATAAAAAACAAAAAAAATTAAATACTCAAATATTGGGATGTGATACATCATATTAAAGGACATTTTATGCTGATTTCAAAAATCGAATAAAAAGAGGTTCATTCTATAAAAAAACACTTTATGTAATATCTCAAAAACTAAAAGTGACAGATCAAATTCATTTTGACAGATGGATTCTTTATCATTAAATCTATAAAAAAGCAATTTACACAAAAATTTAATTTTCATTTCAATTATTATATATTTCAAAAGTTATATGCCACCTTTATAAACAGGCTTTTCAAAATTCCCTTGTAGCTGAAAAATTACAAGGTCTATCAAGGAGCCGTTTTGATATTTGAAGATGTCTCGAAAATCTAGCCCCCCACCTGTTTTTATGTATCTCAGTTAGAAATACTAAATCCCTTAAAAACCATCAAATTTGGCCCACCCTGTACATCCCACCTTTGTAACATCATTTTATACCAGGAGAAGTATTAAAATTCAGCTAATTGTAACACAGAAATTAAACCCTAAATGTTGCCTTATTTGTAAAAATAGAAATTAGTCATTAGATGAATAATTATTTTCAATACATAAAAACACTTTCATTTCAAACTTTTTAACAAGTTATTTTTAGATAACAAATAAAATAGGAAAATTACAAACCTTAACAATCTAAGATCAGATCTTTTCACAGTCAGCTCAATAGGTTTTTCTCCTAGAACTGTGACCATAAAACGCATAGGTTGGCCTTCAAGTATGGAGACAACCACACCCTCTACAAACATACTTTGGTTGTTCCTGACACAAACCCTTGTGCCTAGACTTATTTGGTTTACTGAGGGACTGGAGTCCCCTATAACATTATAGCATTCATTATCAAGCACATTTTCATATGTTATCCTGTCAGTCTTTCCATCCAAAACTACTGTTATCTAAAATAAGAAAACAAAAAAATTAACTTTTTATCCAAAATTTAATAACATATTAACAAACCTACTTCTTTGCATTAAGTAGGTAATAAAAAAATTATTATGTTTTAATTAAGAAAGCACTCATTTCCTAAAACCATAATCAATACTAGTATGCAGGTGTTGTTTAACATTCAAGTAGATAGAATAACTGATTAAAAAAAATTTGAACTTACTGTACTTCCACTAGCTTCTCGTATGACACCTGGATAATACCAGTCACCTTGTTTGGCCAGAACCCTATGGTCACACCATTCACTCAAGTCAACCATGTTTTGTGTGTGTACATCAATTTTTACCACAGGCAGTTTTGGCACGATATGTAATGGGACTGACTCTTCCAAATTCTGCCCTTTAAAAAAAATTGAAAACTAACTTTTTGCTTTAGGCAACCTGTATTTAATTTAATGACCTTTTGCCTATAAATCACTGGGTTCAATTAATATATAATATTTGAAATATCTAAACCGTAACCTCTACAGAATCACAAAAAGGCTGTTTTAAAGTGTTTTAAAACCAATATAAAGAAAAACTAAATCCACAGGATATAATCAACTTGTGTTTAGTGTCTATTGAGCTCCTAAAAATAAATAACACTTTTTAGAAATATTTTTGCTTACCTCTTGAAGGAAAAGAGTAGTCCACAGCAGTAGATTGAGGAGGTTGTGACATAGTAGTTTGTACCACCGAAACTGGGATACAAATTTGAGGTGGACTGGTTTCATCTAGCTCAGAAGGGTCAAATTTTCGTTTTTTAGGGACCCTTCTTACCCCCATATCCATTTTTTTGTCTTTTTTGGTGATATTTGGTTTCAAGAAATCTTTCTTTTCTCACTTTTAATAGGGTACATTAGATGCTTTTCCACTGAGTCTGCAAACATGTTGCTGCTTTTGTAAAAAGTTATAATTACAAGTACCTATTTGAATCTCTTATGAATGAATTTATAGTATAGGCAGGTAGTAAACATAGTTGTTCATTAAAGTAACTATGTATTTATCTGAGACCCAGCCACTCTTTTGTTTGACAGATCTTTATCAAAAGGATGTATCATTACAATGTAGCACTAACCCAAAGTCTCTACACATATTTCGGGGTAACTAAAAATCCGATTTTTAAATAGGAATCAATCACATTAGAACAAACACCCACAAAAACCAGGGAACCATCAAAAACCAAGTAGTAACCTTTTTTCTCCCCCTTTCCTCCCCGAAACCATTACGTTTAGTTCGTCCTTGTTTTCTTGCGCCTGCGTAATGTTTCCACTCGATGGCACATAGCAACCGACCGAACCGTTTTGTACTTTGGAAACGTCAATCCTAGATTGACAAATGCAGACTTTGTTCTGACTTTGCTCTGCCCCTGAACCGATTCGGCACTGGTTAGTTCGAATGAACTCACCTTAAAAAAGCATATGATTGTTTTTATACTTATTTCCCTAATCTGTGATGATTGATGTTTGTTGACCTTGTTCATGCGTTTAGGAATAAGTTTTGTTATTTTTTTAATTAAAAGGTTCTTGGTTATTGTTAACATTTTGTTTAGATAAAGGATTATTACTAAATTTAGATAGATACTAGATTACTTTCAATATGCCTGTGAGGAAGGCTGCACATGCAGGGAGCTGGTATACGGACTCAGGTAGATAATATATCTACATTTAATTGTAGGCTTTTATTCTTCCTCGTATATTAATTATAGGCAGATTAGCAATCATAATGACAATAAACTGATTAACTTTGTTCTTATCACCTAGGTGTAGAATTATCCAGGCAACTAGACTACTGGCTAAACCAAGCAGATTTGACTCATGGACCTGCTCGAGCTATAATAGCACCGTAAGTAGGCAAATATGTTGTTATTGTGTACTTAGCCCCCAAACAAAATAAATTTCACCCAAAGGATACCCAAAAAGTGCCCTCAACTTTGGAATATAAAATCAAGTTATGCCTAGTCCAGGAAGATTCATCAGTCCTGGTCCAGGTCAAAAAAATAGCTATATAGTGCTAACTTTGGGAGCCATAAAAAATATTGAGGACTAGAAATTAAAAGACACTTAAAATGTACTTTTTCTAACCAATTGGTTTGCATAAGTAAGATTATCATCAAGTCATCAAGATAAGTGTTAAGGCATTTTTAACTAAAAATATTTTAGGCATGCTGGTTATCAGTATTGTGGGGCATGTGCTGGATATGCCTATCGACAGATCAGCCCAGTGGTAGTAAGAAGAATTTTTGTCTTGGGGCCATCACATCATGTCCGTTTATCCTCTTGTGCCTTGTCAAGCGCACAAAAATACAAGACTCCCTTATATGACTTACACATAGATACTCAAAGTAAGTAAGTCTTTATTTTTATACACCCTTAAAAAGAATTCATAAAATTTCAGATACAGGGTGACCCTTTTAATTGCAATATTCCTATATCTTGGTTATTATCAGGAGTAGAAAGTACAAAACACAAGCTGGTTGATTTGGTAAATTATGGCCACTTCCAGCACTGAGACAGTTTTTTGATATCTCACTATATACAGGGTGTGTCAATAAGGTAAATTGGTAAAAAAAGAACACCTTATATATTTTTTAAATTTAACAAAAAATTGGCTTTCAGCTTTTTTGCAGAATTCATAAATGTGAAAATATACAGCATGTTAATAAAATATTTCGTTAAACTTCGGAGTAATTTTAAGAAAATAACTTATAGGTCCACAAATCCTTAGTTTTTGAGTTACAGGTTGTCTAATTTTTTGTTTGTTTTTTCTTTATAACTCGCGCAGTTTTTGAGATGCTAAGGTCACATGTGGAACCTGTATTTAACTACAAGGCATATATCATCAAGCATGCCAAATATTAGGAAAAAAAGATAATTAATATCTTCAATTGCTATTCAGAAATTACATCAAACTCACATAAAATTAACATAATGTAATGTAGTGACTATTTTAAATTTTAATGTCATTTAGGGCAGCTTTCTCAATAGAGGGTTAGCCCTGACCCGTGGGTTAAAAAAAGAGATGACTGACATATTTACCACATGCTAATAAAAGACAGCTACAAAGATAACCCATGGGTCAGGGCTCACCCTCTATTGAGAAACCGGCCCGGGCAGGGTACAAATTTTATTTTTTGACTTTTTTGTCGAAAACGGTTAGAGATACAAAAAAATTTTAAGATATCAAAAAGTTTCAGAATAAAAAAAAGCATCCATTTTATATTTTTGAATCTGCCATTGGCTTACTGCAAAACAGTTCTGGGGAAAAAATAGGGCATAACCACGGAAAAAGTTTTTTTATTAAAATCACTTAGAAAATCATCCTCTGAAGATTGGCGACATACTTTATTAACACCCTCTGTTCTATTTAATAAAATTGACCTCATTGACGCACATGAATGTGACCATAATTTACAAAATCAGCCATTTTTTGTTTGAACTTTCTACTCTCATACAGGGATGTTGCAGCTATAAAAATCACCCTGTAAAGGTTGTCCCAAATTCCATGTTTTTGGGATGTTTCAGGTGTTTCTCGAGAGGAGAGATTTTTGAGAGAAGTTTAAAGGGAAATCCGCATTTTGATGTAGCAAGCCGTTTGTAAGCTACCAGGGTAGCTATTCTGAGTCCTAAACGATGTGACCATCCACATCACACGCTTTGACCAATAACAAACTCTGAGCGGTCACGTGTTGTGCGAAATGACTTTCTACTGCTCTTCAGAGTTAGTGAATTTTACGCGTTTGAAGTGAAATCTGTTCTCCTGCCCTGTACTGACTGAAGATTTTTCGGTCGGATCGTAGGAGAAGCTTGCGCAATGAAGGTCTTTTCGTATAGGTAGCAGGTGATGGCTCGGAGCTAATTTAAAGCTTGCCATTGGCCAAAGACCCCAAATAGCTATGCAGGGGTTTTAGAAGTCTGCATTTAGGGAGGGAACCCATACCTTTTTTATTAAAATTTCATTTTGGTGTACATTGGTTTTAAAACGCTTAAAAGTTATAGGCCCCCTTTCAAAATTCAGATTTTTCAAAATCTGACAACGTCACCATACTGACACTCTTTACGGTGCTGCCGTTATGGTTTAGTGTAAATGCGTCCATTGCTTTCAAAGTAAGAAAATTTTACGTTTCGGTTGCGATACAAAGACACGACAGTTCCTGTACGTATATGTATTGCGCCTTAATCATCGCTTGAACATCGAGGCTCGGTCAGTTTTTTTCTATGGGCCCTATAATTACCCAAAACCCCCCAGAAACATAGAATTTGTAGTTTTTTATCTTTTTAAAACTTTTTTTCAGTAAATAATGAACTAGAAAAGACTGGTCAATTCGAATGGATGGATTTAGATACTGATGAAAACGAACACTCCATAGAAATGCACCTGCCTTATATAGCTAAAGTGATGGAGAATTATAAAAATCAGTTTACAATTGTACCAATATTAGTGGGCTCCTTAAGCCCAGACAAGGAAGCCCAATATGGGAGAATACTGGCGCCATACTTAGCCGACCCTAAGAACCTATTTGTGATATCTTCTGACTTTTGCCATTGGGGACATAGATTCCGATACACCTACTATGATCGCTCCTATGGGAATATTTATCAGTCAATTGAAGGACTTGATCGTGCAGGGATGAACCTTATCGAAAACCTTAACCCAACTGAGTTCACAAACTATCTTAAGAAATATGGAAACACAATTTGTGGTAGACACCCGATTGGGATTCTCCTACAGGTAATAAGAACTTACTTATAGTAGGATAATTTTCCTTTTTTGAAAAGGTAGAGATACAAGTTTGCCAAATTTATTGACTTTTATTATTTCGCCTGCTTTTGTTGTTTCTCTCGTATCTCGGTAGATGGCGCTTCTTGCGAAAGTTTTCTCACTATTTACACAGGATTAGAGACAAAACCATCTAATTAACTTCGCAAGAGTGTCACATTGACCAAGCAGTGTTCTGAGGAGTCCCATAAGGACGAGACAGTTAACACTTATTAGGTGTCCATTAGATCCTGGACCCCCGTGAGGTTAAGCTTTCAAGCTACCCACGGAAAAATATGAGAGAAACAAAAACTCCTTTTTACCCGATTAGCCACGAAACTTGTTTGACTTTTATGACCTTTTCTGGAATAAATTATGACTTTTTATGACTTGACCCCTACAAAAATTTTTCAATATATTTTATCACTTTAACTTATTAATTTACAAAAAAAAAATGGCGGCATTAGGCACGTGCAGCCATCCATATAAGACCTCGTTCTGGATGTTAAAATGGCTTTATCTTTGTTGAAAATAAAATTTGTGAAATCTACATTACTCTAGCGGCTCGTTTTAAAGATTTTCAAAAATTATTACTGGTACACTTTGACGCTATGACAAATTTGGTTGGAAATGTAATTCTCAAACTAAATTAAAAAACTGCGTTTCGCGTTGTGCTGTGGTTCGTAAGCTATGATTTTTCAAAAAAAAAATTATATCTCAAAAACTGTGAGTCTGACTAACTTTGATGTTATGCTTAATATTGTTGACAGTATAATTCTAAATCCAACTTTGAAAACCTCGGTTTACTAGCTGCTGTGGTTTTCAAATTATGATTTTTTAAACTATTTGAACCCCCTTCTACCCTCTTGCAGACCCCCGATCAAAATTTAATCGCCTTATCCATGGGTACCGCAAAATTTTTGGCAACCAGACAGATAAACAGACAGACAGACAGACACCATAATAAAATTTTGTAGTTAGACCTATTTTTACCCAAAAAACTTATTTTGAGTGAAAATAAAAAAGGGTTTTTTGATGATCTCAATAGCTGGCTAAAATTAAATAAATAGGTATTTTCTAATTTTTGCCACATAATTTTATTTTTGTTTTAAATTGTTGATGTCAGTATTATATAAAGCCATGTGTTAAGCTAATAAAATTTTTAAGCTCCCTCCTACAAATTTTTTTTATGGCTTCAAATTTTATGACTTTTTTTGACACTTTACACTAATTGGCCTGAAATTTTAGGAACTTAAAATGATATGACTTCTTAGGGCATTTTATGACTAACTTCAAATTTTCTGACATTTTTTATAACTCGTTTTTATTATAGCGAAAACGACCAAATCAATTCGTTCACTTGTGCATTTTCACTTAAAGAAAGAAATAAGTAGTGCTACTGTACTGAAGCGAATAGTCATACTCTATAATGAAATCGGGGCATTACATAGGCCTTAAAATGAGGCCTAATAAGGCAGAAACGCATCCACAGGTTACTTTTACTCTTTGAGAACTTGCCCACAAACATTTGTTTAGTCTGTTGACTTAACTTTCTTGCAGTCTCCAATAAATTTAGTATGTTTTAACAGATTTTTTTTTTATATAGGCAATTCAGGAAGTTATCAGAAATGACAGTTCTCAAAGTGCCAGTTTGAAGTTTTTAAAATATGCGCAATCAAGTCAGTGTCGTAACATGAATGACTCTTCAGTCAGCTATGCATCTGCTGCTTTAGTAATTGATTAGTATAAGTGGGGCCTTAATTTCTTTACTTTTCATCTTAGGAACAATATTTCTTATGACTACCATACCAGTGTTTTATGATAATTATTGTCAAAATATGACAGACAGGATATTTTAACTTTTAGTTTTTCAGTTGAAGATAAACAGAATATTGGGTTAAAACCAACCTAAAGAGGAAAAGTAAATTTAAACTGCAAGTAATGGTGATTTACATTTAATTAATATGATTTTTTTAAAAGATTTAAACAAGAACATAATATTTTAATGGATTTAAAAAAACGGGAATGGGACAATTCGCCGTTGCCGATTCGCGCAGTTTTTGAAAAAACTACTTTTTTAAAAAGTATTATTTTCAGAAATAAATTGTAAAATAAACATTTTTTTGTTTTTTTTTTATAAATTAGTTTTCTTAAAAGCATTTTTTTCGTGGGACATTTTTTTTGCAAAATACTGGAGATCCACACACCGGTTTGATCTCCCAACATGAGGACAGGGGAGCTATGATTTAAGAAAAATAAAGTTACATTTAAATAAAAATTAAACCAAAAATTCTCGCGGCGAATAGTCTCCTACCCTAAAAAAACTTGTAACTACTTATGTTTACTTCTCTTCGATGATATAATCAAACCTATATCTTTACAAACTGGAAAATTATGTTTGTCAACTGCCTAATTGTTTGAAATATATTTTTTGTTTATCTGTAAGAAAGGTACGTGGTCATCCTAATTACAGAGTTAAGACTGTTCTAATGTTATCTTAAAATCTAAAAGATTTTAATTTCAGGGTTTCAGATTTACAGCTTATTACTTTTGGAAACATTTCTTGCATTTTTGATTTTGTACAATTTAGCTTTTAGTTGTATATTTTTAAAATAATAATATCAAATATGGATATCTTTCAAAAAAAATATTTTTTTGTTACCTATGCATGTATTTAATCATAAACTAAAGTAATTAGTTTATGTTTTAATTTAATTTAATGTCACACGTAAATTTGAAAGTTATTAATATTAGATATAAACTCGACTAATGTCTTTATTTAAAGACTTTTTGATAATAAATAAACTGTTTGCATTCAAATTAAAAGTTTTATTTAAAAAAAGAGTTATCAAAACTATACAAATAAAATTATTCTTAAAATCTGTAAGTTTTTACTTAGTTTAACTCGAGTAAAAACGGTTGAGAGGTACTTGTACAGTCAGGGACTTTTTAAATTGCCGTTATATTTTTTTTCTGTCAAAATTAATCATTTAAAGAAATCTAAAAAAATAAAAATCAATCATGGATGCAAAAGTGCCAGAAAATAGATTCTTACTTAAGAGGTAGGAGAAGTACCGAAAGCTGGAAAACTATAAGATCGATCAAAAAAAAAACATGCAGAGATATTATTTCACCAATACCAGACAAAGAATGGGATGAGCATTTTAAAAAACTTTTAACTGAAGATAGAGCAGAATTCAAGGAAGACGAAAGAGACAATATCATTAGAACGATGGGATCTCCAGTACCCCTCACAATATCTGAGGTCAAAAACGTGTGCAAAACCTTAAAAAGCGGTAAATCTGCCGGACCCGGAAATATCCCAGCTGAACTTATTAAATATGGCACTGAAGAATTGTTTTGGAGATTACGGAATCTTTTCCAAAAATATTTAAATGGAGCTGTAGTACCAACTGAGTGGAAAACGTCATATATATCCACAATACACAAAAAAGGAAGGAAAGATATATGTGACAATTATAGAGGTATATCTGTAACTAGTACGCTAAGCAGAATATATGGCAAAATAATAAGAAATAAAGTGGAGAGCGAATATAAAGATATGGAGGCAGAAGAACAAGCTGGTTTCAGGGCGGTTAGATCGACTTCAGATCATCTCTTTTGTATAACCCAAGTTATTGAAAAGAAAATGGCATACGGACAAGAGCTCCATCTGCTTTACGTAGATTTGCAGAAGGCATATGATAGTATACCACTAAATCTACTTTGGAAAGCGTTGGAAAAGACAAACATAAGCGTACAACTAATTAAGGCCATCAAAGAGTTATACCGCAATAGTAAGGCAAAAGTTAAAATAAAAGCAAAACTAACCAAAGGCTTTCAAGTAAATAAAGGTCTTAAACAAGGTTGCTGTATCTCGCCTACGCTCTTCAAGATATATTTGGAACAGGTCCTTAAAGTCTGGAAGAGAAAATGCCAAAACATGGGAATTCCGTTCGATGAAACCACCTTGTATACTTTATGTTTCGCCGATGATCAGATAGTGGTGGCTCAGGATTATGACGACCTCGAATATATGACACGAAAACTAATAGAAGAGTACAATAAGTGGGGACTAGAGGTGAATATCAATAAGACAGAGTATATGTGTATTGGTGGAACGAAACAGGATCTAATCTTAAATACTGGGCAGCGAATTCAGTCCTGTGATGAGTATAAATACTTGGGTCTAAAAATTACAGCTGACGGAACACTAGACAAAGCTATAAAAGATAGAAACGTACAAGGAAGAAAAGCAATAACTTTATTAAATGGAATAATTTGGGACCAAAGTATATCAAAACATAACAAAAAGCTTATATAAAACACCATTGTAAAAAGTATTATTACATACGGCTCAGAAGTATGGCCAATCAAAGATAGAACAGAAAAAATGCTTTCCGCTACGGAGATGGACTATTGGAGAAGAGCAGCAAGGAAATCAAAAAGAGAAAGAGTTACCAATCAAAGAATAAGAGAAATTATGACAGTGGGTGAACGTACTCTAGTGGATGATATAAGAACAAAACAACTGGTGTGGTACGGACATGTACAAAGAATGGATGATGGAAGACTACCTAAACAAATATTACAATGGAAACCAACTGGCCGAAGAAAACGAGGAAGGCCGAGGAGAAGCTGGAGAGAAGGAATAGATAGTGAAATAAGAATAAGAGGCCTAGATGATGAATTATGGGCAAACAGAAACGAGTGGAGATTGGGTATCGGAAGACGTAGAACGTTGTGAAACCGATAAATATATATATATAAAAAAATAAAATTTTAAATATATATGTATACAGACAGAGGCGAGGTTCACATTTTTTTTGTTTTGGTTCAAAATACTTTTCCAAATTTCAAATACGAATATTTTTTATTTTCGAGGGCGGTAATTTAAAGAGTCCCCGACTGTACATTATGTATGACACAATAGAACTATAGATTGTAAAAATTAGGGGTCTAATTATTTTTTGAGACTTTACTAAAAAAGTTGTGCAAAGTTTTTTGGCCAGATGGTCCTGATTTTTTTGATTTGCTTAGTCCAATCTGTTTGCAGGGTCCTATCACTTTCCGTTTTTTATCCTAAAAATAAATAATAAATCTATCTAAGTTAAACCAACATTAGGTATAGTCCCATCATTAGAGACATCAAAATGCTGTTTTGCTGGAAAAGGCCCGAAAGTTTTAAAACTTGGCACGAATATAGTGTTGATGATCATTAATATTCCAGGATGTTTAAAACATATATTCAGTTTTATTATAATAACTTGGATTATCTACGTTAAAAAAAGAGACAATGAAATCTCCTATAAAATTACTTGCTGTGGTTTTTTGTCAGACTTATAGTTCGCGAGTTATGGTGCCAAACATTTCGCTGTCATCTTAGGTTTTGCCCAATTTTTTTCTTTAGTGACCTTTTACTTAAACTATGCAAATTTTTATGTGAATATACATAAAACAAATTAATTGATTTTGTCACAAACTAAACATTCTGCAAAAAATGTGTAAGAAACTTTATTGTAGGAAATCAAATTATCCTTTAAAAATTGTATAATTTAAGTGGCTTTAATTTACTCTATTGGGGGCCCTAAATTGAGGTTGGGTTACTTTAATCCTGACAAATAGTCCCAGTTGGCGGACGCCTCTGGTGTGTAATTAAAAGTTTTGGCATTATCAAGATATACATTTAAAAGGATATCTTGTAGGCTATGACACAGTGGATAACTTTTTCGCTATTAAAAAAAAGTTAACAAAAAGTACAATGATTTTTTTTTAATTACTCCAAATTTTGGACGCCTTTGGAATCTAAATGTAAATCTAACCTTAACAAGTTGTACAGTGTTTAAAAGAAAATTTTATTGCCTTTAATACAGTCTTTTGCGTTTTTTCCAAAAAGCTTTTTAAAAATTAAATAAAACGAATAAAAAATATTTTTAAAGACTTAAAAATAACCTCAGTATGCGGACGCCCCTGAAGTGGTAATATTATAGGTATGAGACCACTTTTTAACAGATCATTTAAAAGAACAATTCATTTTTTACCTAAAAGCGTTCTTGACCTTTTTATCTAAATTGCTTAGATTTCCATAATAAAACCTTTGATTATACAAAAACCTGTAGAAACTCCAATGTTTTTCATGATCTTTAAAAATAGCCCCAACATTAACTTGACCAATTTAAGTGATACATAGTTTAAAAGGCTATTTAAATTTCCTACAATAAAATGTATTATACCGGGTGGGCCAAAAAAACCGGAAAATTTTATGTCCATTATAACTTTTGAACTATACCATCGATTTTAATGGGACAAACTCCACTTGACAGATATTAAACAGAGTTTTGTCTAAATATATTTTTCTGTCCGCTATCTGAACATCCAAGATGGCGGACGAAATTAAATTGTACCCTTCAAAGATGCTCGTTTATTCTTGTGTTGCGAACATGTTTTAATTATTTATTTTAATCAAATGCAGCTTTTTTGCATTCTTGCCACGCACAACAAGGTACGAGTCAGCAAAATCGGTTAGATGATTCTAAAAAAATATTTTTGTTTCAACCATTGTTTTGAACATTATACGATTGTTATTTCCTTATAAATTCATTACTACTGAACCGATTTTGACGAAATAAAAAACATCCTGGTAAGAATTGATTGCTTTTTAAAGATCATGATCAAAATTTATCGCCATCTTAAAATTTAGGATGGCGCCCAGAATCATATTTGATTCGGTTAAGTGGTTCTCACAAAATCTGATATTGTTGTATCCTTTCTTTTATAAATTATACGAGTGCATTGCCAATCCTGTCTGCATTCAGTTCTTTATAAATTCATTATTACTGGTTTTAGTGAAATAAAAACCATCGTGGCGCAAGCTGATTGATCTTTAAAGTTTGCACCATGATGTTTTTTATTTCCCTAAAATCGGTTCACTAATAATGAATTTATAAAGAAATGAATGCAGACATGATTGGCAATGCAATCGTATAATTTGGTAAACAATGGTTAAAACAAAACCCGATTTTGTGAGAACCACCACACCGATTTTATTAATTTGTACCTCTTTAAGCGGGAGAAAAGTAATTGTTTTCTATAAATAAAAAAAACTAAAACATTTTCGCGAAATAAGAATAAACACGTCATTTTTAAAAATCAAGTATGATTCTGTCTGACATCATAAATTCCAAGATGGCGGAAAATTTCGATAACAATCATTAAAGGGCGAACAATTCTCACCACGATTTTTTTTATTTCACTAAAATCGGTTTAGTAATAACCAATTTATAAGGAAATAGATGCAGACAGGACTGGCAATGCAATCGTAGAATCTGTAAAACAATGGTTGAAACAAAAATAGATTTTTTGAGAACCATTTTACTAATTTGTACGTCGCTGTCTGAGAGAAAAGTAATGATTTTCTATAAATTAAAAAAAAACTAAAACATTTTTAGAAAATAAGAATAAACACGCCATTTTGAAGAATCAAGTATGATTCTGTCCGCCATCTTAAATTTTAAGATAGCGATAAATCTTGATCATGGTCCTTAAAAATCAATCAATTCTCACCAGGATGTTTTTATTTCATCAAAATCGGTTTAGTAGTAATTGTTGTGCGTGACAAGAACGCAGCTTTTTTACTAATTTAAAAAAATAATTAAAAAATGTTCGCAACACAAGAATAAACGAGCTCTTTGAAGGGTACATTTTAATTTCGTCCGCCATCTTGTATTTTGAGAGGGCGGACAAACAAATATATTTAGTCAAAACTCTGATTAATTTTTTTAAGTTATAATGAAAAAAAAATGTCCAGTTTTTTTTGTCCCACCCGGCACACTTTCTCTAAAATGCTAAGTTTTTGAGAAAATTAAATAACACCTAATAATTTCAGTTTATTTTTTGCATATATTTATCAATGTTTATTTTATGTCACTACAATCATTTTTATTGTTTTTAAGTTACAGGCCACAAACGAAAAAAATTGGGCAAAATCCAAAAGGGCGGCAAAATGGTAACAACTGTAATTTCTAAAACTGTTTGGTTTTCACTATCTCCAACGTCGAGCACAAGGATACGAGTGATCCCCGTCTGGAACACGTCCTGACAAAAAGGAACAAGTGATCCATGCCAATCCAGTGGATGGAATGGAATCCAGTGGATTGGCATGGATCACTTGTTCGTGTTTGTCAGGACGTGTTCCAGACGGGGATCAATCGTATCCTTGTGATCGACGTTGAAGATAGTGAAAACCAAACAGTTTTAACAAGTTCCCAACGAAAGCATCAAGCCATCAGTATAATTCAATGCCGGTAGGGGTATTTTCCCTCGGAGTAGTTTTTTCTGTTGGTTTCACAAAACTGTAATTTCTGTTTAAAAAATTTTTTTAGACTACCTACAGTAACCAAGATGGGAATATTAGGGACCATCAACTGCATAATTGTGTCAAGTTTCAGAACTATCAGACCTTTTGTCACCTCAAATGCATAATGACTGGATTAGTATATGGTTTTCTTTACCTGTTGTGGCTGGCTGACATTTAATTTGCTGTTGAGATCATCTCCAACTGTCAAAACAGCTGCTTCAGTTTGGTCATCTGCCATAACTGTAAAACTTCGTTTTTTTGGTTCATCATCTAGCTCAGTGGATAATTCAGATTGTCCTAATTTAAAACTGCTTTGCTTAGTTTCATCATCTTCATCAAGGATTATTTCACATTGTTCATTTTCAATATTAACAAAAGTCTCACTTTTAATGGCAGTGGTTTGAGTATTAATTTCAGATTTAGCTTCATTAGTACAAATTGTTTCTTTGTGAAAGAATCTACTTTTTACAATTACTGTTGAATCTGATTGTGTTCTGGGAAATTTACTAAGTTTCTTTTTGAGAAATGGATTTTTGGAAATAATTGGTGACAATTTGGTCCTTTCTTTGGAAACTTCTTGTGATGGTTCTTGTTTAATATTTTCTTTTACCTCTGGTTTCTTTTGCATGTAAAATAGAAGTTCCTGATCAATTCTTAAATCTTCCATTCTTCTTTGTTCTTCCAGTACTTCTTCTCTTTCGTCAATAGATTTTTCAGTATTATTAAAAAATTCTCTAAATTGTTTTTTTCTTGTTTCTTTTACTTCTTTCAAGGACATGCGTTTTTTAAATGCCTCAGCCCAAATGCTGTGTTGAGGAACCTAAAATTTTTAAGTTTTAAGAGTTACCGTAAACTCTGGATATAGTAAACTCGAAGATTGTACGGAAACTGGTTTGCTATATCCGAGGTTTACTATAAGAAGACATATAGACTATTGTACACCTAAGCAAAATTTTTTTTGAAGTGTGAACTTCTTTAGGCGCGTTTAGCAGTTTTTGTGGGTAGTGAATTGAGCTGAGCCGTCAGGCTCGGCTATGTAACGCTCATTCGGGTGAAGTCGGCTCGAGTCGACGAGGAACATTCAGCGACCGATATGATGATGCAGATGAAGGCCAGTATTATTAATTTCGCTTTGTTGAAGTTTACACTTCTGCCGTGTGGTCTTAAGCACACACAATTTTTTTTAGTATTTTGAACGGGGTTTGCTATAAGCAAGTGTTCATTATAAACGCGTTCGCTATATGCGAACTTTACTGTACTTAGAAATTTAACAAAATAAAAATGCAACAAACAGGTAATTTTATATCAAATCAACCAAAACAAAGATTGTTTTAGATTACACATCTCCAATTTTAAAAAGCCAAAAGTTGCACATTTTGCATGTGTATAATTACCTAAATAAGTTAAGATATCTCAAGAACTACTTGCACCAAAAGTAGTGATGTCTAGTTTATTTGTTAATTAATGCTTTTTTATAAAGTCTAAACATTTTTGCAAAATAGGTAGGTGCTCACCAAATTTCAGGTTGATAAAAGGATAGCAGAAACAGGTAATTTCCTTAATATAACAACATAAAACAAACATACAATTCAAAGAAAAAATAAATGAATGATTTCATTGTATGAATTCTTGAATGGGTCAAGAGTACTCCTTAAAAATCGGGTAAAATTCGAACTGTGCAAACGAACTCAGTAGATTTCCATATTTCTTTTGATCCTGACTGAGAAAGATGTGAATTGTCATGCTTACCCATGTCAAGAATTCATACACATGACATGCAAAAAGAAAAAATAATAAATAATATATATGTATATATTTTGAAAGAAACTACAAGAAAGAGCCAAGAAATAAAAGTTGAGAGAGTTATAGAAAATAACAGAAATATGAAAAGTCTAAGGCCGACTCTAGGTAGATATGAAATGATTAAAATAAAGGATATGAAAGGCATAGAAGTTAATGAATTGTAGATTTCGATAGAAGTTAACGTTAAAGAGGATATAAATATCACACAACTATTGTATACAGAATTATACGAAACAAAAAGCAAAGCGGAAAGACGGAGTAACGGCAGAAATGCTTAAGTACGGTGGTAAAACTGTAGTTAATACTCTCCATATTCTTAATTAATTAATTAATTAGTTAATGCAGAGTTCGAAAGGAGGCTTTTAGCATTAAGAAACCCATCGGAAGATGTGATAAAACCGACAATAAACAAAATTGATACACAATGGCACTCTACACCTCAAAATAAAATCAATATACTCCAAAATATTGAATTGATGCCGGCAGAAACTCCCTGTGCAATAGATCAACAAATTTTCGGAAGGTGAGCCTTTGGCGCAAGCCGAGATAAACAAAAACCAAAATAACTTCTCACTAAGTATATTTCATCAAAATATACAAGGCTTAAAAACATCATTACCAGAGCTTGAGGCAATTTTGCAAAATAAATTTGAAATAGTTTGTATCTCGGAACACTGGTTGAGACCTGAAGAAGAGCAGTTCGTGAACTTGACTAATTACAGTTTGATATCGTGTTACTCTAGAATACATAAAAAACGTGGAGGAGTTTGTATCTTTGTAAATGATCAAATTAGTGACTTCGAAAAACTGACGGTGTACGAAGAATGGAATATAGAGGGACATTTTGAAACTTGCGCTGTGATGAGTAAAATAAGGAAAATAATAATAGTTTGTATATATAGGTCATGTCTAGGTGTTTTTGTAATATTTTCTGACATCTTTGAAATTCTAGTTAGGAAGATGTATCAAAAATTTAAGGGATATACTATTGTCTGGGGGGGGGGGGGAGATTTTAATATTAATTTTTTATTAAAAGGAGATATACTATTGTCTGGGGGGGGAGATTTTAATATTAAATTTTTATTAAAAGGAGAAATATCAAAGGAACAACAACATCAACGAGACAAAGTTTTAAACATTTTTAATAGCTTTAACTTTATACAAACAATATTTGATATCACCAGACCCAATAAAGTTAAACAATCCTGCATCGATAACTTCTTTGTAAACTCTGAAAACTTCATAAACAACAAAGTGGTTGTAACAGGGCTAAGTGACCATCATGGTCAAAATATATCAATTTTAGGTCAAAATATAAAACAAAAAAAATCACGAAACTGTTTTTACAGGAAGAAGTTTTTCAAGGGGCAAATTACAGCAAGTAAGGGAAGTTTTGGGGAAGTTTCATGGAACGATGTATTGCAGGAGACTGATGTGGAAAAGGCCTACACCGTATTACACACAAGGCTGGTCCAGGTACTGAATCTGGTTTTCCCGGTAAGAACTAAAAAGAGAAAGTCCTTAAGCAGAGACAATTGGATGACAACAGGAATAAAAACCTCAGCCCAAAATAAAAGAAAAATTTACCATTTATTTTTACAAGGAAAAAAATCTAAACAATATTATAAAATATACTCAAAAATTCTCAAAAAAACTATACAGGCTGCAAAAAAATCAAACAACAAAAAAATATTACAAAATTCTGAGAACAAAACAAAAACAACTTGGAAAGTTGTAAAGAGACTAACAAAAAAGAACAAAATCAAAGAGTCTCTGTTTAATAATTTCAATATTAAAAACGAAAAACATTTTCTAAATAATGTAAAGGACTTTTTCTTAAACATCTGTCCTGACATAAATATTAATAAAACCATGGCAAGTCAAAATCTAAAAACTTTTGAAAAGAGTATTAAATTGCAGTGTGTAAATTCCCAAGAAATAATTAAAATCATTCAAAGTTTAAAAAATAAAAAATCATGTGGGCACGATGAAATACCTGTTTTTTAAAGGAGGCGGCAGATCTCCTGGCATTGCCTATTTCCCATATAGTGAACTTATCTTTGACTACGGGCGTCTTTCCATCACTTCTTAAGATGGCCGTGGTTAAGCCTGTTTTTAAGAAGGGTGAAAAAAACGATTTAAAAAATTATCGCCCAATATCATTACTATCTAACATCAGCAAGGTTTTTGAAAAAGTTATTCATAATCAGATAATTAATTTTTTAGAAAATCATAACCTTCTTTCAAACAGACAAAACGGCTTTAGAAAGGGAAAGTCTACAATTAGGGCTACATATCAAACCCTAGAAAAAATTCTTAAGTCACTGAACTCTAAAAAGCAGACTGTGGCATTGTGTATCGACCTGTCCAAGGCCTTTGATAGTGTATACCATGAAACATTACTGACAAAGCTTAACAGATGTGGGATTAGAGGCGTTGCTGGGAAACTGTTTTGAGTCTTATCTCGATGGAAGAATGCAGTGTATTGAAGAAACATCAATGGACGGTACAAATTTTAAGTCAGATTTTAAAATAATAAAAAAAGGTGTGCCTCAAGGGTCGATCCTGGGTCCTCTCCTTTACATTGTGTACACAAACGAAGTCGAAAGCGTCATAAACAACGAGGTGTTCACGTTCGCAGATGACAACAACGTCTTGATCAGTGAGGAGAGTCGTGATAGAATAAAAACCAAAGTAGTAACTACCTTAACTGATCTGGATAAGTGGTTCGCAGCAAACAACCTCAAAATGAATATTAACAAGTGTGCAGTGTGACGGAGGGAAAATAGAATCGACAGAGACAATAAAGATTTTGGGAGTTACATTGGATTCTAACTTGAAATGGGATGATCAGATTCAGGAACTGGCAACCTCAATAAGAAAATATTGCTATGCCTTGAGAGTGATAAGAGATAATGTTGACTCGGAAGCAGCACTATCCTCGTTTTATGCATATGTGCAATGTCGTATCAGGTATGGGATTATATTTTGGGGTAACTCAACAGAGGCACTAACAATCCTAAAAATACAAAAAAATGCATCAGGGTACTGCTGAATCTCAAGAACACAGATAGTTGTAAACAAAATTTTATAAAATTAAAAATCCACACAGTCTTTAACTTATATATACTGGAATGTGTAAACTTTGTCACAAAAAACTATGATCTCTTTGAGAAAAACCAAACTTCTCATTCATACAATACCAGATTTAAAGACAACCTTAAAGCTGAAAAAGCTAACTATAGCTACATTCAAAAAAATATTTCTCACAATATCCTAAAAATTTGGAATACCCTTCCACTAACTGTAAGAGAACTTCCACCTGGACAAATTCAAAACAAAATAAAAACTTTCTTAAAATGAGGGCCTATTATAGCTTAGATGATTTTTTTAGAGATGACAAAAGATTAATGTAGAAAATCTGTGATATAGAACTGTGATAAATACCTAAGCTAATTCTGTTTTCCTTTTAATGTGTTAGAGCTGTAAGATAGTACCTACTTATTACTTTTTAAATTTTTAAATGTACCTCCTGACGTGCAATCTTGTATATTGTAAAACTTTTGTGTTGATTCTATTTTTTAGATCTATAAATGACGAGTTCTACACCTTATAGGTACATATTATGTAAAATGAGAACGAAAAATAAAAAAATTCTATTCTATTCTCCTAAACAAAATACTAAAAGAAAAAATAATCCCAAACAACTGGAAAGAATCCATAACCATTATTCTACACGAGAAAGACGATAGAGCGGACCTAAAAAACTATCGACCTGTAACACTCCTCAATGTAATTTATAAGCTTTTCACGAAAATGTTAACAGATAGACTAACAACAAAATTTGACGGAAAAAATCAAAAGGAAAAGCAGGCTTATGAAAAGGTTTCAGTACAGTTGACCACCTATTAACCATGAAAATCCTATTAGAATGAGCAAAAAAATACAACATTCCACTATATATTGCGTTTATAGACTTTGAAAAAGCTTTCGATAGCATTGAGCACTGGGCAGTAAAAGCATCTTTAATTAATAGCCGAATAGATCACAGATAGACAGATTTAATAGCCAATATATATATATAGCAAAGCAACAACATCAATCAAAATCAAATTATTAAACTGAAAAAAGAAAACCAAACAGCTGAAATCAAGAGACGAGTATGATTGGCATTGGCATTCGGTAAATTAAGCTACATATTAAGAAATAAAAAATATCCTCAGTACCTCAAAAGGAAAGTGTATAACCAATGTATCCTTCCTCTTCCACATGGCCAGTATAGGTTTTTCCTATATGGTATGTATTTTTAAAAAATGTCCCGTTTTATTACTGCTTGTCCCGTATTTTTCCTTTTTTTTTAAACTTTAGTCCCGACCTAAACCAGATCTGGCAACCCTTGCTGCTGGGTCGAATGAATTAAAATCGGTGAGTATCAAGTGAGATGGTCTGTCAAACCTCTGGTTGATTTGATTTGAAATGACCCAATAATCTTAAAAATACTTTTCAAACAAGTTATAAATAATTACAAATTAGAAAAAATTGAAATTTGTGATTTTTCAACCTCATATGGGGAAGGACATCTGACCGATCCGACGCGGGGATAATTCGTCGTGATATTTTTTTAACCAACCAACGCAAGGGGCTGATCAATAGCAAAAATTTTGTTCTGGTCCTGACGCACAGTGCGGACTCCTGTGGGCAATATTCGAAAAACTGAGGTTACATTTTAAAAGTTTTAATATTGCAAGAGTATAGATAAATGTCCAGTTTATCTGCAATCATAACCTATTTTTTAGTCAAACTTGCGAAAGTGAACAAAATAAATAGTTAGTCGATATTTTAAAACAGGTAGAAAAAAATCGTATAAAATACCTATCAGAAAATTAATTTTACTGGTTCTGCATTTAAATATAAAAAAAAAATTCTTTAAGTATTACAGTGATATATACAGTGTGTCCACGTAAGTTGGCGGCATATGGGAAACTTTTTTATTATTAGCTTTACGAAAAAAAGTTATTCTTCATAAAAAGTTCTGCATGGTCCAAAAACTAAAATGCAACCATCAGATGTTAAATTTTTTCAGTCATATTACGAGGTTTGTCAAAAAATGTGATTTTTGCTCCAGAGTAAAGAACCTTTCTTTTTGATAATATCGAAAATTGTTATAAAGAAAAGATTTTTAGAATTAAAAATAGCTTTCAAATATTCAACATTGTTTATTTACATTAAAAAAATATTTTTTTTCCACATTTTCTCTGCGATTACGTTGGAAATTTAAGTTTGCACATTAATGCATAATTAATCTAGGATGCACTGGCATTTTTTAAAACTGATAATTAAAGTAGGCTTTGCGAACTGTCTAAATATCGAAAATTCGAAGAAACGTCAACAATCTTATTTCAAAAAGTGCCAAGGTATAAACAATTTTTTAGGCAGTCTAACAGTGTTTTTCAAAATTTTTAGAGATCCGTATTGTACAGTTTTATGTTTGACAGACGTATTTGTTTGTTACAAACTAGTGATTAAGCAACTTAAAGGTTATCAGTGTTCGATAAATATTAAGAGATAATTGTTTTTTAAAGTTTATTTATAATTGTTTAATCAAATTTATAATTAATAAATGCAGTGCATTAATGTGCAAACTTAAATTTCCAACATAATCGCAGAGAAAATGGAGAAAAAAATATTTTTTTAATGTAAATAAACAATGTTGAATATTTGAAAGCTATTTTTAATTCTAAACATCTTTTCTTTATAACAATTTTCGATATTGTCAAAAAGAAAGGTACTTTACTCTGGAGCAAAAATCACATTTTTTGACAACCTCGTAATATGACTGAAAAAATTTAACATCTGATGGTTGCATTTTAGGTTTTGGACCATGCAGAACTTTTTATGAAGAATAACTTTTTTTCGTAAAGCTAATAATAAAAAAGTTTCCCATATGCCGCCAACTTACGTGGACACACTGTATTTACGCTATTTGTTTAAATAAAATTTTGTCAAATTGACGTGTCGCTTTTAAAATAATTTAATTAAAACTGTTATGCTTACAAAAAAAAATATTTTTTAAATTTTATTAAGGTTATAAAAAATTGCAAGGATTTGCAAGGTCTGGCATATATCCTAAATATTAGTCCAATGAATTAGCAAAAAGGTAGCATAAATATTTTTTGCTACTGGCTGCTACTAAGGGTGCTGTATTTTTTTAAATAATATATTTCAATCCTAATAATTTATAACACATTGGTTACCACCCCGGTTGAGAGGCCTCACATCTAAGGACACTCATCGTAAAGGCAAGCTTTATGCTTGACGATCAGTGACCTTACTCACATCATCTCCTGTTTAGGTATACCCTTAAAACCAGTCTTGCCGCCATTTGGACAAATATAAAATTGTGACAGCTCTCATCAACGTCAAAAATGGCGGCAGCAAGGTGACAAAAATGGCACTAAATCTGGAGAAGATATCAGGCTTATTATTCGGTGATGGCGAGTGGTTATATATTTTTAAAAAATTCCCAAAATATTTATGGTACTAAGTCACCTTATACTACTGTGAGCAAAATGGAAAATTAAATATTTTAGAATCGCATATTGTATTGGCCGTTTTTTGTCAATGAGAACGCACAAAAACAATAATTTGAGGTAGTCAATAAAATTATAAAAATACTGCTATCAGTCTTAAAATATATATGCCAAAAATTATTCTGTTGTTTGTGTTGGCGAATATTTTAAAAAATATAGTTTTTTTGCACTTTGGAGATCAAAAGTGCGCTTTTTATCACAAATTTTAGGGATAAAGTATCACTTTTTATACCGTGGATAAAAAGTGACGTTCAAAGATAAAACGTAAAAATGGGAAGTCTGTTTTTCTTGCAAAATAATTTTAATAAAAACGGGGCCCAAAAATGACTAAAGTATCTTTTGAGCGTTCGGCGAACTGTAGCTACATACAATTTTTTCTTCTCGGGATAAAAGTGCCACAAGAAGATAATATACTATTTTATCACTTTTTTTTTTTTTTACGGGTATGCGCACTCGCAAGGAGATCCCTATCACGCTCGAGAAGCGGCAAGTGCGCGGAAATGTTGGTGCGTGTTGGTTTTGAAACGGTTCAGGTTGTAACCTGCAGGGAAAACTGTCGCAGGGAGTTTATTCCACAGCGATGCTGTTCTCCAGAGATATGAATTCTGATATAATGAGGTTCTTGGTGCCTCTATTTTGACAATAAATTGATGGTTACCGTCTGTTTGACGTGTTCGCCTAGTAGGTGCTACTCCCGGGGGGATCATACGTGCCAACTCTTCAGAGCATTTTCCGTGATAATACCTGTAGAAGAGAGATAGATCGCCCACAGTTCTTCGATGTTCGAGACTATCCAAGCTACGGGTAAGTGCGGGGTCATTGATCAGCTTGATAGCTCGTTTTTGCACGGTGTTCAAAAGCATTAAGGTATGTTTGGGTGCCGCACTCCATATATGTGAGCAGTACTCCATAGTTGGTCGAATCTGGGCTTTGTAGAGTATCAGCAGTTGGCTTGGTGTATACAGATGTCTTGTACGAAATAGCACCCCAAGCTTTTGGGACGCCCTTTTAGCTATATCTGCCACGTGACTGTGCCAAGACATGTTGGTCTCTGCAGTGACTCCTAAGATGTTCAACTGGCTCTGCAATGCGACAGCACTTCCAGATAGCATGATATTTGGCTCACCGGTGCTGGTCTTTTTCGAAAACAGGGCTGCTTGGGTTTTCTGCGCGTTGAACTGTACAAGGTTTTTGTTGCCCCAGTCCTCTATTATCTCCAAGTCGTTATTTATCTGTGATATTTCAGTTAGTCTAAGGTAATGGAATTCACGTGCGGAGAGACATGTGGGTGGTATGACTGAGGAGACTACATTGCCATCATCTGCAAAGCAATAAAGTGGATTTACTGTTTTATCTATGAGGTCATTTATGTAAATCAGAAAAAGTGTTGGCGAAAGGATTGCTCCCTGTGGCACACCAGCAGTTATTTGGTAAGAGTTGGAGTTCCGGCCATCCAGTGCAACATAAATGGATCTATCCTTAAGGTAACTTTCAAACCAAGTGCAAAGTCTCGGCGACAATCCCGTTGCTTTGAGCTTGTTGAGCAGATTTTCATGCCAGACTTTATCGAATGCTTTCGATATATCTAAGGCAATTGTTCTTGTTTCACCTCGCAACTCAATCGCTTTTTGCCATAAGTGAGTGACGTATGTAAGTAAATCGCCAGTTGACCTATATTTTCGAAATCCGTATTGCTTGTCGTTGATAATTTTGTACTTTTCCAAGTACTTGGTTAGGTGATTGTTCACAACTCTTTCCATTACTTTTGATATCACCGGAAGTAGAGCAATTGGTCTATAGTTTAACGGATCTGTCTTTTTTCCTTTCTTTGGAATGGGTTGTACTGCGGCAGACTTCCATGATGATGGATATACTCCTTGCCTATAAGATAAATTGAATAATTTGGCGAAAGTTGGGGTGAGTTCGCTAGCACAATTTTTGAGTACTATCGCGGGAATGCCATCTGGACCCATTGCTTTGTTTGTATCCAACTTTTTAAGGGATTTTCGTATTTCTCTGTGACAAAAGGGTACCTCTGGCATACTGTGGGAAACCCTTTCAATGAACGGTGGAGTTTTTCCATTTGGCACTGTTAGGTTTGAGTTGGAGGAAAAGATTTTGGCCAGCATATTGGCTTTTTCCTCTGATGTTGTGGCTAAGTGAGTATTTTTATCTGTAAGTGGTGGTATGGATGACTTGGTGAAGTTTGATCCAACGGCTTTTGCAAGAGACCAAAAGGACCTAGAACTACTTGGACAATTCAGCAACCTGTTTTTTATTCTTTGACTGTATGTTTCTTTGGCGGCGTCAATAGTAATTTTGCAACTATTTCTGGCTTCTAGAAATTCTGTGTGGTTTTGAGCGGTTTGTTGTCGTTTCCAAAGGTTATATGCTCTGTGTTTTTTCTGTACAGCCGTTTGACACTGGCTGTTGAACCAAGGTTTTGCATTAGCTCTGCGTTTTATTGTATGTGGGATATATGCATCCATTCCAGATAAGATTACTTTTGTTATTTCATTACAGCAAATAGTGGGATCAGCTGTTTTAAAGCAAACCTCTTGCCATGGAAAATCCAGGTAAAACTGTTTAAGGTCATTCCATTTTGCCGATTTATAGTGCCACATTTTACGAGGAAGTGATTGTTGGCTTGGCGGTATGAACATTTCGCACTTTGTTCTTATAAGTTTATGATCGGATGAACCAAGTGGGGGATCTACTTGAATTGTGTACAAGTCAGGATTTGTAGTTAGGAACAAGTCTAAAAGCGCTGCAAATTCACCCCTTTCTGAGATACGGGTAGGTTCATCGACAAGCTGCGTTAGACCACAACTTATGGCAAAAGCTTCTGCTTCCCTGCCTTCATTATCTGTTTTGTTGTGGTGTTTTAGCCAGGGTATATTGTGGACGTTGAAATCGCCTAAAAAAACAATTTCCGCATGTGGATAGTTAGACTGTATACTATCACAGTTTTCGGATAATGTCGCAAAAAAGTTTTGATACTCGGTGTTACTTGGCGGTCGGTAGAGGCAGCAAATGAACTTAGTCGATGACTTTGAGGTGAATTTCAGCCATATGATATCGAGGTTCGCTGGTTCTAGCTTCTCCTCTCGATGACATGAAAAGTCATTTTTAATGTACACACAGATCCCAAAATTATGTCGAAATCGGTGGTGTAGGTCATAGCCGGGATAAAGATAGTTCACAGTAGGTGTTGCAGAACTGATTTTAGTTTCAGTGAGAACAAGGATGTCAGGTCTTTGTTCTTCAAGATGTTGGTGAACTGAATTCATGTTGGTACTTAATCCTCTTATATTGCTAAAATCAATTCTGAGTTGAGTTTTTGGTCTTCTTTTAATATCTTTGCATGAAGGACCCCCAGGATCACCCGACGCCCGGAGATCCGAGTGGTCGGGTATTTTACCTCCGGAATATTTTGATCCTGGAGGCGCCATCATGCTATTTGTTACTCATTGTTGGAACCGGACTGCCAGCGCAGTAGCGGAACGTGGTGATACCACTTAGCGCTACTCACTTCTGGCATGGTGGTATCTCACCGGTCGACGCCCAATGAGTAAAAAGCGTCTACCACCTACCAAAAGCGTCTACCACCTACCAAAGCGTCTACCACCTACCAAAAGCGTCTACCACCTACCACTTTTTTTTACTTTTAGAACGCATAAGCATAAAACATTCAGACTTGTTAAATGAGTGGGCTCTCACGAAAATCTGAAGGTGTTAAATATTTTCAAAAAAATTCAAACCTTTTTGGGTTTAGAAGAATGTTCTGGCAAAAATAATCAAATTCTAAATAAGGCATCATTAAATTTTTGCAAAAGTCTCAGTCTCAACTGGAAGCTATCGGGACGAAACAAAATTTATTTTAAAAACTGTTATTTCGAATGGTTAAATAAAGATATTATATCTGAGAAATTTTGTTATAAAACGGATTCAGAAAAATAAAAAAATACAGATTCGGAAACAGAGGCCGTACCCGCACCGAGTCGTGGACGGCCTAAAACGGCTTTCTTAGAATCATCTTTAAGAACAAAGAAACTTTTTTTATTTGTCAAACACACTGTGTTTTTTTTTATTACAATCTAGTCAGTAAGACTAATTAGCAATTTTGTTTTAACTTAATTTACTAGAAAAGTCAGATTTAAACTTAGGGTTCACTCAACAATTCTCCCCGCTTTGTTTAGTCTGTAACTCACAATTGTGTTGTGTTTATAGCATTATTTTGTTTTATGTGCAATTCACTTAGTTTACTAGCTCAAACGGCTTCACTCTTTTTAGTCTTCAATCGAACAAAGAAACTGAGGGTGCAATGTGTGTATGTATGGTAAAAATAATTATTTTGGGGTTGCTAATTTAATTTTTCTGGAAGGGACTTAGCCCCCCCCCCCCAAGCCTTCCTAACTACGCCCATGAATCCGAATTAAAAAAATAATTTTAGTTTTATTTCTAAAACAAAAGTAAATTGATTTTTATTTTTAACGTAACTGTAGGTTAAACTGAATGTACTTTAATTTATTTTTTTAATATTTTAAATAAAATGACATATATATATTTTAAAAAGTTTTGCTTATTTTAACCTTTAGACTACACTTTATCACATACCCTACAAAAAAATTAACTTTTTTGAAAAACAACAAAGATATTGATTATTGTCCAAAAACCCTATTTTTGTCCGCACTGTGTGACGTTAAGGACCAAATCCATATTTTTGTTAGTCCTGTCAGTCCTGCCAGGTCCTGTCAAGATTTTGTACAGGTCCTGACAGATTGATAAGCCCCTCGAAACAACCTAACCAACCAACCAACAATGCGGGGAATTGTCTCACCCCCCTACTTATATGGGTCGAATAACTTGGAATCATCAGTGAGATCTAGGGTGAGATAGTCTGTCAAAAAACACTTTCACATGAGCTATAAATCACTATTTTAGTATAAATAACTAGAGATATCATTTCTATAAGTACATATTAGTAGTAGTACAGTGTTTATATACCGGGTGGGTAAAAAAAACAGGACAATTTTTTTTTCTTATACCTTTTAAATTATAAAATCGATTTTATTGGGACAAACTGCACTTGGCAGAGAATCAATAATCATTTAATAAGAGTTTTGACTAAATATATTTTTTATCCGCCATCTCAAAATCCAAGATTGCGGACGTAATTAAATTGTACCCTTCAAAGATGCTAGTTTATTCTTGTCTTGCGAACACGTTTTAATTATTTTTTTAAATCAGTGAAAAAGCTGCATTCTTGCCACGTACAACCAGGTATGAACTAGCAAAATCGGTTTCGTGCTTCTAAAAAAATATATTTTTGTTTCAACCATTGTTTTGAATATTATACGATTCCCTTGCCAATCATGTCTGCATTTATTTCCTTATAAATTAATTATTACTGAACCGATTTTGATGAAATACAAAATAGAGAATTGATTGGTTTTTAAAGATCATGATCAAAATTTATCACTGTCTTAAAATTTAATATGGCGGACATGTTTTAGCTTTTATTTTCATCTATAGAAAAGCACTACTTTTTTTCCTCACAACGAGGTACAAATTACTGAACCGATCTTAGTGAAATAAAAAAAATCATGGTGAGAATTGATTGTTATTTAAAGATTATAATCGAAATTTGCCCCCATCTTGAAAGTTAAGATGTCGGACAGAATTATATGTGACCCTTTAAAGGGGCAAGTTTATTCTTATTTTCCGAAAATGTACAACTAAAATCGGTGAAGTCGTTCTCACAAAATCTCATTATGTTTTAACCATTGTTTTACAAATTATACGATTATATTGCATCAAGTATGATTCTGTCTGACATCTTAAATTCTAAGATAGCGGAAAATTTTGATTACAATCTTTAAAGAGCAATCAATTCTCACCATGATTTTTATTATTTTACTAAAATCGGTTTAGTAATAGGGAATTTATAAGGAAATAAATGCAGACAGGATTGGCAATGCAATTGTATAATCTCTAAAACAATGGTTGAAACAAAAATAGATTGTTTGAGAACTATCACACCGATCTTACTAATTTGTACTAATTTGTTGGGTGTGGGAAAAGTAGTGCTTTTCTACAAATTAAAAAAAAGGCTAAAACATTTTCGGAAAATAAGAATAAGTACGCCATTTTGAAGAATCAAGTAAAATTCTGTTCACGATCTTAAATTTTAAATTAATTAAATCAATTCTAACCAGGATGTTTTTTATTTCATCAAAATCGGTTCAGTAGTAATGTAATTTATAACGAAATAAATCCAGGCATGATTGGCAAGGCAAAATCGTATAATATGCAAAACAATGGTTCAAACAAAAATACTTTTTTTATAAACCACCAAACCGATTTTGCTGATTCTTACCTTGTTGTCCCTGGCAAGAACGCAGCTTTTTTACTAATTAAAAAAAAATTTCAAACATGTTCGCAAGACAAGAATAAATGAGCATCTTTGAAGGGTACATTTTAATTTCGTCCGCCATCTTGGATTTTGAGATGGCAGACAAAAAAATATATTTAGTCAAAACTCTGATTGATTCTCTGCAAAGTGCAGTTGGTCCCATTAAAATCGATTGTATAGTTCAAAAGTTATAATGAAAAAAAAACTGTCTAGTTTTTTTTGGCCCACCTGGTATTTAAAAATTAAGTACTTGAGATGCTCTAAAAAATTTCCTCCACCTGGGTTGATTTGATATAGATTGAGCCAAACCTTTTCTGGCATCCAATTGCTATATCTGGTCTCATTATAGGGATCCATATTTCCAATGGCAATTTGGAAGGCTTGTTCATCATCAAACTTGTCCCCACAATTAACTAAGTAATCAGGCTTTGTACCAGTCTTTTGCGGATGGTTTAGGTTAACAAGACACTTCTTAAAAGGATCAAATACTACTTGATGCAGGAATGTAGCAACAGCAATCATAAATTTTTGCTTGTATTCGTCAGTAATCTCCAAATGTTTCATTTTCAGATAACTTGGTAGTTTATATAAAAACTAAAAAACAATAATTATATTAGTTTTAATTTGTACTTTAAGACTTTTTTAACTAACTTTCCTAAGTTTTCAATGCTACTTCATACATACCATATAAATAAATCACCATCACATCTTTCTAGTTACCTAAGCTATGTACACCAATAAAACTTAAAACTATGTTAAATGAATTTCAGCAAAACTCCATGCTCTAAGACACCAAAAATGTTTCTAAAACTTACTACTTCAGGATTGGTTTCTGCAGTAAGCTTAAGGAATTTTTCAGCTTTTTTCAGGCCAATCCCATACAAAGATTCAATGTAATCACAGCCAGACAGAATACACATCAGTCTAAATTTGTCAAAGGTATACTGGTCAGGTCTCATTTTCATAGCTAAATGAATTTTATCAGATTCAACTAAGCGACCAGAACCTGACAAATCTAGTTTAAATAAAACTTTTTTGCATCCAAATAGGACCAAGTCAGAATCTTCAGTAATCACAACATCGACTGCATTTTTTTTATCAAGAAAACTAAGCTGGGCATCTGACTCATAAGGTGATACAATGCAGTCAACATTTAGGTCTCTACAAGCCTCAATGAGGTTGTGAGCCATTTTGGGTGTTATGTCAATACATTGTCTTAAATAATTTCTAGCTTCTTCAACTTTTCCTATCTTCAGCAACTGCACACCCTTCTCCTTAGCTTTTTTCCTATTTTCTCTTCGTTTGGTTTCAGTATCAGCTTTTGCAGGCAAGTTTCGACCATCAAAGACCATAATTGGATGTATGTTATAGTTTAACAACATTTTGATATATTTGAGACAATATTGCACATATCTGTAATACAAAACATACCAAATAGAGTATGTTTTACAATGCTTTAATAAAGAAGAAAAGAAGGGGCACAACATAAATTAGAAATCACTATATAATTGAAGGTCTAAAAAGCATCATTTCAGATCAAATCAACCAATAACAATGGAGGATTGCCAGACCATCTCACCGATTTTGATAATTTTTGGTACAATCCTATAAACAGGATGAAAAATACCAAATATCAAATTTTGCAAAAGTAGTTTTTTTTTTAATTAAATTTTGAATATGAAAAAGCCGCCATTTTGGCTAAAATTAAGATACATGTTGAGTACTACACCCAAATATGTTATGCCTACACCATTGATAGTTAATGGCCTACACCAAAGTAGTGATTCGGTAGGCTGTGATATGGGGCTTATTTGAAACCTGTTTTAAATACATTTTGAATGAGGCAACATATGATTTATATTTTACATATAACAAAACAAAAATTTTAAATAAAAAATTCTCAAAAAAAATATTTTTTTTTTATATATTTTTTTCTTAATGTTTTAGCAAGATGCTCACCAAATTTCAGGATGGAGAAATTATGGTTTCAGGATAAACAAAAATGTTAAAAATAAAAATACATGGAAAAATAGTAAGAAAATATTAACTTTTTGGAAAAAATATATAAAACAGAAAACGCCTGTTTTGTATATTTTGGGTATTTAGAAAATTATGCTTTTCCTACTATTTTTCCATGTATTTTTATTGTTACCATTTTTTTTTTATCCTGAAACCATAATATTTCTCCATCCTGAAATTTGGTGAGCATCTTGCTAAAACATTAAGGAAAAAAATACATCTTTTAAAAAAAAAATTAAAAATCTTTTTTGAGAAATTTAAAAAAAAATCAAAAATGTCAGATTAATTTTTTTTTTACTCTATCATGTTTTACCTAATTCAAAGGTAGTTTAAAGACCTTTTAAATAAGCTTTATATATCACTATCTGAGTGTTAGCAGTTCATGAGATATCTTAATAATATGTGTTAGTAAATGTTTGAGTCAAATTGGCAATTTTTTTTACTTCTAAAATTCAAAAAACTATGCATCAGAAGAATTGGACATTAAATTTTTAATCCTTTTTATCTGTATAATAAATGTACCAAAAATTACCAAAATCAGTGAGGTGGTCTGTCAAACCTCTGGTTGATTTGATATGAAATGACCCAAAACCTCAATAAAGTTTGGCATAAAACTGCATGAATCTAACTAAATAAAATAATATACCTAGTTAAAGACTCATACTTTGAAAATAAAACCTGGAGTAAGACAATAAACTAATTATTAAAACTGGGAGAATAGGTATCTTTTTTTGACAACTTCTTCATAAGCTTATGTATTGTGTAGGTAATTAACAAGGGGATCAAGGTGATTTTTCTTTTATATTTTGCACTTAAATTGCTAAATTTTTAGCTAGAACCTCGGCTAGAACAGGATATTAATTGTTTACTTTTACAAATTTGTATAAATATTTAAGATTAAACCTATAGTCTTCTTTGGAGTGAAATAAGTACCTAATAAATTAATTGAATGTGTGAACACTTTTATGTGATAACTTGTTAATAAGCTTCTATACCATTTTATATCCTGTCCTAGAAGATCAAAGTGATCTTGCCTTTTATTTTGCAACTTAATAGCCAAATTTTTAGCTAAATCAGGCTAAATCAATACACAAAATACCTAGTGTTACTATAACAAATTTTAGTTTACCTATATCACTTTGTTTATTTATTTATTTCATGTTTTAATTAAATGGGTACATATTTCTTACTACTCCAGAACACCCCTTGTAATTTTCCATTAAGACACAATAATGTCATGCTAGTTAGATTCTCATGCAATTTACAAAGTCATGCAACTTACACTTGGTTGTCTTCCCCTCGAGCTAGCTGTTCTGCTGCTGCATTGGCACCTTTATGAAGAAAACAATATGCATCAACTGCAACAGCTCCACCTCGAAATTCTGAAATATGGCATGTTCGAGTAGCTGGTTCAAGATATGGTAGCAATCCCTGAATCCCCATTTCATTACTGCACTGAAGAATTGATTAAGTATGTCTTTATTGTAAAACAAATGTAATTAAAAAGTCAAAACACAGTGTGTTCCCTCCAAATTTTTTTTTAATTATGTTGTTTTCTGAGGTTAGGTCTCAAACATAATCATATATGCTCCTTTAATAGATATATGAGCATAATAAAATGAAGTAAGACAGAAGAGAGAAAGAAAAGAGACTTCTATTTCTCTGCACTTGGATACATGAGTGCATACTTGGGTGTTAGTGTGGGTTGGAATTGGGTAAAGGTTATGGGCATAGAATTAATTTTTTGAATTACATTGAGTTGAAATTTGTGGATAAGTACCAAGGCACAGCCTACCTTAGGCTGTGCCTTGTGACCTAGGTATATAATTTACAAACTAATCATAGGAAGTCCAAAGAAAAGCATATTATACAACAAAATTGGAAAGCAATATGACACAGGCCAATCATTTATATAGTATGTCAGTCTTCGGCAACCTATTGTCATTCTTTGAGAACTTGAAAAAATCTTCCAGAAATTATACCCAAACCATGTACATCTTAAAGCTTTATTTAAGACATATGTGACTGGCCCATACCTATACCTAGGTATTCTTACTACAAAATAACAAACAAACTGAGAATCAAACCAAAAATTGAAATATAAAAGGTGCAAATTACTATTAAAATACCTTAAAAGACAATTATTAAAGCTTGATTTATAAACGAAGTTCCCGAATGTTTAAAACACTTTTATGGTCTATTCAATGCCTTGTATGCCCACAGATTAGATTAGATAAGATTTGGCATAGCCAATTAAAAGTGAAATAACATATTATACAATAAATTCCTGCAATTTAATATACTTAACGAACCGAAGAGAACTGCGTTTATAAATCAAGATTAATCAATGTTCTATAAAGTGGGCCGAGAAGGGCTCTTCTCTGATATGCCTGGGTGTCTATAAAATCAACTTAAGATGCAAGAGAAGAAGAAACACCTGTGTGTCTTACTAATTGGTGAGGCACTAAGCTATGTTTTAAAGATCACAAATAACACTGGAACACAAAGTTGTGATTCTTCAGGAAAAACCGCTTTTGCACTTTTTTTTATAAAAAAAATAGCTTCAAAATTTGGAAGCGGGAACCGCATCTAGAGATGGGCGATATATCGATCACTGCGATTCAGTAACAGTGAAACAAAAATCACTGGCGCTACCGGTTATCGAAATTCTGCACAAACAGTTATTCAGCGATTGGTAAATATTATTACCGGTATCTGAGGAACGTCGCGTCTCACGGCGTCGTCGTGTCGTTGGTCGCACCCGAACGCATATTTGGCAGTGAAATCGCGTTTCACGTTTCAACATACGAAAACGGTGATTTTCAACTAGCCGGTTAAATCATATCACTACCGAATATTAGGTAACCTTTTTCGTGGCCGAAATAACTGTATAGCCGCAGCCGCAGGGGATGCTCTCCGTAATACTAGGTAAAATAGTGAATGAAGAATAGAAATACTTTACTAGGTAAAATAGGGAATGAAGAATGAATAATAGAAATATTTTATACAGTGATTGAAATCACTGGTTACTTATAAGTCGCTGTCGCTACTTCACCGGTTAGTCGATAATCACTGTTTTGCCCAACTCTAACCGCATCACGCGCAAACGAAGTACCTTGAGTAGTAGGAGGAGTAGGAGCACAGGAGGCAGAGCTCTATGGTAGGAGGCAGGAATGAGTTGTGCGACGTCGTCAGACTGTCGATAAAATGGAAAATCAGATATTGAGCTTAGGGAGCGTTCAAAAATTACGTGAGCTTTATAAATTATTGCTGTTATAAATTTAAAGACAGTTGAGCATAAGACTAAGTATTAATCTTATGCAGAGAGGATAAAGACGATTGTAATCTTGTGTGAGTGGAGTACTGTACAGGGTTGGTAGTATGGAAAGATCAGCGGGTTATTAATTGTTTTTGTTTCAATAAAAAAAAACGTCAACTTCACGGGCTGTTTCTCACGAAAAATATTTGTTTAGACGGGTTCTCTACGAGGTGTGTTGCACACAGGTTTTTTAAAAGAAGGAATGACCCCCCTTGTGGTACCTTATTGGTAACCTTTGGAAAGAGAATCACAACGGTATAATATTTTTTGATATACGTCAATTATAAAATGTCAAGAAATATATATTTATTTTATGACTTTTGTTTTGTCGTGCAGTATTTTTTTTCACGTTTAAAACAAAAACTAAAAAAATATATTATTCTGCTTTTCTTTAGCCAAAATTGCAAGTAGGTATACCATTTGAAAGGGCGGTAACATTACTTTAAAACTCTTAAATCAGTATCCAGAAATTAATATTTTCAATGTCTCTACAAATTCTGTAAAAAGTTCTAGGTACACTCAGAATTTTACCAGAGTAGTTATCTATTGATAACATGTTTCTTTGTTCACTGCTGGTTCAATGGTCAATCACATTTTTGTTTATTGTAAACTTGAAAATTAGCACTTATTGTTTTGTTTGTTAGTATGTATCTTAATGTTAGTGTTTTTTTTAATGACATTGTAATGTATACATTTTGACGATGTTATTTTTAAATTTTTTAGTGGGGTTTCCCGTTGAAATAAATAAATTAATAAACAAACGTTCTAAAAATTTTATAACAATAGAACACAGGATAGTCTAAACAAACATTAAGTACTTATTTTATGGTCTAAATATGAGATTTTAAAACTGCTATTTTCGCCAATACTGATTGTCTTTGCTTATTTTAAGAAGGTATAAAATAGCCTTGGTCCAATTGTTGTGACATTTTCAGGACACATACTCAGAGACCACCTGTCCATCCGTTTTAAAAGGGATGGATTTATTTAATTGATCTAAAAAATTATTATAGCCATTTCGAGTAAGCTCTTTTAATTGGTAGATGAACATAATTCCGCAACGGATTCGGATGCTACTGCAAGAAAAAACGTAAATATTATTTAATTTATGCCTATCTCTAATCGAAAAACGAAGTTGAGGCCTGAATAGCCACTTCCAGTCGGCATTGGAGGTTGACATGGAAAAATCGTATTTGAGTAATTCTTTAGATCATTGAAATACCCAGCCACCTGTGCCAGCAGGTTTTAAAAGGGGTGGATGGGTAGTCTGTGACACCCTACTCATGGTAATACGCCCTTCAAACGCACCGCCGACTGATTTTCTCGGATAACGAGAATATCCAAAAAAATAGAGACATTAAGTACCGTGTATATCTTCTTTATTTGGGTAGTGGAAACTTGCTGGCATGTAGATAACTATTGATTATCTTATATTTAGATATTAAAAAAAGTCTAATTGAGGAAATACTAGTTTTTTTTAAAGAAAAATAATTTTCTCAATATAGTTTATAATTTTTTTAGTTCGAGTAATTCTTTGTTTCATTTTAAGAATGGTTTTTCTTTTAGTCGGGCAATATATTCAAGAAAATTCAAACACTTGATTTGAAAAATGGTTTTTTGTTTTAAAATACTAAGTCTCATTTCAAAACTGACTATCGAAAAAAATAAAATATTTTTGCAAGCAGTCCTTGTTAAATCACGTCATCTTATTGCTTTGAGAAAAGATAATATTAATGATTAAAATACGTTTTCCAAATTTGATGTAATATTTCTTTTCTGTGTAGGTACGAGAAGTCCTGCTATTTTAAACATCCCCAGGTGATAATATCATCTCGAAATTAGCAGCAAAAATTAGATATTTAGGAAGAATAAGTTATTATTTCACATTTTACTCAAAAAAATGTGTATACAACTATTTTATATTCAGCTAATGAAGACATTCTGGAAAAATTATAAATTTTACAAAATCGTGCAATGAGAATAATTTTAAATGCAGATAAATATATCAAACTAAAAACAATGTTGAAAAATTAAACTGGCTAAATGTAAAAAATTTATTATTTTATAATGTATGTATTTTTATTTCTAAAATTAATAATATTTTACTACCAGATTCATTAAAACAATTTATAAATCAAAATTATAATTATCATACCTACAATACCCGGACTAAAGCAGATTTTTACTTAAGCACTTCATCAAAATTAGTTGTTCAAACATCAATATTTTCAAAAGGCTTAAGTGAATACAATAAATTAAAAGTGTCAATTAAAAATAAACCAAAGACAAATGTGGTATGTTGTAAACCGAACCTTTCTTATCAAAAGTTCTCATGGGCCCAATTCAAATGAATGACCAGTTTTTGAAATATAGGATGTTGAAAGTGATAATGTCCAATGTGCGTGCAAGGGCTGAAAAATAACGGAATTTCCTTCGATAGGTCGCCGGTATTGGCTTCACAAGCACATTTAAAAATAATTGTCGGTATTGACGACTGAAAATGGAAAGTTACGATACATATGGAATTTTATATGAAAAGGCACCTACCTCGGACTCTCTTGCAGCTCCAGTCGACGTTTAAACGTCCAGTTTTTTCACCTCAAATTCACTTTTTTCGGGAACGTGATTTTACTAGTGTCTTGTTGTGACGGTGGTTCTTTGCGCACTCATCGCGGCGCTGCTTCTCTTCCACGTGTCCGGTGCCGTGAAACCCCATATGCATATTTTAGAGCGCGAAAATTTAAATTATTTTAAACGCGCAGAAAAGGAAAAGAAAATGAAAATTAGGAAATTTCTTGCTTGCACCAACATTTTCCGGCCGCCAAAACACGTGTGTTTTTACTTAGTTAAGAAAAGGAAAGGAAAGAAAAATTAAATAGTATTCGCCTATTAGCAATTAAACGATACAATTTAACATTAACCCAAATATGCATTAAATTATGCATGTAAATTAAAATTAAAAGAAAAGAAAAAATACTTAGAAAAAATTAAGAAAGAAAAAGAAAATTTTGCCTTATGCGTCGGGCATAGGCAAAGGACATAGTTTCACTACTGGTCGACGATATGTTCCTGTAGCTGTTTTAACGGTCACAACACGAATATGACCGTCTGAGCCAGGGTGTACGTCGACAATTCGCCCAACAGCCCATTGCAATGGCGGTTTTTGTTCATTCTTTACCACGACTAAAGTATTTAGTTTAATATTGTTAGAAGCCTCTGTCCATTTAGAACGCTGTTGCAAGGTATTTAGGTACTCCAAGTTCCAGCGTTTCCAAAAATCGGACTGGAGCCTTTGCACCAGCTGCCAGCGGGACAGGGTGTTCAACTTGGAATCAGAAAAATCGGGTTCTGGTACAGAATTCAACGGTTCCAGGGTAAGAAAATGACTAGGGGTCAGTGGAAGAAAGTCATTCGGATCCATACTTTGGGCATACAGAGGCCGGCTGTTTAGTATGGATTCGACCTGACACAAAAAAGTAAAAAACTCTTCATAGGTTAACCGTTGCTCACCTATTACACGTTTTAAATTTGCCTTGGTGGATTTAACTCCTGCCTCAGCTAGTCCGTTTAGGTGCGGACTACCAGGACTTGAAAAATGCCAGGTAATTTTTAGACTGTGACATGCTTCCTGGGAGTACTGTTTGAGTAAACGATCAGCTCCCAAGAACGCGCTACCACAATCTGAGTAAATGTCAGAGATTCTTCCTCTTCTTGCCACAAATCTCTTAAAAGCCGCAAGAAAGGTAGGGGTGGAAATATCGGAGGTAAGTTCTAGGTGAACTGCCTTTGTTGCGGAGCAGACTAAGACAAGAATATAACCTTTGGATACCTTTGCACCTCGGTACTTTCCCATTGTAATTGGAAAGGGACCACAATAATCTATGGCAACATGTGAAAATGCCTTTACTTGAGAGATGCGTTGAGCAGGCAAGTTGCCCATGATTTGTACGGAAGGTTTAGGATTTAATCGATAGCATAAAATGCAATGAGAAGTTATACTCTCGATTGCATAGCGAGGGGAAAGGATCCAAAATTGTTGTCTCAAGAGGTAATGCAACGTTTTTTGACCGGGATGACAGTACCTTTTGTGAGTGTACTCAATGACAAGTTGAGTAAGACGGTGAGAACGTGGTAAAAGTAAAGGGTGTTTTGCTGAATAAGAGAGTTCGGAAGAATGTGGTAATCGACCCCCCACTCTTAAGCAGCCTTGTGTATCTAGAAAAAGTGAAAGTTTACGAAATTGTTTAGGAAGTAGCTTTGCGTCATTCAAACGTGAAATGAGATCAGCAAAGATGGAACATTGAACATGCCGAACGAGAACAATAAGAGAATGTTGAAGTTCTACTTCGGTAATATTTTCGTTAGGATATTTAGATTTCTTTTCGGTAAGGCGAAAAATATAGGAAATTATGCGTTGAATTTTCTCTAGGGAAGAGTAACGAGAAAGAAAAGTATCAAGCATGTGTGGTTCAACTGTGCATGTTTGAAATACTGATTTTCGTTCTTCCAGAATAACCTCGTTTTCCGGAGGGTCTGGACAGCGAAAATCATCAGGCCAGCTCTCTTTTGGTAGCCTAAGAAAACAAGGACCTTCCCAATACAAGTCATGTTTGACAAGTTGATTAGGCATAAGACCGCGCGAAGCACAGTCGGCTGGATTTAGCGCTGATGGAATATATTTCCAGGCCGTAGGAGAAATGGTTTCTTGAATGTGACAGATACGGTTTGCCACAAACGTTTTAAACCTGTGAGGTGAAGCCGCCAACCAGCATAGAACCACTTGGGAATCACACCATGCACAGATTTGGTTGAAGTTAAGAATATCTGAATAAGTGTTTCGAATAAAGGAAATTAGGTCGCAAAGTAAAGTGGCACCAAGAAGCTCCAGTCGCGGAAGACTGACTGTTTTCACTGGTGCGACCTTAGATTTGGCCATTACAAGAAAGGTATGGATTTCTCCGGATACTGACTCCATTCTGAAATAGACCGTAGCCGCGTAACCTATCATAGAGGCGTCTGAAAAGCCGTGAAGTTCAATGCTACGTGGTTGATCAATGGAAAGGCGTCTAGGTAAATGAATATTTGAAAGATTTGGAAGTTCGGTTCGAAATTGATTCCAAACATTTACGATATGCGGAGGAGGCTGAGAATCCCAGTCCAGCTTCTCCTTCCACAGATCTTGCATGAGATGCTTAGCAAGTAAAGAAACGGGAGAACAGAAACCTAAGGGATCAAAAATTTTCATGATTTGAGATAAGATACCTCGCTTGGTGCATGGTTTATCTTCTGGTACGACCAAGTAGGTAAACGAATCTGAGATAGGATTCCATTGGAGACCTAATATTTTTACAAAATTAGGTTCGGATTTGTCGAAACGAATGGACATTTGTGTTTCTGATTCTGAGAATGAGGAGAGAAGTTCCGGACTGTTGCTCGCCCATTTTTTAAGTTCAAACCCTCCTAGGCGCAACAGGGAGATTAACTCCGACTGAAGTTCTTTGGCAGAGGCCACAGAATCCTGCCCAGTGAGCACGTCGTCGACGTAAATGTCTTTAAGAAGCACCTTGGAAGCATTAGGATACCTTTCAGACTCAAGTTTAGCTAGTTCTTGTATAGTACGAATAGCTAAGTAAGGTGATGACTTAAGTCCATAAACAACTGTTCTTAAGGAGTAGGTTTGGACAGGATCATCCTCAGAAAATCTCCATAGAATATTTTGATAACGCGTGTGCTCAGGAATAATTAAAATCTGTCGGAACATTTTTACTATGTCAGTAACAAAGGCTACAGCATGAATTCGAAAATTAAGTAGAATTTCACGGACATCATTTTGCAGTTTAGGACCTGCGCACAACGTCTCGTTGAGTGAGACACCTCTGGGACTACGTTGAGACCCATCAAAGACCACTCTTATCTTCCCAGTGTTCCAGACACTGTGATGAGGGATAAAGTAGGAATTATCCAAGACATCTTTAGATATAGGCATAGGAATAGGTATCATGTGACCAGTGTCTAAATAATCTTGCATAAAATCTTTGTAAGCTTGATAATTAGCTGAGTCTTTGAGAAGTCTAGCTTCCTGAAGCTTGAAACGTTTTAAAGCGATTGGATAGGTGTCACCCAACTGGGGTTCTAAGTTTATGAAAGGTAATGGAACGACGAATCTACCTGATTCGTTGCGTGAAACTGATTGTGAAAATAATTTTTCGCACATAATATCCTCAGGACTGTAATGAACCTTATGTGGAACCTGCTCTATCTCCCAGAAGCGCTCTAGGCAGATATCCAGAGATGGTTCGATGGAAGTGTAACAGCTTATGAGTGATTGTGGATTTTGTTGCTTTGAAGTTTCAACTTTACCAATCAGCACATAGCCAAAGATGCTATTAAAAGCACTAGGTTGTCCACGCTCTCCGTGGATAACTCCCTCTTGTAAGAGATGCGGAAAAAGTTCACAACCTACTAGGACATCAATGGAACTTGGTATATGGAAGTTTTGATCAGAAAGTTTGATATTGCGAATGTGATTCCACTTGCTCGAGTCGACAGCGCAAGAAGGAATCTCTGTACAAAGTTTTGGAAGTACTAAAGCCTCAAAATTAAAGGTAGGTCCCGCTTGACCTTGAGGTTTGATAAGACATTTCGTCTTACCTTTGGTATTGGAAAATGTCATTTGATTTAAGAGTTGAATAGAAGTAGAAAAGAAGCTTTTCGAAAGACCTAAACGATTTAGACATTTTTCTGAAATAAAGTTTGCCTCTGAGGCCGAATCGAGTAAGATACGAACTGGTTGGTAATGTCCCCTTGAGTCTAACATGTCAACTACAACGGTAGAAAGTAGAAAAGTGGAATTTTTGGAAATCATTGTCGCATGACAGTTTGTGGAATGGCTTCCTGACATAGGGGTGCTATTGGAATTGGAAAGTGGAATATTAACGTTCTCTGGAGGATAAGAATTAACACTCACAGAGGGCGCTACTGGTTGTGGAACGTGAAGAAGACTGTGGTGCCTAGCTCCACACGTAAAGCAGTTGTAGGAGGAGGGGCAATTCACGGTCTGGTGAGCAAAATGTAAGCAATTTTGACATAGATTCACCTGCCGAACATAACCCATCCTTTCCTGTGGACTTTTGTTTTGAAATTCGATACATTTCGATAATGCGTGATTCGAAGAACATAGGTAACATTTTATTTTTGGATTAAAAGTTCTGTTCTGATTATTTTGTATTTGAGGGTTGCTGCGTTGATTGCTATTTTGTAAAGTATTTTGTTGATTTCTTGAATTTGAACTTTGATTTGAAATAGTTGTATTGAAAGCAGAAGGTGAATTAAAATTATTAAAACTGTTTCTCTGAAAACTGTTCTGTTGAGAATTACGCGTAGTTTGAGGTTGTCTAGGGGTTTGATTTTGCCTACTAAAACTGGGCATTTGCACTACAGATTCGAGCGCAACGCAATGATTTTCTATAAACGTGTAAAGATCAGTGTAGGACGGAATTTCTGAATTGTTTTTCTCTCTACTATAGTAAAGTTCGAAATCAATCCTCATCTTGACTTCAAGTTTTGAGAGCATCATGTTAAAAGTAAGAAAGTCCCATTCTTTGGTAGGAAAACCAAGCTCATTTAAGATGGCTAGATTCTCAGAAAATGTATCCAACATGGAACGTAATTCTTTCCCAGAACTGGATTTAGTTGAAAGAAAGTTAATAGCATTCAAAGCGGTAGTAGCAATAATTCGTTTATTTTGATACCTCTTTACTAAGGTTTCATACGCGATGTGATAATTGCTATCTGCGAGGGGAATGGTTTTTACTAGAGAAAGGGCTTCATTCAGAACAGAACTCCGCAATTGTTGAAATTTCTCTATATCACTTAAATCAGAATTTTGATGTACCATGACTTTAAATAAGTCAAACCAGTGTTGCCAATTTTTATAATTACCATCGAATATTGGCAACCTTGGTTGTGGAAATGATCTTGTATTTGACCTCTGAGCAATATTTTGTTGGTTAGGGTTGCTTACGTAATTGACAGGGTTGGCCCTAAAAAGGTCGTAGTAAATACCCTTACATTCATAATAAAGGTTGTCAAAGTCTTTTCTAGTTTTATCCTGCTCGTCAAATGAAAGTTTAAACTCTTCGAGAGAGCCAATAATTTGGTTATGAAAATTATAGAATTGAGCATGACATTCTTCGACGTCTTCATATCTGGATTTAAACAAAAAGTGAAACGCTGTATCCGACTTCGCTTTCAAAGCTACCTCGTGAGCTTCCGCCATTTGGTTGAAGCTCAAAAGCCTTTTGTCGCAAAGTTTTTTCTGTTTTTGCGTAGACATTTTTGTTTTTGAAAGTTAATTTGGTTTTAAAATTACCCAAAAAAATGCTTAAAATATAGCTTAAAATATAACCCGAATTTTAGCAAAAATTAAACAATTTTATTATTTTAATTTTATTAACTTTTTTCGAAAATTTTGAAATGAAATGTTTGTAAGTTTGTCTGTATGTTATTATTTGAACACATCCTTAAAAAAAACTTTTATGTCTCACCAAGGATTGAACCCCGCACCTCCCGATTCCAAATCGCACACTCTGTGCATACGACTAGCGGTCCCGTCTGAAAGTTTCTAAGAAACCTCGGTATTCGAAGAAACAACGCGCGCAACGTGAGACCTTGGTGACGGCGACACTTGCACCTGCGCGTTAACGCGACACCTGTAAAATCGATAATTAAAGCAAAGTAGGTGGAAGAACCGCCTTAGAATTTTCACTTTCGGCGTATTGACGCCACTTTTACTGAAAATGTAATGAACAAAGCGATCAACTTTGATGAACTAGTAAATAAACTATACGAAATATGTGCATTGGCTATAGCTATTTTTGAACGGTAATAAACACTTCGATCAACTTTGAAGGAACATATCCCCAACAGGTCGTAAAACAATATGGTCTGATAATTGAAATTGAAATAAATTTTGAAAATATATAGAAATTTGGAATTTTTGTAGTAAATTGGTGAACCACAGGAGTCTAGGTAGTTTGGAAAACTATTAATTTGTGTCGAAGGGCCATTAAATGTGCGTGCAAGGGCTGAAAAATAACGGAATTTCCTTCGATAGGTCGCCGGTATTGGCTTCACAAGCACATTTAAAAATAATTGTCGGTATTGACGATTGAAAATGGAAAGTTACGATACATATGGAATTTTATATGAAAAGGCACCTACCTCGGACTCTCTTGCAGCTCCAGTCGACGTTTAAACGTCCAGTTTTTTCACCTCAAATTCACTTTTTTCGGGAACGTGATTTTGCTAGTGTCTTGTTGTGACGGTGGTTCTTTGCGCACTCATCGCGGCGCTGCTTCTCTTCCACGTGTCCGGTGCCGTGAAACCCCATATGCATATTTTAGAGCGCGAAAATTTAAATTATTTTAAACGCGCAGAAAAGGAAAAGAAAATGAAAATTAGGAAATTTCTTGCTTGCACCAACATCCAAGATGTATAAGAGCTCTTTAGAGGGGTTATATCATACCTTTGACAGTGGGAAAGAAGAATTTAGAGAGATCAGTTGGATGACTTGGTCGGGTTAATACCCTGAGGATTTCTCGTTCTTGTATTGAGACACCGCGGCCTGCATAGATGGAAGTTTTCCGAAAATTTATGTATGGCTTCTGTAGTTCAGTGGTAGAATGTTTGCCTAGATAGTAAGAGATCCCGGGTTTGATCCCCGGCCGAAGCAGAAAACTTTTTTCTTATTTTTCTTTCTTTAATTTCACTTGTTGTTTAAAGCTTTATTATTTGTGGACTAAACCTTGCTCATAAAAAATTCTGATAGGCTCAACTTAAATGAATGACCAGTTTTTCAAATACAGGGTGTTGAAAGTAATAATGTCCCAGAAGCATAATAGCTCCTTAGACGCGTTTTCCAAACATATACTCAATGGTAGTATTACATACATTTACGATTTATTTATTATATTAATGTGTACCTTTAAAACATAATCTACAGGGTGTTTAAGTAAATATTAATCGAAAGTGTTAATGAGAAACACGCGTTAGTGTGTTTTTGATTGAACCTTTCTTATCAAAAGTTCATATGGGCCCAACTTAAATTAATGACCAGTTTTTAAAGTACAGGGTGTTGAAAGTAACAATGTCTACAAGGCATTATAGCCCTTTAGACGGATTATCGAAACTCTTACTCAATATAAAGATTACATATATTTACAATTTATTTATTAGTTTCAATCTGTACTTTTAAAACATTATCTACAGGGTGGTAGAGGATTTTCTTTAAAAAATTCTCTTAAAGTCCATTTTTCTTTACAATTAATCCCTTTTCGCTGTTTTTACAGCACAAGCTCGCTAACAGCCCTGTGTTAATAGTAGGATGTCTAATAGCATATACAATATATAAGTTAAGAATCAATAAAGACCTAATAAATACTCTATATTTAATAGTAACATTGCGTATATTTTTAGAAAACCAGTCTAAAGAGCTATTATGCTTCTTGAACATTATCACTTTTAACACTCTGTATTTCAAAAACTGCAAATTAATTTAAATTGGGCCCATGAGAACTTCTGATAAGCAAGGTTTAATCTACAACATACTAAAGCTTGTTTCTCATTAAAACATTCGACCAATATTTGAAAGGTACAGATTAAAAATAATAAATAAATCGTAAATATATGTAATATAGTAACATTACGTATATGTTTGGAAAACCCGTCTAAAGAGCTATTCTGCTACTTGGACAGTATCACTTTCAACACCCTGTATTTCAAAAACTGGTCATTAATTTGAGTTGGACCCATGAGAACTTTTGATAAGAAAGGTTCAGTCTACAACATATTAAATTTTCATGAAGTTTGACGGATTACAGAAATCCCATAAGAGGTGTGCCTGATCCTTTAAAAAAAATTTAAAAAATGTATAAAATAAAATCAATTTATATAAAGTTATTAAATTTTGTTAATATAGTGTTACTTATTTATACCTATTTACTTGTTTTGTAAATTTGAAATTGAAAATGAAAATTGCTAAATAAAAGCTTAAAACAAACAAGAAAACGTTTTATTTAAACGTTTTGGGAGTAAAAGTGTGGAATGGATTTCGGGCCTTCCCGGTAAGTCACTGATGCTCCCCTGTCAGTCAAGAATACCGGCCCTACGCTTTTCCCTGAAATTGAAAATTGAAATATTTGATCGAGAACTGGCAACGTTGCGGCGTGCAAACACTCCTGCCATCTTGTAGGTCATGTCGGAAGTTATCAAAGAACTCGAATGGACTGGTTTGGCCAAAATAAATGCGTAATTTTTTTAGCAAAAAGAAAACAATTTTCAATTTTCTTAATTAAATACAGTGGTGGAAAGCTAATTTTTTGTGTGTGAAAGTATTTGCTAGTCTGGTGCACAGATTAGGTTAAATAAGTTTAGTGTCTTGTGGTGGCCATATTCTGATTGAAAGAGAGAAAAAGAGTGAGAAAAAGTTTTTGTACGCTATAGGTCTCACTGGAATCAGGCATTTTTTTATTTTTAGTTTGGAGGAATGGGTGGGAGTTTATTATATCCCTTTTTTCTCTGTCAGTGCTCTCAGCTCTGTCATTTAAAACTTGTCAAAAAATAGTTTATTTTCAGGTGAGGGATTGTTGGGAACTTTAATTTAAACTTTTTTTCATCCAATCTCAAACCTTGAAAAGTATATAGGACAAGGGTAGGTCCTACTTTTCCAGGTTTTTTATGGAAAATTCATATTTAGGTGAAAACAGGGGTAAATAAGCCAGTTATATAGAGTTTTAAAGACTTTGAAGACACTTTTTGGGGATTCCATGACCAGGCAACTGTTAAGGTTTACTCAATATTCCACAATTTAAGGTAATTTTTTTTGGTGCTAGTGTATACTTGTCATATTTGTTGGTTTTTTTCTTTGCAAGGTTGTTTGTTTAGTCTTAAGGAATCTATGTCCCTCTGGTGTTTGTAAAAGTGACAGTACCAGCACATATGACAAGTATAAACAAGGCATTTCAATTTATTAATTCCTTTTTTGATTACTTAGTAATATTCATTTAAAATATTTAAAAAAATGCAAAAATATAGTTTATTGTTAAAGGTACCTACTAGTGAGCCTACTAGCATACATAGTCACACTTACAAACACACATACCTATACCTACACTAGAAGATGCTAGAAAGTTTAAAAACAAATTTTTGACAGAACAAGACACAATTTTTACTTATTCAATTTAACAGGTGTCATTAAGTAGGTGCTAAGTATCAAGAAGAGAAATGCTCCTTGGAATACAGTACCTAAATAAGCAAGTCTTTTTTTTGCTTCCTGCATTAGGAATTAATAACCACAACTAATCCATCTGTCCCTGCTTAAATATATCAGTAACATTATTACACATTTTTTGTTCCAGGGTGAGTATTGAAGAATCCATCTTCAGCAGCACATTGAGCAATCCGACCTTGCACTGGAACCCTGCTGGATATTAAAAGAGGGGGGTGGTACAGTCCACTATTAAGTTTTGAGTTATTTAATCTCTTTTAAACTAGCTATTTGATCTCTCTTTTAAATTTAAGTCTTTTAAACAAAGAGAATTTCAGAACATTTACTTAAAAATTTTTTTTTGGAAGAGCACATAAAAATTTCTTCAAAATTCCAAAAAGAAAATAAAATTACAATTACAAATTGGTAAACTTTTTTACTTATTTAGGGCATTTTGCAGAAGACACATGTTTTTTACTCCTTGAAAAAGTCCACTAAAATATGCCCCCCTCTCTTTCCTCAGAATATTTTATTGATGCTCATCAACCAGGAAAAGGTAGGTTGTAAAAATAAGACAGGCAGGTTTCTGGCCTATTTAGATGTTCAGCAAAATTGATCTCAGTGGTTTTATTTCCTGCATATAAAATCAAATCCTGCAAATGTGGTTGACTATCAGTATTAGTCCAGACCACATTTAGTTTTTAACATTATGTTAAAGAGAAATATAGATGTATGAAGTGACTCATATAGGTCAGAGAACCTTATTTCTTGGATGTATAGGTATATCAGAAATTGAGATATACAGGGTGGACCAATTTCTTTGGATTTTGGGGGTTTAGGGTTTTCTAGCTTAGATATCAAATTCAAAAAAACTACTATAGCATGTGAGTTTAAATTTGAAAACTGCAACTTCAGGTTACTTACACAGGTTATCTATAGAATTTGAAAGGTCATTGAATCTGACTGGCCAACTGTAATCAAATTAAAAAATCTAGGTCACCAGGTTGCCTCAAACCATTTGTTGACACAGCTACATTCATCCATTTAAGTTCACATGACTGGTCAAATTCTGTAAGCAACCTGTGTAAAAGTATAAAGACCTTGATACCTACCTACAGCAAATATCTATCAATCAATCAAGTATAGTGTTGATTTTTTTATTTTATTTTTGAATTTTTCTTAAAATATTCTTTAAAGTGATGATTTAGTTTTAGATTTTTCTTAGGTATTTTTTGAAATTTTTAGTAAGTAACCTAGTTTTTTATTCTTAAAATTGTTTTTTACTATAAGGTAGGTGTCTTAAAAAAAATGCAAAAAATATTAAATCAGTATTATGCAATTTATAAAGTTAGATTGTTTGCAAAAAGAAAAACCATAAAATGTATTTGACTACAAAACGAAATTTTTATAAATAAAAAAGGTGTCCATGTAACCTTTCTAAAATGCAAATTTTTCAAAAAGTTACATATTTATTTAAACTTCTTAAAAAATAAGCTCAGGACATATTTCCTATATAAGTTGAAATCATATGGAAAACTTTTTTATTATTATTAGGGGGGGGGGTACCTGTTGGAATGCATGATGGTGAGAAAAATTTATACATACAAAGGTATATTGTCAGAAGTTAAAATTTTTCTCACATTTGATACTTGTCAAGTGTGAAACTTTCTTATTATTAAATTTCTGACAGTAGAACGAGATAGGGTCGACTGGGATAAATGTAAATAGGGGTAAATGTAAACGGTCCTAATAAAAAATTTAAATTTGCCTCTAAATTCGATATTGGCGCCAATTCTAATACCACGCTTCCTTGACAATTAGCGGCAATGAAAATTAGCTTCCAGATCAGTTTGGTTTAGTGTGGTGATAAGTTCAGATGCACATCTGCAAATTAACTGTCTTTCATTTTTTCAGAGACACTGAAATCTGTCAGTATTTTTTTTGTCAGCAAGGTAAGTTTTAAACTAAAGTAATTATTAGTAACACAAAGCTTTATTTTATTTGTTTAAACATGTTTAATTGCATAATATCAACAAAATAAATTATAGCAATATTTGCCTAGGGGTAAATGTAAACACACTTTTAAGGTAAATGTAAACACACATGGGGTAATTGTAAACATAGCTAAAATAATTAATAATTTAATTCCAGATGCCTCGAAAATATGTGTGCAAGACAAATGGGCCATCATACAGTAGGCGGAGGATTTGCTGAACGCTATAGCTGATGTACAAAACAGGAATAAAACATATTTTGAAGCTCAAAGTTTCTACAATGTTCCGATATCTGTAATATTCCATCGGCTCAATGGTCGAAGGAAGTCCTTAGATTCCACTGGTCCCGGTCGCAAAATGGCGTTCAATGCAGATGTAGAATCCAACATTTTAGATTGCCTACTGGCCAGGGCAAGGTATCTGTGCAACAAAGATGAGCTAAAATACCAGTTAACATTTACCCCGGTTTGTTGGGATAAAAACGTCAAAAACTTCAAAAAATATCTAAGATGACAAAAAATTTTAAAAAATGTCAAAAATTTCAAAATTGTTTACAAAGTTTGAAGTTGAAAGGTTTTATTTTTTGGAATATTATTGTTGTCAATACAGTGGCGTATATAGAAAAAAGGTTCGGGGGGAGCCGAGACAGTTTAGGGGGGGGCCCAAGACCTCATGAGGCCGTATTTTATGCTATTTTATGTAAGTATTCATGAAATATGTGGAAAATATCTAAAAAAATCTTAGCTTCGTGGGGGGGGGCTGGCCCCCCCAGGCCCCCCCTTATATACGCCACTGTGTCAATATGTTCTACTTATATACCTAAATTGCATTTATTTATTTTTTCTGAACTCATGATTTTACATACAAATACTATAGAAAGGTAATGAAAAGAGATAATTATATTACAAAAAAAGCTGCAAAATTGACCCAGTCGCATCAAAATGTTTTTTAACGTCTTCTAGTTTTGCAATAGGGGTGTCACAGATACCCTGAACTCCGGGGTAAATAGGACCTACCCCAAAAGACAAAAATTTTAAAATATATTATTTTTTTCTGTCTCAAATTGCATACGGTTGTTCCAAATAGATCACATTTGTGTAAATCCAAATATATTTGACTTTGTAATTAGACCTACAAAAAACTCTTGTAAAACCGGGATGCACGTACCCTACCTTATTTCTTTTTTTGTGGAGCACTTGGGGCACTGTTCTTACCGTCAATAATTTCTAAATCACTCATAGAAAGTAACTATTTTTATAATAGCCCACAAAACTGTTTTAAAACTTGTTTAAATCAAACTAAATAAATAAGCTTAACAAACGTAAATATCCTAGGCATTTTTTGAGGTGTATCTAGTCAGACTAAATAAATTTTCGGGTTCTTTAAACCAACCTCCACCAATCGTAGAAATTACTGCTGGAAGGCGAGTAGGTGTAGTAGTTTCTCACACCTAATTTGAATTTCACGTTCCATGAAATAATGAAGGTGCGTGCAAATAGTTAAGCCTATAGGCATTATTCTTTGGATAAGTGTGTACCTAATATTACGATTTTTTGGGCGATTAATTAAGACGTACCTATTAAGGTTGAAGTGCTTCGAATGTACTTGAAGTACTTTGAATGTACTTGAAGTACTTTAAATGTCCTTGAAGTACTTTGAATGTACTTGAAGTACTTTGAATGTACTTGAAGTACTTTGAATGTACTTGAAGTACTTTGAATGTACTTGAAGTACTTTGAATGTACTTGAAGTACTTTGAATGTACTTGAAGTACTTTGAATGTATTTGAAGTACTTTACTTGACAAAATCAAGTACATTTCCAAGTACATTGTTAAAAGTACCAAGTGCAATTACTGGATTGTAGATGTACTTCAAGTACAGTACTTGAAGTACAATTTCAAGTACTGTACCTACTTGAAGTACCTGACAGCTCTGCTTTAATAGATAACAAACCTCTCCGGTCGCAGCTTGCTGTAAACCAAAATTTCTTGGTTGTGTCCATAAGAATAAGAATTCCACGATTTTACTTCAAGATCCGTGAATTTCATGATTCTTGAAGTGATTCTAAAATCTTGAAATTCAGGAGTCTTGAATTACAAATTCTTGAAAACTTTGACATAGGTATAACAAAACCCGCCGTCCGCAACTTGCTTTAAACTGAAATTTCGTAGTCTGTCTACAAAAACCTGTCACCTGCTTAAGAATTTCACAATTTGTTATCCAAGACTTGTATATCAAGATTGTTAAAATTCCAGAGTCTTGATTTTCAAATCGTCTTTAAATTCAAGAGTCTTAAATTCAAAATTGTAAAATTCCTAGAATTTTTAAAGTTCAAGATTCTTAAATTTAAAATCATGAAATTCTTCATTATTTGACAGATAACAAATTCCACCGGCTGCAGCTTAATATAAACTAAAATTTCATGGTTCTGCCTACAAAAATTTTTTACGATTTGAATTTAAGAATTCTTAAGAGATTCACAATTTCTATTTCATGACTTTTAAATTTGAAGACAATTTCTTGAATTCAAAATCGTGGAATTCTTAAGATTTTCGAAATTCAATATGCTTAAATTAAATATCGAAAAAAAAATTTGTAGACAGAACCATGAAATTTTAGTTCATAGCAAGCAATTTTTAATTCAAGGCTCTTTCAAGACGATTTTAAAATCATAAGACTTAAATTTCAAGAATCTTAAAATTCAAGAGTTTTAATAATTTTAAATCATAAAATACTTAAGCATTTGACAGATTTTTGTAAAGCCTTGAGATTTTAGTTTATAGCGAACTTTGGTTCGGTGGGCTTTGTTAAGCTAATCATTCTAATTACTGCGGATAGTCATATAACAGGAAAGTCTTGCAAGATAAGACCAAGACTCATTAAAAATATTGTAATTTTTTATTCCCAGAACTTCACCAAGAGTCACTTATTTCTAATTTAAAAGAAAATACATTTTTTTAGCAGCCTCTCTTATTAAATATTTTTAAACATTATTAAAAACAGTCTTTACAAAAACAAACATTATTCTGTACATATACATGATCCCTAAAACCTAAAATACCTATACTACAAAAATTCTCTTTTGTAAGTCGTTAAAAATAAACTCTGACATCCAAATCGGTTGTAGTTTATAAAAATATCTTAGTTAATAATAATAATAGTTCTAGTAATACTCAACTCTGTAGTTATGTCACATCCAAAAAAGTACACCTATATATTTTGTCTATTTTATATGTAAGAGTGGGTTGGGTAAGTATATTTTATTATTGGTTTATTTTTTGTCTTTCAACCCACATTTTTTGAAAAGGATTTAAAATATATTTAAACATATAAATTGGTAAATCACTGTTCTTTGATCAGGCTTGTTTCTGTATTTGGTTTCTTTTTATTTGTAAATACTATTACTATACCAATGATGGTAACTAGAAGACCATAGAGAACACAAGAACTTATGGCAGCTTCAGCCCATGTATTGGGGCCATGGTGTGCCAGCTTCATTCTTACTCCTTCGTCCGATATATAACCATGGCCTGCTGCGGCTGCCCTTTTTTTTCTTTGATGCGTCATCAGAGGTGACGTAGCGCACCCAGATTCTCTGACATATTTCGCCCATGTCCTGTTCGAGGATGAGACAGTTCGTTGAGTATGTTTAAATGGTCTTCGACCAGCGGCAGTTTTGTTCATTACCAAAGGTAAATGTACTTTATCGTCGTAATGACAGACTAAAAGCTTCTTACGTTTGTGTTTGCCGATAGTGACGTCAGCGGCTCCAATGGTAGAACCTTCAAGGATGCTCAAATCACCTTTAGCTATGTGAGCCCAATCCCAAAGATCTGCCACAGAGCAATCGCACTTCCATGGATTTCCGATCAGTTTGAGTTTGGTTACTTGAGGATTAAGCATGAGATCTTTAGGCGAAATGCTGGTCAACTTATTGTAACGTAAGTCAAGAACCTCAAGTTTGGGTAAAACTTCTAGAAAACGGAAATCGTTAGGGGAGGAGAAATGATTTCCGGCTAAAATAAGGTGTGTTATGTTTCTGGTCCAGTAAAAGGCTTCTGGCGGCAGGAAAGTCAAATTTGAATCGCTAAGATCCAAAGTTTCCAAACGAGAAAGCTGTTTCGGCAAGAGTGGCCCTGTTCTGGACACATGCAAAGGATTTCCGGCTAAACGGAGTTCCTTCAAGTCTGTGTAGGTGAGATTGTTGAAAAAGAGGGTGGCATTAAGCGGGCGCCGAAGTCCACACGAATTAAGTTCCAAACTTTCGAGATGCGTCAAATTACCGAAAAGACCGGCCTCCAAATTGTTTAGATCGTTCCCGGATAAAATGAGGCGACGCATCGAAGTCATTTTGGAGAATGATGTTGGCGCGATATAAGACAAGTTGCTGTATCCCATATTAAGATATTCCAAAGTTTCCAGAGGCGCTAATAATTTAACAAACGCGTCGTTCAACGGATTGTGAGATATGTCCAACTCTTGCAAACTTTTAAATTTATGGAACGTATCTGGCAACCGTTTTAAACCACAATTACTTAGGGATAGTTTCTCCAAATTTATCAAAGGTGATAATGCGACCAACAAATCGGAAGCGAAAAGCGTATTGCCCGACAAATACAAACTTCTAATCTTCGTGGTAATCGCAAAAGTGTCCTCCGATAAGGGCACTGTTAAATTGCAATACGATAAATCCAGCATATCCAAGCCGGCGAGATTTTTAATTACCAATCCCACATCAAGATCCGATAAGTCGTTTTCGGCCAGAATCAAACTTCTTAAATACTGACTCGTGTCGAACATTGTCTCTGTTAAATGTATCACGCTGGAGTTTCGTAAGTCCAGAGTTTCGAGCAAGGGCAGCCTTAGAAATACCGCGTCCCAATTAGTGTGTTTTAAGAACTTGTTTCCCGATAACTCCAGAGTTTTCAAATGTTTGAGGGAATCGAAAGCGTCATCTGCAATGACACTCAAGTTGCAGTGGTTCATTTTTAGTGTCTCTAAACTGTTTAGCGGCTCAAAAGCTTTCGTGTTTATCACTGCCAAAGGATTTTCTGATAAATCTAAGTTGGTCAGCGACGACATATTTTGAAAAAACTGGTCGTTCAGATAACCCAGAGTGCAATTGCTTATGTCCAAGTATAATAGAGTACTTATCGATAAAAACGGGCCCTCTACCGCGTCCAGTGGATTATTTTGCAGCTCCAGATGCAAAAATCCTGCCGAATCCCTGAAAACGTAAAACAAAGGAATTGTTAGATAGCATACATTCGGGGATTTGCGACCTTATAAAAATATTTTATTATTTCTCACACACAGTCAATTACCGATAAAAAAGGAGCTAACACCTGGCATATGAAACAATAAATTTGTTTCCTATTTTTTCTTCGTATTTATACAGCACCACATCATACTGAAATCCAGTGGCGGCCGCTACAAGGAGGGCAACGGGGTGCCCTCACAAAACTAGACAACAACCAGTATTTTTAATTGATTTATTTAAAAAAAGTTAAATCTTTCCTTACGACATGTCTAGTTCTTTTTGTTAGTCTGTGGATAACTGGGTAAACTTTTTTAGCGTAAATTATTACAAGCCGGCAGCACCACGCGGGACAAGATTTCAATTTCACCCGTTTTTCAGCGGTATATGGGTGGCTGTTCTCGCGCGAGGGCGGGAGGAATGTTTGTTTTAGTTGACGTCGGCCATATTCATTGTGCCAAACCGTTCGTTGTCCTTTCTACGTGTTGCCTGTGAAGACGTATGAGTTTCTTTTGATTTGGGGTACGTCGGGGTTAGTAGTTAAAAGCCTTGCCGGTCACGTGTCCATTTGTTTGTTTTCAAAATGGAAATAAATACCGTCGATTATATAATTAACTGTGCAAATTTAAATACGTTGACATATGAACTTCGATTACAAATAAAATTAACCAAAATTTTAAATTAGTTGCAGTATGGTGGGGCCATAGAGATGCGAAAAAAACCACACGGTGAGTTAAGATTCGAAAAAACGTCATTTAGTGAATTTTAGGGTAGGGAATCCCATAAGACCAAAATGGCGAAATTTTAAAAATTCATATTTCTAAACTATACAGTTTATCAACAAAAGCCCCGAGTTGCAGTATGGTGGCGCCATAGAGATGCGAAAAAACCACACGGTGAGTTAAGATTCGAAAAAACGTCATTTAGTGAATTTTAGGGTAGGGAATCCCATAAGACCAAAATTGCGAAATTTTGAAAATTCATATTTCTAAAACTATACAGTTTATCAACAAAAGCACCGAGTTGCAGTATGGTGAGGCCATAGATATGCGAAAAAACTACACGGTGAGTTAAGATTCGAGAAAACGTCATTTAGCGAATTTTAGTGTAGGGTATCCCATAAGACCAAAATTGCGAAGTTTTGAAAATTCATATTTCTAAAACTATACAGTTTATCAACAAAATCACCGAGTTGAAGTATGGTGGGGCCATAGAGATGCGAAAAAACCAAACGGTGAGTTAAGATTCGGAAAAACGTCATTTAGCGAATTTTAGGGTGAGACCAAAATGGCGAAATTTTGAAAATGCATATTTCTAAAACTATACAGTTTATTAACAGAAGCACCGAGTTGCAGTATGGTGAGGCCATAGAGATGCGAAAAAACCACACGGTGAGTTAAGATTCGAAAAAACGTCATTTAGCGAATTTTAGGGTAGGGAATCCCATAAGACCAAAATGGCGAAATTTTGAAAATTCATATTTCAAAAACTATACAATTTATCAACAAAAGCACCGAGTTGCAGTATGGTGGGGCCATAGAGATGCGAAAAAACCACACGGTGAGTTAAGATTCGAAAAAACGTCATTTAGCGAATTTTAGGGTAGGGAATCCCATAAGACCAAAATGGCGAAATTTTGAAAATTCATATTTCTAAAACTATACAGTTTATCAACAAAAGCACCGAGTTGCAGTATGGTGGGGCCATAGGGATGCGAAAAACCACACGGTGAGTTAAGATTCGAAAAAACGTCATTTAGCGAATTTTAGTCAAGTCAGTCAAAGATAACCAACGGTAGTGATCGGGAGATATTAACACGAAGTTAATAGGCCGATTAAAGTAGTGAGTTATTAGCAAGTTATTAGTAACTTTAAGTGCGTGTTTTGTACATAATTGTCTAAATAAATTGACTATATCGTTTTTGACATTTGCGAGTTTTATTTGTCGTTGGGAACCCGTAACAATATAATACATCATTGCTCTTGAAAAATGCTACAAACATTATAATTTAGAGGCGTGGTATCCTGTGGGATAGTTGTGTAAGATATTTTTAAACTACGCTAGATCGATTGGTAATAGATAACACAATTTAAAGTTATCGGGTTTTTGCCTCCAATTTGAGTGGGCTGGTGTGACGTCATAAATCCAATATGGCGGCTTTTTTCATGTTTGTTCACTAACTTTGCCTTATACATTTTGTAAAATTAGTTTTACAGAAAAACTGTTATGTTTTTTGTTTGCAATAGAACATGAATTAAGATAGTATAGAAATTAGCTTTATATCTTAAAAACAAACAAAGATATAATTTTTTTTTAAATACTAAAAAATGGTTATTTTTTTACCCAAAAAAAACAAAAAAAAGGAAGTTTTAGACTACTCCAAATCGATTGGTTATGGATCACTCAATTTGAACTCGTCAAGTGTTTGCCTCAAATTTGAGTAAAGCGCGTATGTAACGTCACAAATCCAAGATTGTGATTTTTTCAGTTTTTTTTCACAAACATCAACACCGAAAAACTGTGTGAGTTATGATTTTTTTGCAACAGAACAGCAATTCAATTGTTGTTTCAATGAGCTTTGTATCTCAAGAACGATATTGTTTTGTTTTTAGATATTAAAAAAATTCAAGATTGATCGACAAATTTTAAGATTACCCTCGGTCGATAATAAAAAACTTAATTTTAAGTCGCCGGGGCTTGGCGTCAAATTTGAGTAGTTACTATTTGTTTGTAATTAAAAAAAAACAATTATATCATTCTTAGTTTTTGAGATATAAAGATAATTTCTTCACTATATTAGTTAATGTTCCCAACCCAAAAACCTATTAATAATTTTTCTGTAAAACTATAATTTAGAAAAAGTTGCAAGCCAAAGTTTGTGAAAAAAAACATGGAAACAGCCGCCATCTTGGATTTATGACGTCACACATGCCCTCCCACCCAAATTGGAGGCAAATGTTGGTGGTCCACACACCGGTTAGAATATGTTTGCGATCAATTGACCACTGTTAGGGTTAACACAGATTTTGATCTCCCAACATGAGGACAGGCGAGCTATGATTTAAGAAAAAATAAGTTATATTTAAGTAAAACTGAAACAAAAATTCTCGGGGCGAATTGTCCCCGCGGCGAATCGGCCGGCTGCGAATTGTCTTTGTGGCGAATAGGCATGCGGGAAATCGGCCGCGGTGAATCGAATTGTCCTCTACCCCTCTGATGGAGGTCACTTAACGTTTTTTGTGTCTTAGTATATATGGACAAAAATCGTGAAAAATTTCAAACTAGTAAGTGAAATGTTTTTTGCCTTTGACAGTTAATACACAGACTGCTAGCTATAGCTAATCAGCTAATATAACAACACAAATCAAATTTTGAGACATCAATTTTCTCAACAGAATGCCAGACAGACAGACGGATGCATGATAATATTATTATGTATTTTTTTTGTTTTTTTTTCGTTCCTGATGAATGAGTAAGACAGGATTTAAGTGAATAATTCGAGATATTATGACAATTTTCCTATTTACTATTTAACTTGCAAACTGTTATCACTGCACGTAAAAAGGAGGACAGGACTTCATAAAGCCAGTTGTAAAATGCTTTTATTAACTCGACAATTGCCCCATAAAATTTTAAGGTGTTAAAACAACGTTTTACGCCTGTGTTTGTCTGCATGCGTGGATCTACGGGAGGGGAAAAAGGGCAAATTGTCCCCCGTAAATCTTAAACTATATTTAGTTGTTACTAGTGATGTAAATGGAAATATTTCCAACGGAAATATTTCCAAGAAAATGGAAATATTGGGAATTTCTGAACGTGTCTCGGGAATATTGGAAATATTAGAAATAAATCAAACAAGTTCAGTCGTTCTCTACTAGTTTAATTTTTTACAACTACATGTTTCGAGAGCATAAGCTCTCATCTTCAGGTTGTACACTGAAATAAAATAGGTGAAATAAATGCCCGGTTCCTACAATTATTTATAATATAAAGGTGCGTACTGACTTGCAACAAATCACTCCAAACGCGCAAAACACTACGAACATTCCAATCTTTTTCCTCCGAATGCAACAAACATTCGCGCGCAAAAGATCGTCGTGTTTGCAAGGTCATTTGAAATACCTCCTAATACGGGGTTCTAACGATTTCGTGAAATTTTGCTTGATTCTGCCCTTCAAAAGTTATCCAAATTCATATAAAATCTTCCTGGTATAATTTTAACCCTACCGACACAAACAGCCGCGGCTCTTTTCGGGTCCGACCAAAGTCACTAAAAAGAAATGAAAACAAGATTTCCAACACTTCCCTCGCGGAAATCACATAAACTACAGGTAAATATAAATCGAACAGAAATTCCAGGGTCCTTGTATGTGGGCATATCCTCAAAAGGTGCGCTTCTGTAGAATATAAAATGATGATTTACATAAAGTTAATCTTTAATAAACTTTTTTCGATATGATTTTTGAAATTGCGTAAAATTTAAAAAAATAATTTGATAATGATATTTTTTAATTTTTAGCTCACATGTATGCATACAGACAGACAGACATACAGACATACAGACATACAGACATACAGACATACAGACATACAGACATACAGACATACAGACATACAGACATACAGACATACAGACATACAGACATACAGACATACAGACATACAGACATACAGACATACAGACATACAGACATACAGACATACAGACATACAGACATACAGACATACAGACATACAGACATACAGACATACAGACATACAGACATACAGACATACAGACATACAGACATACAGACATACAGACATACAGACATACAGACATACAGACATACAGACATACAGACATACAGACATACAGACATACAGACATACAGACATACAGACATACAGACATACAGACATACAGACATACAGACATACAGACATACAGACATACAGACATACAGACATACAGACATACAGACATACAGACATACAGACATACAGACATACAGACATACAGACATACAGACATACAGACATACAGACATACAGACATACAGACATACAGACATACAGACATACAGACATACAGACATACAGACATACAGACATACAAACATACAGACATACAGACATACAGACATACAGACATACAGACATACAGACATACAGACATACAGACATACAGACATACAGACATACAGACATACAGACATACAGACATACAGACATACAGACATACAGACATACAGACATACAGACATACAGACATACAGACATACAGACATACAGACATACAGACATACAGACATACAGACATACAGACATACAGACATACAGACATACAGACATACAGACATACAGACACACAGACATACAGACATACAGACATACAGACATACAGACTTACAGACTTACAGACATACAGAAATACAGACATATATATATATATATATATATATATATATTATATATATCTATATATATATATATATATATTATATATATCTATATATCTAAATTAAGTAAGTTTATTCAATATTTAGAGTCATTTAGAATAAAACTGTAGGTATTGGTAAAAGGATAATAACAATATTAAATAATAAAGATAACACAAGAACTGCAAAATAAAAAGACGGACGGACGGACAGATGGACAGACGGACGGACAGACGGTCAGACGGACAGTCGGACAGACGGACAGATGGACAGACGGACAGACAGACACCATAGCTCACCCTACTTATAGTATACGTGTGAGCTAAAACATTATACTTGGTATTACACTGGTACACTGGTCGGGTCCCCGGGTGTCGCAAAGGGGTTTTTTTTGTGGACCAAAATTAGTTAAAATTACCTATATTATACATACATTAATTGTGTTAGCTTAGGTGCCCAAAAATTGGGAGAGTATTTTATTTGCAAATTATTTTTGATTATTTTTCTTTATTTACTATTTTTAAAATTCTCATTATAATCGGATTAGTAGTTTACTTTTCTTAAATGACATGGTGGCAAACAATATTTCAACTTACCCACACACCGATTGATTTTTAACGCTGCACAAGTCAAATTTAGTGGAAATTAGGAAAAGTGATTATTAATCAATTCAACACTTCCCTAATAGCAAGTAGGTTATCGTAGTCCACGTCGAGTGAAAATCTGCAATTCACCAGGTGTACAGATGCAATGTGATTGGCTCATTTTTCTGAAATTACGGTTTTAATTGGTATATAGCATTTGCTCTGCGTCCTGTATTCTCGCTATTTTAACTCAGTATCACCGTCAACCGTGATGGATGATGACGACGCGGTTGTAGCGGCGCTCTTCTGATTATTGAGAGTTTGCGAAGAAAAAATAAAAAAGAGCAGCGAAAAGAATGGTCCAGACGTCTGTATTTACAAAGACAAAATTTAAGTTTACTGAGAGATATGGACTAATTACATTTCAAAAACTTTACCAGAATATCTGCAGAGGATTTTGAAAACTTAATTTGTCTAGTGGGTCCTAAAATATTCAAGAAAGATACCCAACTTTCGACATGCTATACCTGTTCAAGATCGCTTAGCTATTGCTCTACGTTTTTTAGCAACACCCTTTCACTAGTCTACACTACCTATTTAAAGTATCAAAACAACGAGTTGGTTTTATAGTTATAGAGACCTGCAATGCCCTTATTGAAACATGAAATAAAGTTAAATATACCGGGTGGCCCAAAAAAAAGGCATGAAATGATTTTTATTATCACTTTTGAACGAATTGGTCTGGGTTTTGATCAAAAATATTTTTTGTCCGGTATCAAATTCCAAGATGGCACACAGAATCAAAGGTAGGGTACACCGGGTACTGCCCACTTTTTATAAATGTGCTACTAAAAAATCTTGAGCTGATTCAATTGTTTTCTTTTTTGTTCTGTCAATAGCTACAACTTTAGACATACAAAAACAATATGACACAAATCCCTAAAATTAAAAAAACTTTTGGTTGTTTGTAAACGGCACTTTTTACATATATATGAGGTACATATTTTGTCACATGATGTAGGAGTTAAGGCATACAAAATTTGCTGTAATTACTTTGTAGTCCTCCCTGGTCCTAGCTAGAGACCCTGTATGTATGACATATTTTAAATATGTCATACATACAGGGTCTCTATTTAAAATATGTCATGTCCTAGCCATCTCGCCGCCTGTCATTCGCCCTCACCCTCTTCAAAAACCATATTCGCATAACTTTCACAAATATGGAGCGATTTCAAAACTTCTTTCTGCACACGGTTTAAGAAATTTTCAACAGCATTTTACTACTTCCCTCTACCTCTCCCTCCCCCACCTTGACTCAATGTTTGTAGAAACGCACCTATCTACGAGTAATGCTAAATGAATGATAAATGCATTCTTTCTAATAAAATAAGTTTAATATTTATTTATTATTATTCAAACATATTAACTAGTGGTAAAGTTTTTTTTACTTAGTAACTAAATTAAATGAACCGAACCGCATAAATTAATTTAAAAAATTTTCCTCAATGTCGTAGTTTACATATGTTTTGTCAGCTGAATAATCAGATGCGTATTGAAATTAAGGATATGAAGGTTCAATACTTTTTGAGCGTTGTGCGGGAGATGGATGGTCCATTCAATTTCTTAATTGCCAAGTAAAAAAAAAACGACTGCACCCACTGAACAAACAAGAAGGAATAAATCTCTTTGTGGTATTCCGATTTACCGACAAGCCTCGGAAAATGTTTTGCGCGTTCGCCGTGACGTATTGACTTGCAAAATTTGTTGCAGCGCGGTCTGTGCTTTTGAAGTACACGTATTCACTCACACACACTCCGCGCATTTGTAGGCTCAAAAAATTTTACAGCAGCATGTGCAATGAAGCAGTACAATGTATTACAGCAGCATGTGCAAAGAAGAAGCACAACCAATTACAGCAACATGCGTAAGATAATCGAACAGCTAGTGGGGAACTGAAAATAAAGAGAAAGCAATCAACCAACTGTCCATAAATGTTCTTTCTCAAGAAGTCAAAGAAGAAAGAAAACCCTTTTTTAATTTTTATATGTGTATGACTTTTAGGTTGTACTTACCGAAAAAATCAAAAAAAAAAAGAAAAAAAAAACTTCTACCACTCCCTAATGTTCAAAAATGTGTTAACCCTTCCCCAGCGGAAGGGGTTGGATTTTAATTTTAAAAGACTCATTGAAACGGATAAAAATTTGAGTTTAACTTTCACTAAAAAATTTTTCCCAGTTCTTCACCGTCAAGTGCATAAAAGGAAAGATGGCCGTTCGACACTTTTGACAGAAGGTCAGAATAGACAGCTGGTTAGTTGCTCCCTCTTTCACCCGGTTCTAAGTTTTGTTTGAACTGTCCATAAATGTCAAAGGTTTATCCCTCCAAAAGAACTCATTCTCCTCCCATAGAATGAAAGTTTGATTCACCCCTCTTTTTTCTCTTTCAGTTCATTATATAATTTTTCTTTCTCAAAAAGTCAAAGAAGAAAGAAAACCCTTTTTTTAATTTTTATATGTGTATGACTTTTAGGTTGTACATACCGAAAAAATCCAAAAAAAAGAAAAAGAGGTTGTTGTGAGAGAGTTGGTTGATTGCTTTCTCTTTATTTTCAGTTCCCCACTAGCTGTTCGATTATCTTACGCATGTTGCTGTAATTTGTTGTGCTGCTTCTTTACACATGCTGCTGTAATACATTGTACTGCTTCATTGCACATGCTGCTGTAAAACTTTTTGAGCCTACAAAATGTAGTCAATGGCGATGGAATAACTCCATCAAGGTAAGGTTCATTCTTTTAGGTCTTAAGTTTGGGTTGTTCTTATATTATAAATAATTCAGTATACAACCTGAAGATGAGAGCTTATGCTCTCGAAACATGTAGTTGTAAAAAATTAAACTAGTGGAGAACGACTGAACTTGTTTGATTTATAAATCACCTCCACCCAACATGGACTATTTCTTCAATTTACAATATTGGAAATATTTAAAAAATATTATCTTTTATATTTTCTAACCTTATAAGCATTAAACTTACTATAGAACAATTTTTATTTCCCATACTATTGAAGATTTTGAGGAAGTAGACTGGCAGGACGATGTTATTGTGTGTGATGCTGATGACAGCAATGAAGATATCCCTCTTGCTCGACTAGTGTAGTGTGTCAAGAATAAGATTTTTGTTGTACAAATTTGACCTTATTTCTGTTTATTTGTTTGAAGAATAACTTCTGATTTGTGTTAATGTAATAAGCCTTCTGCGTTTTCCGGTGTATTGTTATGATTTTTAAAAATAAATATTCCCTTTTTTCTTATTTTTTTAATATTTCATATATTTCCAATATTTCAATATATTTCCAATGTTTCAGGAAATATTACCGGAAATATTTCGGAAAATATATTTCTAAAAATTCTACAACACTAGTTGTTACACACAGAATACACCTTCTGGTCACTATGCAAAATAGTTTTATGCAATATTTATTATGAGATTTCCCCTCCTAAATAAGGTTCCTAGAGACGCCCCTGTTGTATGTAAGAGAATTTTTAGGATAAACATTTATTTGACTTACTCGAATAGATCTGGGTCTACTATCCTAATGTGGTTTCCGGAGAAATCTGCGTCTATTAAATACTGTAGCCCTAGGAATGAACAAAAAAAATTGTAATTATTTATTATAATCATCCATAAAAAAGCCGATATAGAAAGATTTTGTTTCTCTTGAATTTTTCCGTGGGCAGCTCAAAAGTTTTACAACCCCGGGGGTCCAAGATCCAATAGACACTTATTAAGTTTTGTGTTGAGAACTATTTCCTCCTTAAGTGATCCATCTGCCTGCCTCTTGTTTTTACTCTGGCAGTTTATTTTGTATTTGGTAGATGTCGCCACTTGTGTAAAAAGCATACGGTACCATCGCAGGCATTATTTTTAATTTCTCTTAACAATGATGATGAGATTTATATACGTCTCTTTAGCTTTACAAAAGTATCACATTGACCATGCATTGTTCTGAATGAAATCAAATCAAATAGCATTTATTCATCTAAAAGGTACAACTTATAACTTATCAGACTAGTCAAATATAGAAGAGCACTACAAAGTACATTTAGTGTATAAAAACGTTTTTACATAACATATATTTACAAAAACACAATTAATTTTTCATCATAAAGCATTTAAGACTATGTATCAGAGCTGGAAATAGAAGCTGTTTATATTTACGTTATCTTTTGTTTTTTTAGGTATTAAAAAATTCTTCCATTGTCTAGAAACATTTTTCTAATCAAGTATTTTTAAGGGAATTTTCAAGTTTTTTAAAAAGATTTTGTATTTTATTAAAGCATTTTATTCCAATAAACATTGGTGAGTTCTAGCTAATGCTGGGTCTGGAGTATGGCAAGTGTGCTTGATGTCTACTTTTTGTTTCATAATTATGAATGCTGCTGTTTTTTATTAGTTTTGTTTCATTGTTTTTTACAAATAAGACTATTTGATAGATGTAAAGGCATGGTAGATTAAGGATTTTGTATTTTTTAAATAAAGTTAAACAGCTTGTAGACTGAGATACCTCTGCCATACTCCTCACTATTTTCTTTTGTTTTACAAATGCTTGAAGAGTCCAATAACGACCAAACAGTTAACTGTCAACGCTTAATATGTGTCCATTTGATCTTGGACCCCCGTGGGTGCTGGTTTTGAGCTGGCCACGGAAAAATACAAGAGAAACAAAATCTTTCTATACACGCTTAGCCACGAAAAACTGTTGTTATCATCTATAAAATTTAGAAAAACTGGTAACAATTATACAACCCCCATAAAATTCCCATGTATTTTTCGTCGCTGAATCTGAATCCAGGGTAAAAAAAGTCTCTAGACTAGAAGTAGTAAGTAGTTCTCGAGATTTTTAATTTAGTGTAATACATGTTTAAGCAAAATGAGCATTTTTTTAAATGCTAATGACAGAACATTTAAAAAATTGAAAAAATCCAAACTTTTTAATGAAGCATTGTATCAATATGCGGTTTTAGTGCTAATTGGCTAGGAAGATACCTGAGCCGTCATGGATCCATTTATTTTTTCATTGATTTCATATGAACTGACCAGATAATTACGGACTTTTTTAAACCCGGATTCGGATTCAGCGTTGAAAAATACATGGGAGTACGAGTATCATACTCTGTGTTATGGATGTCGACATTTTAACTCTGTACTGTACTGTAAAGTAGGATACATTTTTAGTATTTAGGTATAATCAAATAGTTTTAGTTTTGACAATCAGTTACTTTGCTTGACGCTTATTTCTAAAGGGTGGTCCAACAGGGTAGCACTTTGGCTTTTATTACATAAATTTTTTACCACTTGTCGGATTTCAAAGAGTATTGGCTTACTGGAAAGATAAAGCTTCAGGCTATATGACCTCATATCTAAAATTGACATTTTGTAAAAATTAAAGATGACGAACGCTTTGAGAAAATACCCATTTTTACAATAAAAAGCCTCGTTCTTGCCGTGTTGGGATGGTCATGAAAGAAAATATGAAAAAAAAAGTACTGACTGACCTTTGAAAGATTCCTTTTTTAGTTCGGTCATTTGATTGCCGGACATCTGAAGGCGACGCATTTTGATGTCGGGGGGGAAGGGTTTAATTTGCGATATCAAATTCTCGTTAAGGTCTAACACGTAAACGTTGGGACTGAGCTCGTCGTAAGGTATTTCCGTTAGGTTGCTATCGGAACAGTCCGTCACCCAGTTAATTCGGAAATAATGACAGTCGCAGTCATCTGGACACTCTTGCTCGGCTTGCTCGCCATTAAAGGGAAAAATCCCCGGCAAAAAAGTGCTGGCCACCAGAACTAGGACGAAATTCCACTTCATCTAAATCAAAAAGAAAAGGAAATAAATGGATTTGTTCGATCTAACACAAATCCAATACTTAGGCCAATAAGCCCGTAATTCTTTATTTTACGGAAATGTTTTTCGTATACGTTTACTTTTAGAATATTTGTCAAACCTATATATATATATATATATATATATATATATATATATATATATATATATATATAATATTCATACGAATATTATATCATAGCCCAATATTAGTTACTTCGGTAGATTTTGAGATTTTCGATACCTTATTAAATTTTGGAAATTGGGGACCTAGAAAAATATAAAACTTTTCTGTTTAAAAAAAAAAATTAGCCATCAAAAACTTGTTTCTGTTCTTTAACAATTTAGACCTATAAAAATAATGTACTGGCCCTCATCAGAGAACATATAAGTTATTTCTTCGATGCCCTCATGCTCGAAAATTGATTCCAGAGTGAGACAGAACTAGTCAAGCCAGAAATGTAAAGCGTCGCCATTGTTTCTTATGCGGTTCGTTGTTGGTTCGGTTTGGTTATATTTCGTGATATGTTTGCCATTTTTATACGACCCGTTTTTTTTTTTCGTTAAAATTAACTTTTTTAGTATCATAACAAAAACATTTCATGTAAAAAAAAGCCTATAGTTTTATCATATTTCCTATTAAAGCTCAGCTCTCTAGCGTTTCTGGAAGTGGGCTTTTAGATAACTTTACATGTATAGGGGAGGGGAGTAAATTAGAATTTTGGGGTTTTTGAAAATTTTGCTATAGTTTTATCATAGTTTCTGTCGGCCTTCCAAAACTCAACTCTCTAGAGTTTCTGGAAGTGGGCCATGTTACTTTTACGTAATTTGACATTTATAGAGGAGGGAAGAAAATTAAAATTTTGAGGTTTTTTAATTTTTTTCTATTGTTTTGTCATATTTCCTATGAGTCTGCCAAAGCTCAGCTCTCTAGCGTTTCTGGAAGTGGACCATGTTGCTTTTACATAACTTTACATGTTTAGGGGAGGGGAATAAATTAGAATTTTGGAGTTTTTTGATTTTTTCCAAGGGTTTGGTCATAATATCTATCAGTCTGCCATATTAGTTTGAGTTTCGTAGCTCATTCTGAAGTAGAGTTAGAAAAGATGGTACAGCAGTTTACGCGAACTTGGCGGGGCACTGCCTTGCCCCCAGATTTTATTATTATTCTATGTGACCATTCTTAAATTACGTCACGTTCAGAGGGGTGAGGGTGGGGGAGGTGGTTAGGCTTGCGTCACACCCAATGAACATGCGATAAATAGGGAGGAGGGGGGTGTCGAAATTTAAGAACGTTCCGTATGCTACATATAAGAAATAAATAAACTTGGCTATTACGGCTGTAAATTGACTCTTAGGTACACAAAATAAGTTTGACTGTAATCGCAAAGTTTAAGAAAACATTTCCAAACTAGTATAGTTTTTGCAAAGTCAGTTGAACAAAGGTTAAAGCCGACCATCGACCACAAAACTTTCTATTCCTACACCTACAGAAACGACACTGATTTATTTTCTAACTCTGCATACTGCCGACTAAAGGGGTCCCGAAAAGAACACTCGAAAGCAATTAAAAGCGCATCTCAAAAAAATCTGCCAATCAGGTGCCGTCTATCCACCTGTGCTGGGTCGGTCAGAAAACAAATACTTTGTGCTCGGACCGCCTTTTCTCTGTCGGTAGGGTTGAAAGCAAAGAAACAGGAATATGATTTTTGGTACATGGAACGTACAAGGAATGAGTCCTTGACCTTGCTGTACTAACAGAAACGAAGAAGAAAGGAAAAGGATCTGAAAACCTAGGACAGTATGACCAGTTCTATAGCGGAGTGGCAAAAGAAAAACATGCTCAACAAGGAGTATCTATTTTGGTCAACAAAAGATTTAGAAAATTTATCACCAACTGGGAAGCAGTAAATGAACGGCTAATAAGAATGAATATAACAATAAAAGGAATGAGACTTACGATTTTTGGAATCTATGCGTATAATGACGATGCAAATGTAGCCGTGAAAGACAATTTTTTTGAAGAAATCCACAATGAAATATCAGCAGTAAGTGCATCTAGAGAAATTGTAATATTGGGAGATTTAAATAGTAGAACAGGTAACAAAGTAAATGATCTGACAGTTGGCCAATATGGAGAAGATGTTGTTAATGACAATGGAAACCGGCTTATCACAGTATGTGAGCAATTAGACCTAAAAATCCAAAACGGTTTTTTCCAACATAAGAAAATACACAAATATATCTGGACCAAACCCTCACAAAACCTGAAATCCGTCATTGATTATCTTATCACTAAACAAAAGACAAAACTAAAAATTCAAGATGTCAGAACAAAGCGTGGATCAACATGCGGAAGTGATCACTATTTTCTGGAGACCAAAATTCTCTTTCCTTATCAACAGTGAATGAGGAAATTGATCACTGTCAATATAATCTACTAAGCCTAGAACATGACACCGTAAAAAACTTATACAAAAAGAGACTGAACGAAAAACTTAATTCAAGTTCAGGTGAAACCCCAGATGAGGAATACGAATGTATCACATTAAGCATCCATCAAGCTGCAAAAGAAGCACTAGGATTAGTGGAAGAAACTCCTAAAAGAACAAAACCATACTGGTGGGATGCTGAGATTGAAAGTGAAATAGAGGAAAAAAGGAAGTTATATCACACATACTTATCCCAAAAGACAGATAGAAGCAGAGAAGAGTACAAAAGCGCGCAATCAAAGGTGAGAAGAATGATCAGTGATAAGAAAAATCAATCATGGATGCAAAAGTGCCAGAAAATAGATTCTTACTTAGGAGGTAGGAGAAGTACCGAAAGCTGGAAAACTATAAGATCGATCAAAAAAGAAACATGCAGAGATATTATTTCACCAATACCAGACAAAGAATGGGATCAGCATTTTAAAAAACTTTTAACTGAAGATAGAGCAGAATTCAAGGAAGACGAAAGAGACAATATCATTAGAACGATGGGATCTCCAGTACCCCTCACAATATCTGAGGTCAAAAACGTGTGCAAAACCTTAAAAAGCGGTAAATCTGCCGGACCCGGAAATATCCCAGCTGGACTTATTAAATATGGCACTGAAGAATTGTTTTGGAGATTACGGAATCTTTTCCAAAGATATTTAAATGGAGCTGTAGTACCAACTGAGTGGAAAACGTCATATATATCCACAATACACAAAAAAGGAAGGAAAGATATATGTGACAATTATAGAGGTATATCTGTAACTAGTACGCTAAGCAGAATATATGGCAAAATAATAAGAAATAAAGTGGAGAGCGAATATAAAGATATGGAGGCAGAAGAACAAGCTGGTTTCAGGGCGGGTAGATCGACTTCAGATCATCTCTTTTGTATAACCCAAGTTATTGAAAAGAAAATGGCATACGGACAAGAGCTCCATCTGCTTTATGAAATGCATATGATAGTATACCACTAAATCTACTTTGGAAAGCGTTGGAAAAGACAAACATAAGCGTACAACTAATTAAGGCCATCAAAGAGTTATACCGCAATAGTAAGGCAAAAGTTAAAATAAAAGCAAAACTAACCAAAGGCTTTCAAGTAAATAAAGGTCTTAAACAAGGTTGCTGTATCTCGCCTACGCTCTTCAAGATATATTTGGAACAGGTCCTTAAAGTCTGGAAGAGAAAATGCCAAAACATGGGAATTCCGTTGGATGAAACCACCTTGTATACTTTATGTTTCGCCGATGATCAGATAGTGGTGGCTCAGGATTATGACGACCTCGAATATATGATACGAAAACTAATAGAAGAGTACAATAAGTGGGGACTAGAGGTTAATATCAATAAGACAGAGTATATGTGTATTGGTGGAACGAAACAGGATCTAATCTTAAATACTGGGCAGCGAATTCAGTCCTGTGATGAGTATAAATACTTGGGGTCTAAAAATTACAGCTGACGGAACACTAGACAAAGCTATAAAAGATAGAAACGTACAAGGAAGAAAAGCAATAACTTTATTAAATGGAATAATTTGGGACCAGAGTATATCAAAACATAACAAAAAGCTTATATATAACACCATTGTTAAAAGTATTATTACATACGGCTTAGAAGTATGGCCAATCAAAGATAGAACAGAAAAAATGCCTTCCGCTACGGAGATGGACTATTGGAGAAGAGCAGCAGGGAAATCAAAAAGAGAAAGAGTTACCAATCAAAGAATAAGAGAAATTATGACAGTGGGTGAACGTACTCTAGTGGATGATATAAGAACAAAACAACTGGTGTGGTACGGACATGTACAAAGAATGGATGATGGAAGACTACCTAAACAAATATTACAATGGAAACCAACTGGCCGAAGAAAACGAGGAAGGCCGAGGAGAAGCTGGAGAGAAGGAATAGATAGTGAAATAAGAATAAGAGGCCTAGATGATGAATTATGGGCAAACAGAAACGAGTGGAGATTGGGTATCGGAAGACGTAGAACGTTGTGAAACCGATAAATATATATATATATATAGGGTTGAAATTATACCAGGAAGATTTGATATGAATTTGGATAACTTTTGAAGGGCAGATTGAAGCAAAATTTCATGAAATCGATAGAACCCCGTATTAGGAGCATTTCAGGTGTCTTTGCAAAAACTATACCTAATAGCCTTTAATTTTGAAATTTGTATTGGAGAACTTGGCTATACTTTTATCTCATTTCTTTTTAAGAAATATTTTCGCGTACTTGACTTTATTTACATGAAATGTTTTTGTTATGATTTCACTCCTTTTTTAAAGAATTTGGATAATATTTGAGTTTTGAAGTAGTAAAATATGCGGAATATTGTTTAAAACTTTTGCAATGCCTTAACTTTTATCTGTTTTAATTTTTCTATTGAAATGAATAAATTTATATTTCTATTAATTTGTGCATTACTATAATCCTTGCATTGCAATTCTATCCCTGGTAGGTAAGTGAATTGTTAAAAAAAATATTTATTATATAAAGTATTAAAAAAGTCATACTGGAAATGAGAGGGCAACGGTGGTAACTTTTTGCAATCGTTAGATTTTGAAACTTTTATTAATTTATTTGTTATACCTAACTTTCTATATATTGTTTATAATTGCGTTAATGACTGATTTGCCAATAAATACCTACATGCTTTTACCAGAAAAAGAGGAGGGGGACTTGTATTTTTTAGGAACTTGCCTGTAACTTCTGTCAGTTTGCCAAAATTTCTGAAAATGGGCAATTAAACTTTTACAGAACTTAACATGTGTACATTACACATAATTTTACATTTATAGGGTAGGGAAATAAATTTAAATTTTGGTGTTTTTTAATTTTTTCCTATACTTTTGTTATGGTTCCTATCAGTCTACCAAAGCTCAGCTCTAGCGTTTCGAGAAGTGGCCAATGTTAATTGGGGGTAAATTAAAATTTTGGGGTTTTTAAATGTTTTCCTATAGTTTTATTATAGTTCGTATCAGTCTGCCAAAGCTCAGCTCTCTAGCGTTACTGAAAGTAGGCAATATTACGAGTAAATTAAAATTTTTATTAGTCTGCCAAATTTCAGCTTTGTAGCTGGTGTAGAAGTACAGTGGAATTTTGTTGATCTATACGTGAGTGAGTGAGTGGCGAATGCGACATATTTTAAAATTGCGTAACTAATGTATGGTCCAGGAAACTTTGAGGGATTGTTAACTCTATCTAGGTCTAAGCTGTGCAAATTTTGAGTTTCGTAGCTCATTCCGAAGTAGATAATTATTATAGATAGGTCAAAGATAGGCGGAAATGTTTCGCGAAAAGATGGTATAATCTTTGCAAAGTCAATTGAAATACCTCCTAATACGCGGTTCTATCGATTTCATGGCATTTTGCTTGATTTTGCCCTTCAAAAGTTATCAAAATTCATACAAAATGTTCCTGGTATAATTTCAACTTTACCGACAGAGAAGAGCCGCGGGATCGGGTCCGACCATAAAGTCTTTGTTTTCCGACAGACCGAGTCCAGGTGGATGGACGGCACCTGATTGGCAGATTTTTTTGGGATGCGCTTTTAATTGCTTTCGGGTGTGCCTTTCAGGACCTCTTTTGTTGGCATTTTAGTGTACACCTATGAAGAGTTAAAAAATAAATCAGTGTCGTTCCTGTAGGTGTACGAATAGTTTACGCCATAATATAAGTATATCTATCGCCGCTCATGTCCTTATTTAAAAAGAATATGCCGACGGTTAGTTTTTACTCCATTTCAATTGACTTTGCAAAGACTATACACTAGTGCGCGAACTTGACGGGATACATTTATTAACTTTATTTTTATTTGTTGAAAAAAGATTTTAATAATAATTTTGAGTATTGGTTTTCTATACAATTTTAACAATCAATTATTACTTTTATTGTTATGCATAATTCCACAAAATTTCGATTGCCTGTTGTACTGTTTAAGGAAAAAATTAACGAAAACAATATTAATTTTGACACCCTGTATCTCAAAAACAAAGAGATTGGATGCAAGGTATAGTAGGAAAAAAACCTTTTTTGACCTCTCCTATATATCACCCGTTAAAGTTTGGTGCATCATTTAAATAACACCCTGTATAAATTTATTGTAAATGGTAATAATAATTAATGCTAATGGAGGTCATGTGAGTGTTTTTTTAGTTTGATCCTATTGTCCAATTTTGTTATTTAGCATATCAAACCTGACTGCAATTATATTATAACTTTTTTAAAAAGATTTTTATGTACCATGACATCGACATTAAAACTAAAATAAAATAATTCTGTAAGCTAAAAAAACAAAATAAAAAATATTTTTTACTTTCTCTTTTAGCTCACACATATACTACTATACTATAGTAGTATAGTAGTGTGAGCTATGGTGATCCTAATTTTTTCGAGAAAAAAAAAGTTGCTCCGATTTCAAAAATTTTTATATATCTTTGCGTTTCAGATGATTTTGAAACTTTTTTGTTGCGCCGTCTGTCTGTCTGTCTGTCGGTCTGTCTGTCTGTCTGTCTGTATGTCTGTAACGACCAACGCGCATAACTCAAAAACCGCTTGGCCGATTTTAATGAAATTTGGTACCTGGGCTGGGTCTTGGGTCGAGATGGTCCCATTTAAAAATGAACAAAATCCACCGAACAAAAACCAAATAAAAGGGTGGGGGTAGATTTCAAAAATTAGAGTTTATGTGAAAATATGGCGTGTGTGATATCAAACGAAAGGTAATTGAGTCTGCAGTTAAACAAAATACATTTTAATTTATTTAAAAAAAAAGGGTGGGGGTATATTTTAAAAATTAGAGTTTAAGTGAAAATATGCCGTGTGTGATATCAATCGAAAGGCAATTGAGTCCGGAGTTTAACAAAATACATTTTAGTTTTTTGGTTTTTTTTTAAGGATGGGGGTAGATTTCAAAAATTTGAGTTTAAGTCAAAACATGGCTTGTGTGGTATCAAACAAAAGGTAATTTAGTCTGGAGTTAAATAAAATATATTTCAGTTTTTAGTTATATTAGCTCACACGTACACTATAACTATAGTACCTAGTGTGAGCTTAGGGGCCCATATATTGGCAGAGTTTTTTTTTTAATATCTGATTTACTCCTAACTAAATTTTTTAAAAATGGTAGGTACTCAAGGTGTCGCCTATCAATTAGTACTGGTGGCGTGATTCCAGAGTGAGATGGGGCTAGTCAGGGCAAACACAGACAAAACACATTATTTAGTATGGGAAAGACCTGCTTTTTTAATTAATTCGAAGCTTTGAGTTAGAAAAACCACTTTATTGAAAGTAAAGAAGTTTTTGCAATTGCTCCGGAATCTAGAAAGCTAAAGTTTAATACGAATTTTCATTTAAAAAAATACTTAAACTTAACTTAAACTAAAACTAGCCTTTGTTTAATTAAAACAAACAATACATTTTTAAACAATACATACCTATGAAACTTGCACAAGATTCAATACCATTTTCGCGTACTTGGACTTTTTTACATGAAATGTTTTTGTTATGATTAGTATTTTCTGTAATTAATAAGGGACTTTATAGATAATTCGCACGCTCAGAGCGAAACTGACACAACTCGAAGATTATAAATATTTACCTACCTTTCCTGATAAAACGACAAAATTAGACGCCCTCCATCAATTATATCTTACCTAGTTAATGTCTGCTGAAATTTGATGTTCAAATCAAGAAATTAATATAATAAAAAGTATTAATGTTTTTTAAAAATTAAATTTTTTTTTTGTTAGGTGTGTCAATTTTGTTCTAATGGTGCGATAATATTTATTGCAAAGCTTATTTGGCCCCACTTTATTTTCTTAACGTATAATTTTTTGGAAAAAAACAATGAATCACAACATTATTTGGCGTTGTCAAATTTGTCCTTTTTAAAATCACTGTTGTGAACTTGAGAACTGATATATAACTTGGAAAAGAGAAACTTTCGACCAAAACTTTTAAAACTTTTTGTCTACGTTTGACCTTCCCCATAGATGCCTTAAAGTTCGGTGTATCATTTAAATTACACAGCCTATATCATTGTTTCTAAAAATAATTTTCAAAATGCTCTTTTTTATTTATTTTTTTACCGGCAAACCTTTTTTATCGTACCTCTTCATTCTTGAATTGTTGCTAATTTTGTTATGTAATGTCAAAATTTACAAAACATTTTTAGCTCACACTACTACTATACTATAGTAGTGTGAGCTATAGTGATCCTAATTTTTTCGAGAAAAAAAAAGTTGCTCCGATTTCAAAAATTTTTATATATCTTTGCGTTTCAGATGATTTTGAAACTTCTTTGTTGCGCCGTCTGTCTGTCTGTCTGTCTGTCTGTCTGTCTGTCTGTCTGTCTGTCTGTCTGTCTGTCTGTCTGTCTGTCTGTCTGTCTGTCTGTCTGTCTGTCTGTCTGTCTGTCTGTCTGTCTGTCTGTCTGTCTGTCTGTCTGTCTGTCTGTCTGTCTGTCTGTCTGTCTGTCTGTCTGTCTGTCTGTCTGTCTGTCTGTCTGTCTGTCTGTCTGTCTGTCTGTCTGTCTGTCTGTCTGTCTGTCTGTCTGTCTGTCTGTCTGTCTGTCTGTCTGTCTGTCTGTCTGTCTGTCTGTCTGTCTGTCTGTCTGTCTGTCTGTCTGTCTGTCTGTCTGTCTGTCTGTCTGTCTGTCTGTCTGTCTGTCTGTCTGTCTGTCTGTCTGTCTGTCTGTCTGTCTGTCTGTCTGTCTGTCTGTCTGTCTGTCTGTCTGTCTGTCTGTCTGTCTGTCTGTCTGTCTGTCTGTCTGTCTGTCTGTCTGTCTGTCTGTCTGTCTGTCTGTCTGTCTGTCTGTCTGTCTGTCTGTCTGTCTGTCTGTCTGTCTGTCTGTCTGTCTGTCTGTCTGTCTGTCTGTCTGTCTGTCTGTCTGTCTGTCTGTCTGTCTGTCTGTCTGTCTGTCTGTCTGTCTGTCTGTCTGTCTGTCTGTCTGTCTGTCTGTCTGTCTGTCTGTCTGTCTGTCTGTCTGTCTGTCTGTCTGTCTGTCTGTCTGTCTGTCTATATGGCTGTCTATATGGCTGTCTGTCTGTAACGACCAACGCGCATAACTCAAAAACCGCTTGCCCGATTTTAATGAAATTTGGTACCTACGCTGGGTTTTGGGTCGAGATGGTCCCATTTAAAAATGAACAAAATCCACCAAACACAAGCCAAATAAAAGGGTGGGGGTATATTTCAAAAATTAGAGTTTATGTAAAAATATGGCGTGTGTGATATCAAACGAAAGGTAATTGCGTCTGGAGTTAAATAAAATACATTTTACTTTTAAAAAAGGGTGGGGGTAAATTAAAAAAATTAGTGTTTATGTGGAAATATGGCGTGTGTGATATCAAACGAAAGGTAATTGAGTCTGGAGTTAAACAAAATACATTTTAGTTTAAAAAAAAAAAGGTGGCGGTAGATTTGAAAAATTAAAGTTTAAGTCAAAACATGGCTTGTGTGGTATCAAACGAAAGGTAATTGAGTCTGGAGTTCAATAAAATATATTTCAGTTTTTAGTTATATTAGCTCACACGTACACTATAACTATAGTACCTATAGTGTGAGCTTAGGTGCCCATAGATTGGCAGAGTATTTTTATAGGTATTATTAAAAACTTAAAATAACTAAATCATTCTCCGCTTGGTTTATTTCCTAATAAAATTTTCGTTCATTGCTAAGGTGTTTTTACTTTCGATTTTGTCATTTTTGTTAATAAATGAGGAAGCATTGTTATAGTTAAATTTTAATTTGTAAATACACCGCCGACCCTAAAACCAAACTTATCACTACTATTATCAATATGTCTACAATAGATAGGAATTTTATTCATAAAATAAAATATAACCTTACCTTTGATGTTTCGTGTGGTGGTTCAGGTGATAAAAAAAAACACTATTTAGCACATAACTACACGATATCATGGGTGCTTTCGCTAGTGTTTTGCTCGCAGACTGTACACTGTGTACACTTCAATGACGTTTGCTTGAATATCGACCTGGCAACTACTGCTGAATAAAACGTTCTCGAGTTTTCCTGTCTCTTTCGATTCCCTTAGATTTTGTTTATAACGTTTGTCTAGTGTTAATTTGTGTAAAATACAGTTTTTAAATTTTGCGAATAAACATAAATTCTTAAAGGGGGATTTACACGTGCCGATTTTGGCCAAGCGGCAAGCCACATAAAAAACAAATAGAAAATAAAAAATAAAAAACAAATCGGGAATTTTGGGTTCGCTGATGGATTTCTCGATGCAAACTTTTGGGTGCTTTGGATACTTATTAAAGGAATGGAGGTCAGAAGATCCAAATTTAATTTTTAATTTTCAAAAACCAAATACTACTGTTACATACTGAATAATAAACCAAAAACGCGCAAATTGTCGCCAAAACCACAAACTGGCGTAACCCACCCAATCTTTAGATAAGTCCACTAACATACATAAAAAAGTCGCTTTACAAAACCACGAAGGGGCTGCTATGTAAAAAAATTTTTTTAACGCTCTCGTGTAAAATAGTAAAAAATCAGTTACGCCACTTCGTGGTATTGACGATGAAATATCCTTCATGCGGCTGCGAATTGCCTAATGATGAAGCATTTATCGGCCGATTTTAGTCACCTGCCGCATGCGACATACGATCGCGCGGTCAAAAGGTACCCAAATTTCTACGGTGCAGACGATTTCATGTTTAGACAGCGGCTTAGCCGCACCGCTAAAATTGATTCGTGTAAATACCGCATTAAGGAGAACTCATACGGGTCGACCTCCATTCCGTCAATAAAGTATCCGAAGCACCCAAAAGTTTCCGTCGAGACATCCATCCGCAAACCGAAAATTCACATTTTTTTTGTTTATTCTTCTCTTTGTTTTTCAAGCAATTCTTTAAAAATTGCTTCATTCACTATTTGAATTCCAGCACGTAAAATACCTGTTCTGTTCCACATTTTCAACGAAAATGACCTATTCCCTTGCGATTTTAGTCGCCCCGTGTACATGGGAAGTAGAGGCGACTGGCCGCACGGCCAAAATCGAGCTGTGTAAATCCTTCAAAAACCAAATCGAATCAAGCTGAATACTGGTTGGAAAGAAGTTGGCGACGCAGTGACTTGTTTTTAGGGATAATTTTCAGGATTGCTGTAATTTAATAAAAGTTGTATTCGGCTAATCTGTCGTTTGAGCCACTAATATTACGATAATGTATTTATATTTTGTAACTAGAAACAAATTTAACAAATTATTTTCAATTTTTAAAAAACACACTGTGTAATTTTGATATGTAACGGTTTTCTAAGTCGACGCATCTCTGGCTTAGGCTGGTGTCTTGTCTCTTTGTTTGGAGCGTTTAAAGCACAGTCTTTCTCTTTTTTTGGAGAGCGCATTAGAGTTTAGGCGAATAAACGGCAAGCTATGAGTGCCTACATAGCAGGGTGGTTTTCACCAAGACATAAAAGGCCGTTAGAAAGCATTCTTGAGTGGGTTTTCGTACACTTTATTTCGCTTTCTTTACTTTTTTTTTTCTTCAACTGGGGAAATGTGAAATTTTGATAACTATTTTGCTCTTTACTTGTAGAGTTTTTTTTAATTTTAAAGCTTTTTGATTATTGCCTTTTCCAGTGTTTTGAAATATTGCGTCTATCTTTTCCCAAACCTAAACAGTTATAATAAGTAAATTAAACAGTTGATTGTATAACTTTTTAAACGTTTAAAATGTTGCTACATGAATATACACTATGTTCCATTTAAAACTTTCACCCGGGATTTCTCGAGAACTGCTGAAAATTTTAAAATTGACACTTTTTGGCTATCTTAAAAGTTTTTGAAGCACGCACCACCTTCGAGGTGTGATACCTTGTTTTGAAGGTCTTTTGAATATATTTAGCTCATAGGATTTGACACCCTCGTTGACACCCTAAAAACTCGTAAATCACATAGGATTTCAAAAACTCTTAAATCACGTTTTTCGGAATCTTAAATTACTTGGTGATTTTTTCGCATCTAGATGGCCCTACAATTCCACAACTCGGTACTTTTGTTCGTAAAATATATTGTTCCTAAAACAAAAAGTTTCGCCATATATGAAGCGCATATAGTTGACACCCTAAAAACTGTATATGGGGCTTTCCATATCATACCGGCCACCTTTTGCACTTAAAAATGTTGATTTTAATAAAAATTAATTTTAAGATTTCCCTATGAGTACCGATTATAGCGAGATTTGAGGGTGTTTTATCTTCTAAATTGGCCAAAACATATCTATAATTTATGATTTTTCCTGAAATAAATTGGCAAAAATTTTTTTTGAAGTCACAAGTTTTTATAAAATGCACTAAAAATTAAAAAATAATTTTCTAACATTCTAATATTATCATAATAATAAAAGCGATGGCCGACTGATGGCAATTTTGACGATGTTAGCACGATAAGATATCCGTATCAATTAAATATCACGATTTGCAAGTAAGGATATTTTTTTCTTAATGTTGTATTGTCATGGGACCACTATGTGTGTACCAAATTTCATCCAAATCGGATAACGGGAAGTGTGTCAAAAACGCTTCACAAAATTTGATAGATAGTTAGTTAGATAGTTAGATAGGTAGTTAGACAGAACATCTGAAGCTAAATAAAAGCTTGTAAAAAAATACCAACTTTGCAATTTTTTTTTTACTACTTTTTAGAAATAAGAACAAAAATAATTGAAAGTGACAAATAATCGCATCGGTGACCTTAGTACGAGACAATAAATTTAAAAAATCGCCATTTTGAAAAAGTGATCATCACCTTCGATTTTTTATATTTTTTGAAAAAAGATTCTCCAATTTCTTGTCTATTGCTTATAAAAATTTTAGAGTGGGCCGAGAAGTATAAACGCCAAAAAAAATACTCTGCCAATATATGGGCCCCTAAGATTACACTAGGTACTATAGTTATAGTGTACGTGCGAGCTAATAAAACTAAAACCTGAAATATATCTTATTCAACTCCAGACTAAATTACCTTTTGTTTGATACGATACAAGCCATGTTTTGACTTGAACTCAAATTTTTAAAATCTACCCCCACCCTTAAAAAAACAAAAACTAAAATGTATTTTGTTTAACTCCGGACTTAATTACCTTTCGTTTGATATCACACACGCCATATTTTCACGTAAACTCTAATTTTTGAAATCTACTCCCACCCTTTTTGAAGAAAAAAAACTAAAATGTATTTTGTTTAACTCCATACTCAATTACCTTTCCCCCACCCTTTTATTTGGCTTGTGTTCAGTGGATTTTGTTCATTTTTAAATGGGACCATCTCGACCCAAGACCCAGCCTAGATACCAAATTTCATTAAAATCGGCCTAGCGGTTTTTGAGTAATGCGCGTTGGTCGTTACAGACAGACATACAGACAGACAGACAGACAGACATACAGACAGACGGCGCGACAAAAAAGTTTAAAAATCATCTGAAACGCAAAGATATATAAAAAAATTTGAAATCGGAGCAACTTTTTTTTTCTCGAAAAAATTAGGAACACCATAGCTCACACTACTATAGTATAGTATATGTGTGAGCTAAAATTCTTGTTAAAGTGTGCGGAAGCCTTGGCCCGAGAATATGTGTTGGCTATTCTCGCCCTTGGCCGTACTTATATGTATATTGGCAAGCGATTAGTCCTATTGGGACGCCCGGGGTGTGAATCAATATACATTTTAAAAAAGATATTATTTTGCTTTAAGGAAAAAATCTTTTTTTTTTCATTCTGACACCCCCCCCCCGCATATGACCTCAGCGGCGTCACATTGAAGGGCCAAGACGGGCCTTGGCCTTCCACTGTTTAAAACCTTATCGGCCACCAACATTGTGGCACATTTTTTTTCTAATTAGAATACCTAGACCTGCACTGTGATGACACTCGGCGCCACTGTACAGGGTGTCCTAAATTCGATTTCTTTGGGAAGTCTTGATTCTCAATTTCGAGTCTCCAGTAAAAGCGGTTTTCTTTTTAAATCTGCGTTTTGGGAGAGGGGCTATAACTTTGATGTTTATAAAAATTAAATGTTTGCTCAAATCGCTTTTCTATTGTTTTTCTTTAGTATAACTATTTAGTTGAATTTTATCTGAACTTTTAATTTTTAGAGTATACCGAGTCATAAAGTGAAATAGCCAGTGAAAAGTTTTCTTTAAAGAAACCGTTGTTTGATAGAGTATTACCATCAAACAACGAAGAAACGTATCACTCAGTATTTTATTTGTTTAGGTATTATTACTTGTGTATTGTTATATATTTTTCGAATCAAGGAAGTCACTCTTTTTAGAACGGCGATTTTTTAAATTTATTGTCTTGCACTAAGGTCACTGATGCAAATATTTTTGATTTTGTTTGTTTGTCTTGTCCTAATTTCTGAACAGTAGTAAAATATTTTTTTTCCAAGTTCGTATTTTTGTAGGAAGAATCATAAATCATATATGTGTTTTGGTCAATTTAGTAGATAAAACACCTTGTAGATTTAAGGAATCGCAATATTGGGGGCAATTCTTTAAAATTTGAAATAATTTGAAACAATCTGAAAAAATTTGACGCCTCAAATTTTACCCCTAAATCATGGCAACATCGTAAATTTCAATTTATTGTACAGCGTCTAAAACCGAAAAATGAGGAAAAATATAATCTAAAACCTACCTTTAAACCCGATTGTTGATAATTCAATATTTTTCCGGGATTGTTGATGATGCACAGGTTCTTAAAAAATTGTATTTTTCCGGAAAAAAACAATAACAAAACCATGAGACGTTTTTCTGACTTCGTTAAAGTTGGATTCAAGAACCAAAACACAGCCTTCGTAACTACGAAGGCTGCGACCAAAGCGAATGGCTAAGTACAGCCGACCACAAAATCAACGTATTATTATGTTAACGAAATCAAATGAATCTTAGGAAAAAAAACTATTAGGCTTGATAAGTTATGATATGAAAAAAAAAATAATACCCGGATTTATTGCAACCCGTGGCCCAAAAAATAACCTTTGAATATATAAATATCAAACTTGTTGTATTATTATTATCATATAATTAAAAATAATGTTTGTCTAATATTTCTTATCAGGTATGAGAAGAGAAAGAAAAAAAGTCTACCAAACCCAGGTTATAAAGGTTAAGTTCAGGTCTGCTACAGGGTGACCTTAAAATTTATTATAGATTTGTTTAGAAATTCTAGTTCTCTACTTAACAATAAAAAGTTGAAAATAGCCCAAAAAGTTAAACTATGTATTAACGGATTATTTCAAATTTAGGTTCAGGGGGTGAGTTACAGGGTGATATCAAAAATAGTTGTACAATTTACATTCTTAAAAACAACTTTGTCAGGAGTTTTACTTAGCAAACAAGAGTTAGAAATACCTTAAAAAATCATATCACTAACATATTGTATTACCTTTAGAGCCAGCAAGTTAGCTACTGGGTGATATCGAAATTATTAGTGTATTTTTCTAAAAATCACATTTTTAGAAAACAATGTTGTCAAGAGCTTTCGTTATCAGAAAATGCTTAGGAACACGTTAAAAAATCATGACATTAACTGACTATTACCTTTAGGTCCTTGGAGTAAGGTACAGGGTGATATCAAAATTAGTAAAACACTTTTGTAAAAATCACAATTTCAAAAATCAACTTTATCAGGAGTCTTGGTGAGCAAAAAATAGTTAGGAATTGTAAACAAACCATACTATTCACTAACTGCGTTACATTTAGGTCCAGTAGGTAAGATACTAGTAGTAAATTTTTTTATAAATCATATTTTTAAAAATAACTTTTGGCCTCACCTTACTGTTTACAAACCAAGAACATATAAGTTAGGGTTTCTTGAGCGATCTATTAAAAGAATATTACGTTAATTACTTTTCCGCACAATTTTACTTTTTCGCATCATTTTTACTTTCCTCACGATTTTTTTCCGCACGTCCAAATTGCAAGAACCTTTCCGTCCACAATCGTTTTCAAATGAAAACCCGTCCTCCTACACACAAGTTTCATTTTCAAGAAGTGCTGCTGAACCGATGCTACCAGAAGCACCGAATGAAGAATCCTGTAATGTGTTACAGCCTGTACAGACCAATATACCTTCCTCCATTCACTACAGTAGTAATTCTAAGCAGCAAACTGATCAAGGCATTTCTGTAGTGGGCCAAACACCAACCAATCAACAAACAGAAAGTTCACTTTCAATTTCAATATCTACCATCGTTAACTTTTTCGTTATTGTTAATTAAATGTTCTTTACATAAAGTTTCTTTTTAATATATCATAATAAAAAAATCCTGTTTTATTATTTTTCCGTGCATAAAAAAAATCAAGTAAAAATAAAAGTTAAAAAAACGTACGGAAAAGTAACTTTTCCGCACTAGTGCTGAAAAATTTCTTTTTCGCACGATTTTTGTTTTGTTAAAAATGAAGATATTTAGGACTCATTAAATGATTTATGTAACAATTCTATCTTACGTATCATTTTCTAGCATTATTATAAAATCTTTGCGAATTAAAACATGTTTTTTGATAAAGAAGATGGACAAAAACACTCGTAGGAAAAACATTGTACCTAATTCTTGCGGAAACTATCTTTTCCATCCTTGACGGCTTGCCCGAACTCCGCTCCGCGTCGTTTGTGCAACTGCCGTCACGTGCGGAAAAGTACCTCTTTCCGCACTTGTTAGGTAAATAACTATTGTACAAACAATTAAAAGCCTAAGCGATACAAAAAAATATTTATGTAAAAGATATTTAAAATTTAAAGGTAAAAGACCTTAAGTGGGATGAAACTACTGCTTTTGTTGATTTGGAGTTTTCAGTAAAAATAGCTAAAGAAGTAAAGAAATATATCCCTTTATCAGACAACCAAATAGCTATGTAGCGGTACATGTATTAACAGATTTTTTGAAAGAAATGCAAAATGTTGAGTCGCTTCACTTTGGAAGAAGTCTATATACAAGTAATTAAATAAAACTAAGAACGACGTACGGGACAAAAATATTTCTGTGCAGGTTGTTGTTTGTCAATGTAATTAAATGTAATATTTATTATGTGTATTTGTACATTTTTATATTGAGCAAGCTTAATAATTATAAGGGTTTGATTTGACTCGGTTTGGTTATGTTAAATAGATAACTTGGGTGTCAAATTGTTGCCTAAAAAACATGCAAATTTGTGAAATAACAACGAAGACAGTTTCTTCCTGTAAATAAATGTGCAGATTTTTATATTTATCGTGTATGTTTGTCAATGTTTGCATTAGGCAAGCCTAGTGAAGGCTTTCGTTTTGTTACATTAAATATATATTTTAGGGCCAAGATTCTAAAATATCTTGTAAATTTGTTAATCAACAAATCAAACAAATGTAAAATATTTGTAAAAAAATTTTGATTTACTATTTGTATTTGTTAATTTTTATATTGACCAACTGGTTCGGTTTGATTCTATTAATTGTATATTTTGGATGAAAAATTTTTGTCAAATAAGCATGTAAATTTGTGAATTAACAACGAAGGCAGGCAGGTTTTTCTGTAAATAATTATTGTACATTTTTATATTGACCAACCTTATTTATATGGGTTTGGTTCGGTTTGGTTATACTTGATATGTATTATAAAGCCATGATTTTTTCAAACTAACTTGTGAATTTGTAAAAGAACAACGAACCAAGATGTTGTTACGTAAATAAATGTAGGGATTTTTGGATTTCTCATGTGTATTTGTAAACTTTTATTTTGACCAAGGTTAGTTAGGGGCGTAAGTTGATTTGGTTATATTAACTAATAAGTTTTAATGTCAAAATTTTATCATATTAACTTGTAAATTTGTCAAATAAATAGTAAAAGTTTTTCACGTAAATATATGTAAATATTTTTGGATTTATTTATTCATTTCACCCTGTAGCTCACCTCCCTTGTTTTTTAAAAATGTGATTTTTCAAAATCTTTACTGCTATTTAGATATCACCCTGCAGCTTACCTACTGGAAGTAAATGAAATTTAGTAAGTGGTATGATTGCTTAACGTGTTCCTAACTATTTTTTGCTAACAAACGCTCCTGACAACGTTGATTTTTAAAAACGTGATTTTTACGAAATTTTATTACTAATTTCGATATCACCCTGTACCTCATTTCCTGGACCTAACGGTGATACAGTCAGTTAATGGTATGATTGTTTAACGTATTCCTAACTATACTTTGCTAACAAAAGCTTCGGACAACCTTGCTTTTTAAAAATGTGACTTTTAGAAAATTTACACACACTAATAATTTCTATATCACCATGTAGCTCAATTCCTGGACCTGAAGGTGATAAAATCTGATAATGGTATGATTGTGTAACGTGTTTCAAATAATTTTTTGCTAACGAAAGCTCTTGACAACATTGTTTTTTAAAAATTTGTTTTTTAGAAAATTACGCTTCTAATTTCGATATCACCCTGTAGGTCTCTCACGTCCTGGATCTAAAAATAATACAATAAGTTCATGATACATATTTTAATGTATTTCTTACTCTTATTTGCTAACTAAAACTCCTGACAGAGTTGTTTTTTAAAAATGTGATTTTAATTAAGATTTACTACTATTTTCGATATCACCCTGTAACTCACCTCCTGGACCAAAATTTGATCTAATCCGTAAATAGTAGTTTTTTAGGGCTATTTTCAACTTTTTATTGCTAAGTAGAAAATTAGAATTTTTTAACAAATCTATAATATTAGGCACACAAGAAATTTTACATAATTATACAAACATTATTTTTAATTATACGAATTTATAGAAAGTTTGAAATTTATGTTTTAAAGGTTTGTTTCTTGGGTCCCGTTCATTTTATTCATATTATGAACTTATTTTCAGGTCGGCTGTACGCAGTTCCCTGCCTATATGTGTGGCTCCCTCTAGGGAGCGTGTCGCAAACTTAAGTTTTCCTTGCACAAAGTGACCACGTGGTCGTGGCACCCCTGAAAAATTCCGCCTTCGACTTATTTTCGTCAGATGGAGACTGTGGCGACTATTCTTAGGGTCACTGCATCCTGAAAGCCTGGCATCTTCCAACGAGCGGATAGTTCACAACTTGCATTCCATTTGCTATTGGTTGACATAGTCAGGCGGGATTTTTAAAATTAAAACTCTCCTGTCCTCGTTTTGGGAGGTTGAAATCGGTGTTAAACCAAACTGAAACAAAACCTAACCGTGGTCAATTGATGGGAAACGTATCCTGACCGGGGCGTATCTGGACAGGTTAGGATACGTTGTCGAATAATTTATCAGGGTTAGGTTAACACCGATTTCGACAGGAAAACAGGATAGGGAAGCTAATTAAAAAAAAATATAATATGTTTTTAAAAAACAATAAAAAAAAACTCATCGGCATATGCATAGATTTAGTTAAATTCAATAGGTATGTACTGCACAAACCACTACTCTTTTTAGTCACTTACAACTAGTATATATTCGTATTTTACGCCGAAAGCTGTAAACATAAAGTTTGTTAAATGCTTGACTGGTGGCACCATCTCTTAATATAATATAATAATAATCTTAAACGGCAACGTTCAACATTAAAAAGTCAGCTGACTATTTCGACCAATAGCAAACGGAATGCAAGTTGTGAACTAGCCGCTCTCCCAGGGGTAGCGACACCAAACATAACCTCATTTACGAAAAACTCAAATCTGACACTGTCAGGAGCATAGCTTTTTTTATGTTTAAAAAAATTAAATGGTTTACAAATGTTACGTAAAGAACTGTCCGTCACATCCGGTATATAAATTTTACTGTCCAAATAAACAAACCTAAAAAAACTAAGTTTTTTATGATTTCAAATTTATTAGGACCCTGTGTCCAGCAGTCCACACAGCGAAGGAAACCAAAAATATAGTTTGCATGTTTTATATATATTCTAAAATATAGAAAACTATTATGTTGGGTTTTGTATTATTTAATAAATGTTTTATGCTCTCTACGGAATAAAGGTGTACGTTTAATCCCTTTTTTCATGGGCTAAGGTAGTATTTCTTGTCTCCAGTGATTGAAAGTAATTTCTTTAAAACCATAAAGGCAAAATATAGGTTTTTGGATTATTTTATTTTATCATAATACAAAAAACAAAAAGGAATATATACACGATACCGATTATTTTGTTCCAGCTTGCCGTAAGCTTACTTTACTTTGCCGATGGCTTGGTTCGTTTTGATCGTTATTGTGTCCTTAGGCATAGAATATTGCTTCCATATAAACGAAGCATTTAACTTTCTAGACTTCTCCAGGCTGTAAACCAGGAAACTGTGAAATTTTCGAAATTCTGTTTATTGCATCATTTCCATGCCCATCTCAAAGTAAGAATATGCTTTATTTTCCATCTTCGAGAAATGTAATTCGAACTTTTTCTCGAGTAAACTTAATTAGTTTGTTATGAAATAAATAATATTTTTCCACATTGTTTGTTATAAGGTCACTCATCGTCAAGCAAGCTTTACCTTGCTTGACGATGAGTGACCTTTGTTTGTTAGCATCTGACTGACTTTTGTTTAATGTAATGCCATGACAACTATCACTGCCCACTGTTTTTTTATATACTTGACATGCTAAAACTACAGTACGGTAAGTGGTTTAATACCTATTTATTTAGTTTATGATTATTATTATTTTTAGTATATAAAAATAAACCTTGGCATTAAAGTCCCTTTTAGTCACTTAGCAAATTATAGCCCTTCTTCCGGTCGAGCATGAAAATTCCCGCCGTGGTATTAAAAGTAAACACTGCACGCTCCAGGTTTATAATATACCTACTATTATTTTTATTATTGTTCAAAAAAAAGCGGGCGGCGAAGAAAAGGTCGAAAATACAAAAAGTCGAAAATACAAAAGTTCGAAAGTACAAAAGGTCGAAAATACAAAAGATTGAAAAACAAAAGGTTCAAACAAAGATCGAAAGTAGCTACACTGTAATGATTGCAAAACAAAGTAGAATTAAGAGACACACAGGTACACACACACACACTCATAGAAAAGTTTTTAAAAAATCAACATCCAATAAAAACTCAAGGTAGCAACACGACGGGTCGCAGAACTTTGTTCGAAAACATTTTCTTCGAACGGAAATTTTTATGAAAACCATTTAATCTAATGAAAATTTGTTTGAAAACATTTTTTTTAAACGGAAATTTATTCGAACACCATTTCTTTGAACGGAAATTTGTTCGTAAGTAATAGTTGTTCAAAAACATTTTCTTCGAATAGAAATCATTTTCTTCGAAAGCAAGTTTTTCGATAAAAGACGCTCTAGACCTGGATTTCCAAACCTAACACAATTCATATAGTTTGACTACGGCAAGGTCTTTTTAACATATTTTTTCAAAAAAACCCTGACTTCTTTCCCGGGATCGTAAACATTCTGAAAATTTGTCTACTTTCCTCCTTTTGGAAGGTCGAAATCGGTATTTTCCTAAACTTTGTCAATTGATCGCAAACGTATCCGAACCGGTCCAGATACCTCCTGATATGCTCAATTAAGAAAGGTTAGAGTAACACCGATTTCAACCTTCCAAAATGAGGACCGGAAAGCTAATTTAGGGAAATCATTTTTCGACAATAGGTCTCGGTTGGTTCGGTTTGGTTTCACACCCTCTAGGATCCCGGGAAAGAAGTCAGGGAAGTTTTTATTTCCAAAAATTGTTAGAAAAAAACCCCATTAGTCGAACTATATGAGTTGTGTTAAGTTTGGCAAGCCAGGTCAAATTTTTTTTTCGAAAAATTTGTTTTCGAAAAAATGTTTTTGAACAAATTTTAATTTTAAAAAAATATTTTCGAACAAATTTCCGTTCAAAGAAAATGTTTTCGAACACATTTCTGTTCGAAGAAAATGATTTCGAAAAATTTCTGTTTGAAGAAAACGTTTTCGAACAATCTTTTGTTCGAAGAATATGTTTTAGAACAATTTTTGGTTTAAAGAAAATGATTTTCGAAGTTTATGCTTTCGAACAATAATATTAAGATATTTATATGAAATGTACTATAAAAATATAAATAATTAAGCCGAACCTTACGAAAACTCGAACTGTATTTGGGCATTTTTTGTCTTTTGATAAAATGTAAAATTCGGAATAAAAAGATACTAAAAAAACCACAATACCAAAAACACCCAAAAAAAATGGGAAAAAACCTTGGAAAATAAATTAAACAGTGCGAAAAATAGCGTATAAACATCGTGATAAAATTTTCATTTTATCCCTTGATATATTATATACTATTAATAAACTTTTAACATAGAAATGTATTTCTGTCCTGTTTGTTTATTTATTACGTATTATTTTTATACAAAAACAGAAATAATATTTAAAAGAAAATAATTTTTAACAATAATACCTACAATAAATATTCATAACCCAAAAACTCAAGGAACATATTTTTTATTTCTTAAGCTGTATAAAAACGAGTTCTTTTTAAGTTCTATTAAAACATTTGTCTTTTCTCAGACTGTATAAAAATGAGTATTTTTCACGAACGTCTATGGAATTTTGAGTACGGTTTTGACACTCGTGTCGCTACCCCTGGGAAACGCTAGACTTCCAGGATGCAGTGACCCTAGTATTTTTAATTACACTATCCAAAACCTTATGGGCGCAGCTTTCGTGTTCGTTTACGACAGAGACAATTTATTATTTTCTCTCTGGTTTACGAAGGACTCAGCCGCATGGGCCGTCACTGAAGAACAGCAGTTTCTATATGGGAGGACCCCCCAGAATAAAAAACTATATACGTGCCTAGCTTTTTTAAAAAGTAAAAAAATAATCACCACTTCAATAATTTGACAGGATCTTCACTTAGTCAGATTTTTCTGGCAGATTTTAAAGAAATAATTTGACATTCCCTTAAAATTCCGTTCAAATATAACGGTGGCAACAGCGTAGAGCTAATTTTGTAGCGACCCTTCCACGACATGCAGTTAGTCCCTCTTTGTTAATTTTACCGTGAAAAACAAAGAAAGAAAGTAAACTTAGCTGACCTCATAAAGAAAACGAATAGGACTCATAAATTTGAAAGAAATGTGACGAAATGTGACGAAATTTGACATTTCAGTTTGTGTGGTTAATAGTGAATTTATTTACAATTTTTAAATTAAAAATTTTCAACAAATTACGGGGTTTTAATTAAAAACAAATATTATATCGTGACGCTACATCTATCAAAAAGTGGGAAATGGCCTTTTAGGTAAGTTTTTAAGTTTAAAAATTGCCTTTTAAACGAGAAATCTTAAGCGCCAGATTATGTCACATTTTGTCAAATTCCGCCAGATTTTTTGAAATGTAAAGAATTGACCCCATTGTATCAAATTTTTTATCTCGTTGTAATCGGTATCTATAGCCGAACCAAAAAATAAATTTTTATTAAAATCAACATTTTTAAGTGCAAAAATGATATTGCTTATTTTAAAGGTTTTTGTTTTTAATAAAAAATATCTAACAACACAAAAGTAATAATACCTAAACAAATAAAATACTGAGTGATACGTTTCTTTAAAAGAAACTTTTCACTGGCTATTTCACTATATACCCTAAAAATTAAAAATTTAGATGAAATTTAACTAAATAGTTATACTCAAAAAAAAAACTATACAAAAGCGATTTGACCAAAAATTTAATTTTTATAAACATCAAAGTTATAGCCCCCTCGCACCACGCAGAGTTAAATAAAACCGCTTTCATATTTTATACTGGACACTCGGAAGTGAGGGTCGAGACTTCCCAAAGAAATCGAATTTGGGACACAATGTATAGCGCCGTATAGTGCAGGACTAGGTAGTCTAACTAGAAAAATGTGCGACAATGTTGGTGGCCGATAAGGTTTTAAACATTGGAAGGGCAAGGCCCGTCCTGGCCCTTCAATTTGACGCCGCTGATGTCATATGCAAAAAAAAGATGTTTTCCTTAAACCAAAACAACTTTTTTTAATAAAATGTATATTGATTCACACCCTGGGTGCTTCAATAGGATTGCTCACTTGCCCATATACATATAAGTACGGTCAAGACCTCCGCACACTTAAAAAAGATATATTTTTTTGGCGTTTATACTTCTCGGCTCACTCTAAAATTTTTAATGGCAATAGACAAGATACACTGGTCTGCATGAAAATCGGCCCTGACACCATTATTGCCGACTCCTATGTAAAATGACCTGAATTTAAATATGATCTCCGTTTTTCCCCATCACCCCCCATTTTTGGGGAAGATCCCCTACCTATTTTTACTGCTTTTCGATAGTTTGGTGGGATGGAAAGGATTATTTTGGCCTTAACATCACTATTTCTGAGATATTGTCGATTTTTCCGTTTTATATTCAATTTTTTTATAATTTTTTTAAAATTTCAGCTTCCAGCAGCTCAACATCCCAAGTAGGTAATAAACGTTGTAACGCTCCTTTAGTCCTGAAGATAATATTTACTTGCCGTCTGCACATCAAACTCGGATTGATCAAACAGTTTGTAAAAGCACTGAACAAGACATTCATATTTTTGACAAATAAATTTCCTCGTCTTAGTGAGGCTAAAATCAAGGAAGGTGTTTTTGTGGGGCCCCAGATTAGACTACTCTTTCAAGATTCGACGTTTATTGAACACCTGAATCAAAAAGAAAAACGAGTTTGGTTTGCAGTCAAAACGTGTGTAAGAACTTTTTGGGTAATCACAAAAGTGATGATTATGTCGCTTAGGTCGAGGAATTGCCCTTAGCGTACATGTCTCTTAAAGTGCACTTCCTTTACTCGCATCTGGACTTCTTTCCTCAAAAATTAGGAGCATTCTCGTATGAATACGGGGAATGGTTTCATCAAGACATCGCTAAGTTGGAAAAGAGATTTTCAGTGAATGGAATGAAACCATGTTGGCGGAGTACTGCTGGTTTTGAAACAAGAGGGTTGTACCTCAGGGTATAAAAGGAATGCAAGCACTAAGTGAAGGTACAGATCTTTTTATTTGTTATTGTTTACAGCTAAAATAATTCTCTTCTGCTAAAAATTTAAATTTATGTCGATAAGATTATTATTATTATCGAAGACTGATTAAAATAGATAAAAGGGCTGCTACCCCAAAAATGGTGGGTGGTAGAAGAAAACGCAAGCTTTATTTGGATTCAGGGCGTCACTTTACATAAGAATCAGAGAAAATAATGCCAGGGCTCAAGAATTTTTTTCTTTTTGCAGACCAGTGATATTGGAGCATCTTTTTTTAAAAAAACATAAAGAATCGAAGAGGTCACTTTTTCAAAATGAGGATTTTTTAAATTTATTGTCTTGTACTAAGGGCACTGGTGCGATTATTTGTCATTTTTCATATTTTTTTCTTAAAGCGTCTTGTTCTTATTTCTAAACAGTAGTTAATTTTTTTTTGTAAAGTTCGTATTTTTTTAGGAAAAATCATAAATTATAGATTTGTTTTGGCGAATTAAAAAGATAAAACATCCTGTAGATTTAAGGAATCGCAACATTTTTTCAAATTTTTTATCTCGATGTAATCGGTACTCATAGGGAAATCAAAAAAAATATTTTTATTAAAGTCAACATTTTTAAGTGCAAAAGGAACCCCCGTATAAACTTTTTTTGGAATCTCAAGTCACTGTGTGATTTTTCGTGGCTCGATGGCCCGACAATACCACAATTCGGTGCTTTTTCTTGTATAATCTATAGATTCTAAAAGATGAATTTCAAAAGTTTCGTTATACGAAGCCCGGGATTGACATTTAGAACGTTTTTCTACGTTGTCCGACGCCTATTCTCCACCTGCTTCGATCCTGACAATCATCCTCTGTCAGATTTTTTTGACTCATTGATCTTTGGATTGACTGTTGCCATTCTAGTTTAGGTCGCCCTCTTTTTCTGCGCCCTATTGGTTGCCATTCTAGGACCTGCTTTGGTAATCTTTCGTCGTTCGTCCGTTGTACATGGCCGTACCATATCAGTTGCCTTCTAGTGATGTCATCCGTTATGCTTCCCTCGATTCCCATTCTTTCTTTTATGATCTCATTTCTTATGTGATCTATTCTAGATATTCTCATTGATCTTCTTATTGCATCCATTTCGACACTTTCCATTTTTGTTTTGTATTTTTCTGTTACGCGACAAGTCTCTATTCCATACAACAGCGTGCTTTTGACCATTGTTTCATATATGTTAAATTTTACATTCTTTTTTATCTCTCTGCTCCATAAAATACTGTTAAGACATCCAATAACTTTTTTTGCTTTTACTATTCTTTTTTCCAATTCTTTACAGTCTGTACCTGTCTTATCAAATGTGATACCCAAGTATACATACTCATTGCATGGAGATATTGTTTGTCCATTTTCAGTAACTCACTGGATTCGTTTCCAATACATAAGTACTGTGTCTTGTCCACGTTCACTGTTAATCCCCACTTTTGTTATTCTTCTGTTAACTTTCTCATCATATACTCCATGTCTTCTTTATCATTAGCCACAATTACTTGGTCGTCAGCAAACTGTAGTGTGTATATGGTAAATCGGTCGTTAAGTTGTATTCCCATGCCGTGAACTTTACGTTTCGAGTTTTTAGAGCTACTGCGATATATATTTTAAAAAGATGCAGAGATACAACATCCCTGTCTTAAGCCTTTTGTTACCAGGAATTCTTTTGAAAGTCGATTTCCAATTTTAATTTTAGCTTTTCACCCTTTGTATAGTTCTTTTATCGCTTTTATGTATGCATGATTGATATTAGTTTGCTCTAACACTGTCCATAATTTTTCTACTGGAACGGTATCATATGCTTTTTGTAGGTTCACAAAGGTAACATGAGTCTCTATATTTCTGGCGCTCCTTTTCTCAATTACTTGTTTTAGACAAAAACATTATCACTACAAGATCTACCTGCGCGAAACCCACTTTGCTCTTCTTCTTCTTGTTCATGAAAATCATTCTCTATTAGATCTCTAAGAATCCTACCGTACAATCTACTTAGAGTACTGGTTACTGAAATTCCTCTGTAATTGTTGCAATCCAGCTTGTTTCCTTTTTTATGTATTGAGGATATGAATGCAATTTTCCAATCATTAGGTACTGGATGTCCGTTTATGCATTGGTTAATAACGAGGGGTAAACCGCGTGGGTATTTTGGTGTACAAATCTTGGGTATTAGGGGAATTGTTTGAGGAAATAGTGGGTATTAGTGGGTATTAGTAGGCATTAGTGGGTATTAGAAGGGTATTAGATGTAATAGCCGGGGTATTAGAGGAATTAGTCTGGGTAATAGCTGTATTAGAATTATAAAAGAACATAGGATTTTTCAAACTTATTTCCCTATTTACCACAGAACAAGTCCAATTTAACCTGGCATCTGGTACCTTTCGACGCGTATCAATATGCTACAGTAGATTATGAGCATTTTTTATGGGAACCTCCTTATTAGTAGATACATATTAACGATTTGGCAACATTGCCTACACCTGTTGTGAAAAAACCGTGTGTATCGAGGTGCGTATCCAGTGGTAAACTTTATGTTTTTTTGTGGTGGCAGTGAAAAAAAAATAAGGTAAGTTATGTTCAGTAGAAATGTCTGTGAGACTGATAATTGTCTATATGATTCATTTTTCATAATACTTTAATTTAAGTTGGCAATCGGCTAAAGCAATAAAGCGAGCAAGTTAGGTTATCCAATATTTTCATGCAGCACCGAGTGCAGCACGATTGCTATTTTTTTACAATGTTGCCAATAATAGTGTAATACAGGTAGTAATATGATTTTTCAAATTCAATTTTAAATTTTTCAAGGGGTCGAAATAAATTTTTGGTTTTTGACTGCCGTTCATTTTTATTTACTTGTAAAGTCCTAAATGATGTGGAAGTATAGTATCGGCAAAAAATTTTGAAAAATTTTTATTGGCTAAATCGTCTTAAAATTTTTTTGTGTCTGTCGGTCTATAAGTCTGTCGGTGTGTCGGTCTGTTAGTTTACGCGATAACTTTTGAATGAATTGAGCTATCGACTTGAAATTTGGCACACAGGTAGAGCTCCATAGGAGAATGGTTCGGATTGTATTTAAGCCAAATCAGCCTAGGGGTAGGGGGTAAGAGGTTGGTTGAACTGCTAAAAAAATGAATTTTTTCGGTGTAAAATGCAATGAGGATGGTTTTCGCGGTCTGTTTTCACATGTAAATTTTTAATCAGGTTGTTCAAAAGCTGCATGACGTACTTAGCTTTGGGGATGGGGGTAAGAAGGGGTGGGGATGTGGTGAGATGGAAAATATCGTGTAATATGTCGTTTTCGAGGTTTGCGGGTTCGGGATCTCATTTCCATGAACTATACTCCAATTCAAAAAAATTGAGACAACATTTACTGAGAGTTTGATAAGTCTGACATTTAAATGTTATTTGTAATGTCACATTTGTCAAATAGTCAATAAAAACTGTCTCAATTATTTTGAATCGGAGTATATTTGTTATTATTCTTAAATCCAGAGCTTGGTGGTGATGGTAAGAAGGGGGGGGGTGTAAGATGCAAAATATCGTGTAATATGTCGTTTTCGAGGTTTGAGAGATCGGGGATCTCATTTCTATGGGCTATTTGTCGTTATTCTCAAATCCAGTGGGTTGGGGTGAGAGGTACATATAAGGGATTATACACTAAATACCGTAAAAGGCAAGTGATGTGCCATTTTCATGGTTTTCGGAGGTGCAAACCTCATTTCTTTAATATAAGATGTTTTTGAAAATAAATAATTAAGTTGTTGAAAGAAGGGGCCACCCCCTTTTTTTGGAAAAATCACATGATGTGGAAGTTATGATTCCATTGGCAATTTAGAAGTTTTAATTGTTTAAAATATTGGTACGTTTATAACCCTTTCTCATTCAAGGCAAGGAATAGAGTGGTTTTGGTCAGCACATTTGTCTCCAAAATCGTGGTTGTGGTTATTTTGAGTCGGCGCAATAGCGACCTGTCCCGTGGTTTTGTTTAATTACCACAAAGGACGTGATTAATTACGGATCTTTAGCGCTAACTTTATGTGAGTGGGTATGGTTATTTTACATTGACATTTCAACCAACCAAAACTGGAATCGTGTTCCAAATTCATATTTTTGTTATGTTTTGAACATTTTTGATTATTTTGATGAAAGTCTACATGTGCTGACCAAAAACACTCTAATAACTTTTTAACTGCGAAAAGTGGATTTTTTTCCAGAGATATTAGTGGGTATTAGTAGGCTCGAGTAGGTATTAGTGGGTATTATTATGGGTATTCGAGGGTAATAGAGGTATTAGTTTAACAAATTCGGGTATTAGAGGTAAAATGAGGTATTAGTGTACACAATTTTGGAGCGCGGTTTACCCCTCTGTTAATAATATATGTGAGATTTTCGAGTAGTGTCTCTGATCCATATTTGAGCATTTCAGCATATATTCCCCCAGGTCCGCTAGCCTTTCCGGATTTAAGCTTTTTGTTATTCTTTATCATTTCTTTTTCGATGATTACTTCCTCCTTGAAATTCCTAAAAACCGTAAATGATGTTTTTTATATAGTTTCTAAAATATATGTATAGTTTCTAAAATATAAATTTTGAAAATTTCGCCAATCTGAAGCTCATAGGATTTGAGACCCTACAAAACCGTAAATGATGTTTTCGATTGTGGTTTTTTTCGTATGTTAATAGCCGGACAATACCACAAATCGGTGCTTTGTTTGCAGGGTTGGCCGATATATTAAGTGATATATATCATGACATATATCATGATATATATCACGATATATATCTGATATTTATTGATTTATATATATATATATATATATAGATATCCGCTGATCGTTGTGACATCCAGGCGTAAAAATTTTAGATATCTTGTGACATCCTTCGACGCCGTGACATCCAAATTCGGATGTCACAACGTTTTTCCATGTTTTTGGTACAGTCCTGATGGGGAGGGCCTGGGTGTACCTAAATTAAATGGATGTCATAGTATACCATGAGTCTGATGAAGAATACAGCAAAATTTTAAAAAATTTTGACGCCAAAATTTCCGTGTATATTGGCGCGAGTATATTCAAGAATCGATCCAATTGATATTCACCACTCTGTGACATCCAATGTATATTTTCATCTTAATTGCATGCACTTGTAACATCCGTCAAAGCAACAACCTTGCATTATGCCTATTTTATTAATTAAATTTGGTTTATTTTTTATTTTGGGGCGGCTGTTCCTATGTGGTCCAGCGATTCACTTGACTTGCATCTTTGTAAAAATATTTAAAAATGTTAGCATAATAAATAATGTTAGCTAGCTTATTGGGAACATAAATATAAAATATAAATAAATATTTCTTCATGTACCTCAGAGCAAAAGTGAGTTAACTAACGGACTTCGATAGCGACTTGATACTATTTGTGAATTGCTATCTCCGTCCTCCTTTTTACCACGTAGATAAAGTCAGATGAGTAAAAAGAGCGCTAAATTTTAATCTAGCTACGTCAAAACGTACTGATTTATAATAGTATATTTTAAACTCTATTCAGTGATTTTTTTACAAAAACAAATCTGCTGAATTAAATTAGAATTCTTATAAATCAATCATGTATTGATATACCGGGTGGGCCAAAAAAAAACCGCACAATTTTTTTTCATTATAACTTTTGAACTATACCATCGATTTTAATGGGACAAACTGCGCTTGGCAGAGAATTAATCAAAGTTTTGAATAATTATAATTATTTGTCAGCGATCTCAAAATCCAAGATGGCGGACAATATTAAAATGTACCCTTTAAAGATGCTGGTTTATTCTTATGTTGCAAACACGTTTGAATTATTTTTTTAAATTAGTAGAAAAGCTGCGTTCTTGCCACGCACTAGGTATGAATCAGCAAAATCGGTTTGATGGTTTTAAAAAAAATATTTTTGTTCCAACCAACCAAGCCTATGATTTTTGTATATATTTTCCACATATTTCATAAATAAACACAAAAACTAGCATGAAATACGACATTATGAGGCCTCGGCCCCCCCCAAGACATATTCCTGGGTGCGTTACTGGCATTTATTTCCTTACAAATTTATTACTACTGAACCTTTGACTTTGATGAAATAAAAAACATCCTGGTGAGAATTGATTGTTTTTTTAAAGATCATGATCAAAATTTATCTTAAAATTTAAGATGGCGGACAAAATCAAACTTGATTCTTAAAAATGGTGGGTTTATTTTTATTTTCTGGAAATATTTTAGATTTTTTTTTAATTTATAGAAAAGCACTACTTTTCCCGCGCACAACAAGGTACAAATTAGCAAAATCGGTGTATTGGTTCTCAAAAAACCTATTTCTGTTTTCGTCATTGTGTTACAGATTATACGATTGCATTGCCAACCCTGTCTGCATTCATTTCCTTATAAATCATTATTACCAAACCGATTTTAGTGAAATAAGAAAAATGATGGTGAGAATTGATTGTTCTTTCAAGGTTATAATCGAAATTTGCCGCCATCCTAAAAGTTAAGATGTTGGACAGAACCATACTTGATCCTTCAAAGAGGCACTTTTATTCTTATTTTTCGAAAATGTTTTAGTTTTTTTTATTAATTTATTGGAAAGTACTACTTTTCTCCCGCTTAATAATAAAGTACAATTTAATAAAATCGGGGAAGTGGTTCTCACAAAATCTGATTTTGTACAATTGTTTTACAAGTTATGCGATTCCATTGGCAATTTCTGTCCGACATCTTAAATTCTAAGATGGCGGCAAATTTCGATTAAAGAGCAATCAATTCTTACCACGATTTTTTGTGTTTCACTAAAATTGGTAGAATTTATAAGAAAATTAATGCAGACAGGATTGGCAATACAATCGTATAATCTCTAAGACAATGGTCGAAACAAAAATAGATATTTTGAGAACCACCACACTGACTTTAATAATTTTTACCTCGTTGAGTGGGGAAAAAGTAGTGCTTTTTCATAGATTAAAAAAAATCTAAAACATTTTCGGAAAATAAGAATAAACACGCCATTTTAAAGACTCAAGAATAATTCTATCCGCCATCTTAAAATTTAAGATGACGATAACTTTGATCATGATCTTAAAAAAGCAATCAATTCTCACCAGGATGTTGTTTATTTCCACTAACATCGGTTCAGTTGTAATGAATTTATAAGTAAATAAATGCAGACATGATTGGCAAGCAATCGTATAATATGCAAAACAATGGTTGAACAGAAATATTTTTTTATAGAACCACTGATCCAATTTTGCTGAATCGTACCTGGCAAGAACGCAGCTTTCTTACTAATTTCAAAAAATAATTAGAACATATCCGCAACATAAGAATAAACGAGCATCTTTGAAAGGTACATTTTAATTTCGTCCGCCATCTTGGATTTTGAGATGGCCGACAAAAAATGATAAATTAGTCAAAACTCTGATTAATTCTTTGGCAAGTGCAGTTGCCCTAATTGCGCCTCTAATATATTTATTTATTTATTTCCAAGGAGTAGCACATATAAGAAAAATCCAGAAGAATAATTTAGGTACCTAAAAAAAAGTAACATATGGGTTAGCCGATTTGGAAAAAAAAATATATATAAAGGAAAAGAAAATGGGAATAAATTGCTAGACTGAATAATGAGAATCTTATATTTTTATTTTATATTATTTGCATAATATTTAAGGGCCTTAATTCTGCCAAAGTGGCGCCAGCGTCATTAAATAAAACATATCCAGCTAGGTATAGAGCTACATAATTTATCAAAAATTCGCTGAACATAGGTAAGTATCTAGTCCAGATTATCAAGATTTTTTTTTTTAAATCTAGGTACTGTAGTCATAGATTTTACTGGAATATCGGCCATTTTTTGTGTACCGAGCAAAGCTGATTAGTAATCAGTTTCTATGTGACTATGCTTGGGGGTGCTTCGCACCTCCCTGATTACGTCTTGGAGGTGCCCTAGCTAAGGACACTCATCGTAAAGGCAAGCTTTATAGGAAGCGAACGTCAAGCTTTCTATTTTTTGGTTATTATTTTTGACATGTTTTCCTCGGTTTCGCATTGGCGGTCTGTTTTATTTTGAAGATGTTGTTTTACACAGTATGAAGGTACCTAAACTATATATATTTATGTAATTAAAAAGTTATGCTGCAAACTATCTTGAAACTGTATCATTATTAAATAGATCTTTAGACTGTGTTAAAACCACATTTTTAAAATAACAATGAGCCGCCAATGCGAAACCGAGGAAAATATGTCAAAAATTATAACCAAAAAATATAAAATCAGAGTTAGGCTTCGCTACCTGTAAAGCTTGCTTGACGATGAGTGACCTTAGCCCTAGCCCCTTACTACCCCCTGTAGGTATTCTATTTTTGCAAACGGCCGGTCCACAATCGGCCAGCCCTGGGCTGAGTTGAGTATGTATACTTCGATTTAAATTCGTCTCTCTGTGACATCCACACTTACATAAGTATGTTTTCGTTTTATTTGTGACCTCGCGTAGGAATCGAGCAAAAGCTGTTCCGGCAAAGTGTTTTTTTGTTTTTATTCAAAGTTTATTGAATTTAAAGGTAAGTAGATCTGAGGACACGGCAGTGCCTTGCAAGTTCGCGCGCCGTAACCATCTTTTCTTAAAACATTTCAGCCGATATTTGACCTACCTAAAACTCTACTTTGGAATGAGCTACGAATCTCAAACTTTGCACAGTCATAGATCTCCATGGAGTTAGTAACCTCCAAGTTTCATGGAATTCCATAAAGTAGTAAAGTAGTTACGAAACTTCAAAAAACGTCGAAATTGCCACTCACTGACTCACTCACTCACTCATTTATAGATCATCAATATTCTACTGTACTTCCAGACATGCTACAAAGCTGAAATTTGGCAGACTGATAGAAATTATGACCAAACCCCTGGAAAAAATCATAAAACCCCAAAATTTTAATTTACTCCCCTCCCCTATACATTTAAAGTTATGCAAAAGTAGCATCGCCCACTTCCAGAAATGCTAGAGAGTTGAGCTTTGGCAGGCAGACTGATAGGACCTATGATAAAACTATAGGAGAAAATCAAAAAACCCCAATATTTTAATTTACTCCCCTCCCCTATACATTTAAAGTTATGTAAAAGTAGCATTGCCCACTTCCAGAAATACTAGAGAGTTGAGCTTTGGCAGACTGATAGGAACTATGATAAAACTATAGGAAAACACCCCAAAATTCTAATTTACTTCCCTCCCCTATAAATGTAAAGTTAAGTAAAAGTAACATTGCCTACTTCCAGACATGCTAGAGAGCTGAGCTTTGGAAGACCGATAGTAACTATGATAAAGTTGTAGAAAAAAATTAAAACACTCCAATTTACTTCCTTCCCCTATAAATGTAAAATTATGTAAAAGTAACACTGCCCACTTCCAGAAACGCTAGAGAGCTGAACTTTTTAAGACTAAAAGACAATATGATAAAACTATATGAAAAAATTTAAAAACTCCAACATTTTAATTTACTTCCCTCTCCTATAAATGTCAATTTATATTAAACTAACATAGTGGGCAAACGCTAGAGAGCTGAACATTGGAATGCTGATAAAAATTATGATAAAACCATGGGAAAAAATTTTAAAAGTCCAATATTTTCATTTATTCTCCTCTCCTATAAATGTAAAGTTATGTAAAAGTAAGATTACCCACTTCCAGAAACGCTAGAGAGCTGAGCATTGGAAGACTGATAGGAACTATGATAAAACTATAGGACAAAATTTAAAAACACAATTTTAATTTATTTCCCTCCCCTATACATGTTAAAGTAACATTGTGCACTTTCAGAAACGCTAGAGAGCTGAGCTTTGGAACGCTGATGGGAACTACGATAAAACCATAGAAAAAAATTAAAAAACCTCAAAAATTTAAGTAAGGCACTGCAAAAATTTTGGACAATATTCCGCATATTTTACTACTTTAAAAATTAAGTATTATCCAATTCCTTTAAAAAAGAAGTGAAATCATAACAAAAACATTTCATGTAAAAAAAAGCCAAGTACGCGAAAATGGCATTTCGTAAAAAGAATTGAGATAAAAGTAAAGCCAAGTTCTCCAATACAAATTTCAAAATGAAAGGTTCAGACAGACAGACGGCGCAACAAAAAAGTTTCAAAATCATCTGAAACGCAAAGATATATAAGCTCACACTACTATAGTATAGTAGTCGTGTGAGCTAAAATCGTGGGGCGCTTTGAGCCATATCTTCTTTGTGTATCGAGAGCCCGACGTTTTTTTCACAATAATACTAGTCTTTTTCGTTCATTATTATTGTTTTCAACTAATATTAAGAATTATTTTTAACTGTTTAGTTTGAAGCGTGTTTTTTAGTTTTTTTTAACTATATTTATTTTTTACTTTTTAGTTTAATGTGCTGTGAAATCGTGTTTTTTAATTAACTATATTACGACGGTATACTGGCAAAATACACTCAAAGTCATTTTTTTTAGTTTTTGAGCCATGGTGAAACCTGGCGGTTACAACCAAATTTAAAAAATACATTAAATCACCGACTTCACAAAATCTTTAAAATATTATTAAAATTTCAAAAAATAACTTTTTTTACATAGGTATTTACATACGTTCTCCAATATTCAATGCATAAATAATGTAAAATTCAGGAGTTTCTCAATGAAATCAAATGTCTCAAATGTTGTTCCTAATTTCAGAACTTCTTAAAATGCGATTTTCTCAAAACTAAATTTTTGACTTAGTGTATGTTGCCAGTATAGCGATGATTTATTTTCACAATAATACTAGTACTAATAAAAATAAATTATCCTGATCAGGATAATGAGAAAAACTTAATAAGGAATATTTCATGTGGGGAGGGAACCGAGACCTCATTAAGCCGTATTTTAACCTATTTTATTGTTTTATTCCTGAAATATATGAAAAATGTCTGCGAAATTATTAATCTTGGCGTTGTCACCGGTTCTTGATAAGTGTATACAAAGTCTAAATTAAATTTGTTAGTTTTTGCAAAATTCTTAGGCTTGGGGGGGGGGGCGGGTCCCCGAAGTACCCCAAATAGTGCGCCTGGAAAATTATTGTATTGTCACCGGTTCTTGATAAGTGTACAAAGTTTAAATTAAATCTGTTCGTTTAAAGTAGGTCAAAATCTAGTCCAAATGAGTCAGTTACAAACATACATACCTACCTACAAACATTCAGGTGAAGCTAATAAAAGCGTGTCAAAAATAAGAAATTACAAAATACGAAAACTTTTATTTAAAACTTGTTATTTCCCCACAATTTTTATTCTGGTAACGGAGTTTTCAGAAATTAATTAAATCTGATTTGAAAAAAAATAAAGCGACCTAAACACCCATAACGACTGCGTTTTTCAGATGGCTGTACGTAAATTAAAAAATTTCAAGATAAAAGGCAGAAAAGCCATTTCGATATAGTAAGCCGATTTTAATGTGCAGCTACAGGTTTTTCAAAAGTCCGAAGAACCGAACCGGATAAACATACATACAAACAAACAAATGTCACAAAATATTTCTAAGTTATCTTAAAAAAAAAATCCGTCGAACATAATACCTTTCCTAGCTTTTGCTGCACGAACTAGGAAAGTAAAAATTTGGACTGATAAAAACTGAAGTCTGAGTCCAAAAAGATAATGGGAGTTACATATAAAAACGGACAACTTTTATATAATTTGACCTACAAACTGTGAATATAGGGTACAATAATTAATAATAGGCTCATTATTTTTCAACTAGACTTAACTAAAGTTAAGTTGAATATAAGGAATTTTTAAATCAAATCAGATAAAATTTAATCTGACGAGTTTTTTAACGTCAAATTGCCCGATTTGAATAAAATTTGGTACCTAGGCTGGGTCTTGGGTCGAGATGGTCCCATTTAAAAATGAACAAAATCCACCTAACGCAAGCCAAATAAAAGGGTGGGGGTAGATTTTAAAAATTGGAGTTTATGTGAAAATATGGCGTGTGTGATATCGAACGAAAGGTAATTGAGTCTGCAGTTAAACAAAATACGTTTTAGTTTATTTTAAAAAAGGGGTGGGGGTAAATGTCAAAAATTAGAGTTTAAACGAAAATATGGCTTGTGTGGTATTAAATGAAAGGTAATTGAGTCTGGAGTTAAACAAATACATTTTAGTTAAAAAAAAGGTGGGGGTAAATTTAAAAAATTAGAGTTTAGGTCAAAACATGGTTTGTGTGGTATCAATCGAAAGGTATTTGAGTCTGGAGTTGAATAAAATATATTACAGTTTTTAGTTATACTGTCATAAATAAGTTTATATTCGGATCATTTTACTATAGCAATAACCAATATTGCTGCGCTTGCACTAATTTCGTCTATAAAAGCCGATGCTGGATAATAGACCGGCATCACTCTAGCAAGTGATCAACCCAGTATACCACTGAAATACGTGGTCCCTACTAAACACACCCAGTACACCACTGAAATACGTGGTCCCTACGAACCCAGTACACCACTGAAATAATGTGGTCCCTACTTAACATACCTAAGTAAAACCTCACTATAGTGGTTACGCTTTATGGCCCATAAGGCCAACTCTCTACGGCCTATAAAGTCTATTTCTTATGGCCCCTAGGTCAACTCTCTCCAGCCAGCATCCCTCTTTTTACATTATTTAATTATTTATAGCAATAACCTCTATTCCTGTTAATCTGTTTTCTTATAAAATACATGTATAAATGTGGATTCTTTATACTTAATTTTCATATTCCCCTAAATCCATCAGTCACAAGGGCACTAAATAACAAACCTTGTGACATATATGGTAGAGATACCACTTGTCACAAATATAGTCGTGACAATATTAGCTTACACGTACACTATAATTAAAGTGAGCGTAGGTGCCCATATATTAGCAGAGTATTTTTTTTTAGTCCTTGCCGTATATTCATCTTGTAAGCCTATTATGACATCAATAACGTGCTTGTATATTTTATTTGTTATTTTCTTCCCCGTGACATCCAGTGTATATTTTTCTTATTTGCATACATATACCTGTAACATATTTTCACACATTTGTGACATCCCTAACGTCTTTGTATATTTTATTTGTTATTTGTTTCCTCGTGACATCCAGTGTATATTTCTTATTTTTATAGAGGTACTTGTTACATCCGTTATTTTTATGAAACATTGGCAACTTTGCTGGATGTCACAAGTTAACACAAATATTTAGGGATGTTACAACGTCAAAATTTTTTGTATATACAATGGACGCCACAAAGATATGAAAAATTTTATTTCTAAATTTGTGAGTTTATACAAATATTTTTATGGAATTAAAAATAAAATATTTTTTATTACATTTCATATTTTTTATTTTTAGATAACACCAGGTTTTAAAGTGGATGTCACAAAAACCGACTTTTTGCTGGATGTCACAAGATACAACGGTCGAGTATATATATATATATATATATATATATATATTCTATATATATTCTATATATATATATATATATATATATATATATATATATATATATATATATATATATATATATATATATATATATATCATGATACCGGACAATTTTTTTTCATTATAACTTTTGAAATATAAAATTGATTTTAATGGGACAAAATGCACTTGGGAGAGAATTAATCACATTTTTGACTGAATGTATTTTTTTGTCCACCATTTCAAAATCCAAGATGGCGGACGAAATTAAAATGTACCCTTCAAAGATGCTCGTTTATTCTTGTGTTGCGAACATGTTTTAATTATTTATTTAAGTCAGTAAAAAGCTGCATTCGGGCCACGTACAACAGTGTGTGAATCAGCAAAATCGGTTCGATGGTTCTAGAGAAAAAATAATTTTGTTTCAACCATTGTTTTGAACATGACACGATTGCCTTGCCAATCATGTCTGCACTTATTTCCTTATAAATTCATTACTACTAAACCGATTTTGATGAAATAAAAAACATGAGAATTGATTGCTATTTAAAGATCATTATCAAAATTTATCGCCATCTTAAAATTTACGATGGCGGGCATTTTATTACTTTGTGCCTTGTTAGATTTTATGATATATTTATATATTGTATGATTCTGTCCGACATCTTACATTCCAAGATGTTGTAAAATGTCGATATCAATCTTTAAAGTGCAATAAATTCTCGCCAAGATTTTTTTTATTTCATTAAAATCGATTTAGTAATAACGAATTTATAATCAAATGAATGCAGACAGGATTGGCAATGGAATCGTTCTGTGAGGGAAAAGTAGTAATTTTCTATAAATTAAAAAAAAAACTAAAACATTTTCGGAAAATAAGAATAAACACGGCATTTTAAAGAATCAAGTACGATTCTGTGAGCCATCTTAAAGTTGATAATAATGGTGATAAATTTGGTTCATGATCTTTAAAAAGCAATCAATTCTTACCAGGATGTTTTTTATTTCATCAAAATCGGTTTAGTGGTAATGAATTTATAAGGAAATAAATACAGACATGATTGGCAAGGAAATTGTATAATATGCAAAACAATGGTTGAAACAAAAACATTTTTTTTTAGAACCACTACACCGATTTTGCTTGTTCGTACCTTGTTGTGCGTTACAAGAATGCAGCTTTTTCACTAATTAAAAAAAATAAATAAAACATGTTCGCAACATAAAAATAAACGAGCATCTTTGAAGGGTATATTTTAATTTCGTCCGCCATCTTGGATTTTGAGATGTCGGACAAAAAAATATATTCAGTCAAATCTCTGATTAATTCTCTATCCAGTTTAGTTTGTCCCATTAAAATCGATTGTATAGTTCAAAAGTTATAATGAAAAAAAAATTGTCGGGTTTTTTTTGGCCCACCCGGTATATCATTTACTCATTTTTTCCATTTCCAAAGTATTTATTTTCCACACACTTTCACCACTGCCAATGGTCCTTACTCGGAATAGCCAAAAAAATAATTCTTTCAAATATGTGAGCAGTTATGGGCAACGAAAAAGCGAGTAAACTAGTATTTATTTTTAAATGTTTAAGTCAAAAACCGATAAAAACACCAAAAGCTTAGACTGGATCTCCTCAAAAAATGATTCTTTGGGGTCAGCGGCAGCATATATGTTATTCATGTGGCGGCACTATTAACTTGACAAGATCGCTAGGGTAGTTATATCACACAAATTAGCGAAAGAGATAGATGGTGGGTAAAACCCTGTTGCGCAATCCTTTGGGTCTATAATTAGTCCTTCATTAAACTTACTGGGAACTTGTCCGATTTGTCCACTAATCTCGTTTTAGTCTATAATTAATTACGGATACCGGCGTAAAGGGCCACTCGTAGTTTGGGCCCTTAAAAATTGTTTAGTCCCATTTTGAACTGTGTTAATTCGACTAATTTGACCGCATTAAATATTCCTATAGCAAGGGTACACCCGGGGGGGGGGGGGCAATTCCCGAGGCTATGATTTGTTTAGATATTTTCTACATATTTTATAAAAAAATGCAAAAAATAGCATGAAATATGACAGTATGGGCTCTCGCCCCCCCCCCCCCCAATACCAATTCCCACTGAATTTCCAGTATTCGTCATCTTCGTGCATGGATATATCAGTATTTATTTTTTCTCCATTTTTGTCAAAATATTCAAACTAGATTTTCCTCATTAAAATGATGATACCTGCTAATGGAGGGCTGTCTTATATTTTGCATGTACGAACGTAGAGGTCGACACTGGTCGCATGTCGTTACTAAAACCTAACCTCAATCTTCACCTAACCTAAATTCACAACGTAAGTGCGATACATATAGTTTTACAGTGATTTTTTAAAAGTTAACAAATCAGTCAATTCAAAAAAATTTGCATGAAGAATTATGGTAAGAAAATGAGCTTCCCGCTGGATACCACATCTGTTATCCGAAGAACAGAAAGAAGTTAGGCCGGAAGCGGCTTTGAGGCAGGAAACTCGAAAAACGTACGTGTACAGCATTGCCACTGGTGATAAATCGTGGATTTACTCATATGAACCCGAAAATAAGCGTAAGTCGTCTGTTTGGGTGTTCCAAGATAAAGAAATACCAACAAAAGTCAAACGTTGTCGAAGTGTATCCCAAAAGATGGTCGCGACATTTGTTTCAAAAGCAGGTTATGTAGCAACAATTCCTCTGGAAGATCAAAGGACTGTTACTGCCGATTGTTACATCACCATTTATTTGCCGAATGTCATAACTGAACTTCGAAAAACGAACCCCGAAAGACGAATCATCCCTCACCATGACAATGCAAGTTCGCACAAAGCAAAACCATTGAATTTATAACCTAACTAAAACGTCGAATTGTTGGACCATCCTCCATACAGACTCGACCTAAGTCCCAACGATTTCAATACTTTTCGGAAAATCAAGAAAGGACTGCGAGGTCAAAGATTTCAGTCAATTTTGACAGTATCAACAAACAAGTGGAATTACAGCTTTGACAACTGGTTTGAGCGCATGCAAAAGTGCATTAATTTTCGTGGAGAATACTTTGAGAAACAATAAAGTCTTTAAAAGTTTTCTACTGTTTTACTCCAGCTGTATATTATGCAAAATTTAAAGGACAACCCTCGTAATCCGGATAAGAACATTAAAGGTGCGTGTTCACATAAGATTAATGACAGAACAGTTCCATCGACGGTCACTTTTAACTCTTGGCCCATCTGAGAGTACTATTGTAAATTTGTACTCTCCTGGGAGTTTCTGAGAGGAGACTTGAAAGGGTGGTAACAAGCCCTCTCTCTGCTCCGACTACTTTGACTTCTGCGATAGCACTGTGATTGATTCATTTCTACTGCAATGTTAGGTTTTAAAGACCCTGACACTTCAGCTGTTTATTGTAAGTCTTGCTGTGTGTTTTGCTAATTTAGGAGGTTTGAAGAGCTCGCCAGGCTTAATAGCCCGTTTATTAGGGTTTTCTGATCCCTTCACATGTCTGATTTGTTTCCTATTTCATTTAAGGAGGTCTCTGAGTAATATTGAGGAGGACCTTACCATTCTCTTGCTATGGTTTTGCCTCAATGTTGAATTCCAGTGGTTTAGTTCTTGTTTATCCACCAATCTCTTGATAGAGCCACGCATTAAGGGCTTGGGAGTTCTAAATACAACCTCTGGACCCATAAATGGTTTTTTAGAGCCTCTTCTGGCTAGAGAATCTGCGTAAAATCGATTGGCAATTCGAGACTTCTCTCCGACATCAAATTCTATCTTTGCACTTGTCTGGTAGGCAATCAAAGCTCTTTGACAGTTACCCTCAAAATGTATCAATTTGCAAGAAATGCTTTCCAGAGTTTTTCTCTCAAGTAGATTCGCATCCTAAAAATGCTTCAAAGGTGAATTGGGATGAATCGCAACGAATATCAGGATTGAAAAGCGACCTAAAAGTTTCAAAATCGAAGTCCGAAATAATGAAATACACCAAATTTCTCTTGTTCAAAATTAACGGGGACCAAAAATTTGTTAATTAAATTGTTAACGTACTGAAGTTACACTTTCGGTCAGTTAAACGCTTCCGCACAAAGCCAGCGAATAGTTGGCGTGGCTTTGAAAATCATTTCTTTGCACTTGGATCAATTAATTTTAACCTTGCGGTCATTTGAATATTTTTCGAATCCACCAAATTCCAACAAGCAAGGCAGGGATTGTGATTTAAACTCAAATATCTGGAAACAAATCGAAGTAATGTAAAGATAATTAAAGATACTTTCCAACAAGTTGGCACTTAAGAACCTCTCAGTCTCCAATTAAATAATAATTGTAGGAGTAATGAGTGTCTTTTCTAGGGAATTAAACCACTAAAGGGGCATGTGTTCCTTAAAAGTATTCTCCTTAAAAATAGAGAAGTAGAAGATTTCGTGGAAGAGATATTAATTTAGGATCTACTAAATTCCAACAAGCCACGCAGTGAGAGTGATTTTTAACTCGAATATTTCGAAACAAATCAAGGTAATGTCTGCCTTTTAACTGTAAAGGTAATTAAAGAACCTTTTCAACAAATTGTCACTTAAGACTCTTTCAGATAAAATATTGTAGGATTAATAATAATTATCTTTCTCAGGGAATCAAACCACAAAGAAAGCAAGTATTCCACAAAACTGTTCTCCTTGGAAATAGAGATAGTGTCTTCAAATTAGGATCTATTAATTTCCAAATAACAAAGCAGTGAGAGTGATTTTAAACTCAAATATCTGGAAATGATACGAAGTAAAATCAGCCCTGTAACTATAAAGGTAATTAAGGAACTTTTCCAACAAGTTACCACTTAAGACTCTCTCCCAGTAAATATATAAGGGAATCAAACCACAAAGGAAGCATGAATTGAAAATAGAATTGACATTGTTTACGACCATTTATTATTTCGTGGAAAAGATAGGTATTAATTTAGGAGGGGAAGCTTTGATATCCTGTTTAATTATTCTGCTGAAATGTTTCTCTACGTTTTTAGCCGAAGAAAATCTCCTAGTGTCTTTCCAGAGCTAAGAGCTCTTTGGTAATAGAGTGGCGCCTCAGCGATCTTTGCCAAATGGGCTAAATTTATTCTCTTAACTTTGGCTGGACAACGCGGCGCTGTACTAATTTATCTTTCTTATTTTCCATGCAGTAGTTTTTAGTAAATTATTTGGAAAGCTGGAACCAATATTTTACGTCTAGATAAACTAGAGACGTAAAAAATAGTTTGCTTTTTGTCCGTTTAGAATAAGAATTAAAAAAACACACTGTGTTTATTAGTTTGTTAGTAAGACTATTTAGCAATTTTGTTTTAACCAAGGACAAATCATCAGTTTTTGTTTTAACCTAATTTACTTGAAAAGCTACATTTAAACTTAGGGTTCATGCAACAGTTCTTCCCGCTTTGTTTTATTTTATATATTGCATTTGGTTCACTAACTCAAACGGCTTTACTCTTTTTAGTCTTCGAACTAGCATAGTATTGTCTAGAAGCTCAATCGCTTCCACATATCCATGGGGTTTATATTCCTGACTTTTTGTGCAATTTTTTATAGTCTCGATTTTTAGTTCCCGATGAAGGTCACTATTTCGAACATACCGAGGTATGTTTGAAACTCGTAGACAATGATTGTGTAGAAATAAAATTTCGGACTTCCATTGTCTTTATTTATTTTAAAACACGACGTTTCGGTTAGTAAGTATCTCTAACCGTTATCAAGTGTAAACTAAACAATCTAGTCTTTAGGCTACTACTTATACTACTTGGTGTGCAGTCAGGTGTGACGGCCCGCCCCCTTTTTTAATCCTAAGAAGCTTGTTTTCCTTAAGGAGTGGTTTCCATATGTTTGGTATGTCCGTGCTTGGTTGACTGAAAACTTCTTTATTCTGCATTATAAACGCAGCTTCAATAAACTTTCGTTTTCGCCAATGTGACTCCTTATGTAAAACTTTAGCTTCTGACCACTGAATCCTGTGATCATTTGACCATGCATGATCTGCTAAACCGGATTTTTCAATATCCCCTAATTGGGTACTTTTTAGATGTTCATTTACTCTAACCTGAAGAGGGCGTTTCGTTTCACCTACATATGATTTACCACACTCACACGGGATTTGGTAAATACATTCCTTATTATTTGAGGGATTGTCTGGTTTTCTTTTAGTTACAAAACTTCTTATCGTATTTCCCGAAGAAAATACTGTTTTTATATTATAGTGTTTAACTATTCGTCTTATGTTTTCTGAAATCCCTTGAACATATGGAATGTTAATAACACCGAACGGATTATTATTTTGAGAATTTGGTACATTTAGTTTGTTTTTTAATTTTAAATATCGTTGAGTTTATTAATTTCTCGGAATAACCATTCTGTTGTAAGTCCTTTTTAATGTTGTTAATTTCTGTGGTTAATTCTTCATTATTACTACAAATATTTATGGTTCTTAAATACAAACTTCTTATAACTCCTTGTTTTGTAGCAACAGAATGATTAGACTTAAAATTTAGGTACTGTCCTGTGTGTGTAGGTTTCCTATATACAGTGGTGTGAATGTTTCTGTCTGATCGTTTGACAACATCCAAAAAAGGTAAGGCCGAATCTTTTTCAATTTCCATGGTGCATTTGATTGTTGGTCGAATACCGTTTAAATGGTGTAATTACCAAAGATCCATAAGAAGGATATACCACTGCGACCAATCACCAGTTCCAGGGACTCACCGACCAGCACTTTGTCGAGGTTTTTGTTGGACATAATTCAACCACTACAGGGTAAGTCCGAAACATTAAAAAGGACTTATAACAGAATGGTTATTCCGAGAAATTAATAAACTCAACGATATTAAAAAAAAAAAAACAAACTAAATGTACCAAATTCACAAAATAATAATCCGTTAGGTGTTATTAACATTCCATATGTTCAAGGGATTTCAGAAAACATAAGACGAATAGCTAAACACTATAATATAAAATCAGTATTTTCTTCGGTAAATTCGATAAGAAGTTTTGTAACTTTTTATTTTTTTATTTGTCAAACACACTGTGTTTATTGTATTACAATCTAGTCAGTAAGACTAATTAGCAATTTTGTTTTAACTTAATTTAATAGAAAAAGCAGATTTAAACTTAGGGTTCACTCAACAGTTCTCCCCGCTTTGTTTAGTCTGTAACTCACAATTGTGTTGTGTTTATAGCATTATTTTGTTTTATATAATTTACTTAGTTTACTAGCTCATACGGCTTCACTCTTTTTAGTCTTCGAACTAGCATAGTATTGTCTAGAAGCTGAATTGCTTCCACATTCACATGCCGATGGAGTCTATCTTCATGGCTTTTTGCGTACTTTTTTATAGTCTCTGCTACAGTTTCGATTTTTAGATCTCGATGAAGGTCACTATTTCGAACGTACCAAGGTGCATTCACAATGTTTCTTAATACTTTATTTTGAAATCTCTGTAAAACTAGAATGTTACTCTCTTTAGCACAACCCCATAGTTGAATAACATATGTCCATACTGGTTTCAGTATTTGTCTATAAAGCAGTAACTTATTATGAATTGTTAAATTGGACTTCCTTCCAATTAGTTAGTTCATTTTTCTATACCTTATCTCTATCTCAAGTTCTTCTTTTTTTTTCTTAACATGTGCTTTTCAGCGCAATTTGGCATCAAGTGTTATACCGAGATATTTTGCCTGATTTGAATATGGTACGGGAATGTTGTTAATTGTTATTTGTATGTGATTTATATTTTTGTTTGTAAAATCAACATGAATTGATTTGGTTTCATTTAATTTTATTCGCCACTTTGTGGTCCAACTGTGCACTTCGGTGACTGCATCCTGAAGTTTTTCTATGCATTTTTCAATAGATTTTTCTACCGTCAATAAACCAGTATCATCTGCAAATGTTGCTAAGTGACAATTTTCTGGCTTTGGGATATCGCAAGTGAATAATAAGTATAGATAAGGGCCTAGTACGCTACCCTGGGGCACGCCTGCTTGAATTTCTCTTAAATTTGAGTATGAGTCTTCCTGTTTTACTCTAAAATGTGTATCAGATATGTATGATTCCAAAATTTCCGAATATTGTTTTGGCAGAAACCGTTTTAGTTTAAAAGTAAGGCCTTCATGCCACACTTTGTCAAATGCTTGTGCTACATCTAGAAGAACTGCAGAACAAACTTTTCCCTCTTCTAGTGCTTTTTCTATTATATTAGTAATTCTATGTACTTGATCTATCGTGGAATGCGTGTCTCGAAAACGAAATTGATGTGATGGAATAATTTCTTGTCTTTCTATGATGGGTTTTATTCTTTTAAGCAATAATTTCTCATAGAGCTTGGATATAATTGGCAGCAAAGATATTGGCCTGTAAGATGACACGTCATGGAGTGGTTTTCCCGGTTTTGGGATCATGATAACTTCTGCAACTTTCCACAGTTTAGGTACATACCTAAGCCTAAAGGACGCATTAATTAGGTTGCATAGGTTTACGATAGCTTTTCTGGGGAGTTGTTTTATGACTACCCTGTTAATAAGATCATACTCTGGGGCTTTTTTCGAATTAATATTTTTGATTTCTGTTAATATTTCTTTTGGTGATGTAAGCTTAATATGGTCTTCGATTTGATGGGGTTCATTTAAATGAAAGTTTTCATCCGGTGTTTCGTGGGGCTGAAATGTTTTTTCTAAATGACTTGCAAAAATATCTGCTTTTTCTTTGTTACTCCTTGCCCACTGGTTGTTAGATTTTCGTATGGGTGGAATTTGGATAATTGGTCTTTTAAAATCTTTAGTTGCTTTCCAAAGGGAATAGTCGGTATTTTTATCATCTGTAAGTTCATTAAGAAAATGGTTAATAGATTCATTTTTTATTACTAGAATTTCTCGCCTAATGTGCTGCGTCATGTTGAGATTTGTTTTGTCCCGAGGATCACGGCTTTGCTGCCACTTTCTTCTTAGTTTCCTTTTTTCCAATATAAGGTCTCTCCTCCTTTCGATAGTTTTTTCCCTTAAAAATTCTCTTTGGTTTTGGACTGTTTTCCCAAGCTGCTTGTTGATTATTTGTAACAAAATATTCAACTTCTTTATCGATTTGTTCTGGCGTTTGCAATGGTACTGATAGGTTTATTTTTTCTGACAGACTTTGTTTAAAACTAATCCAGTCAGTCAGTTTATTAACTAGTGAGATATTTGCTTGTTTCTTTATTATGGTTTTACTAAGAGTTAGAATAATAGGTGAATGTTCTGAGTGTAAATCAAAACATTCTTCTATATCTACAAAACTTAAAGATATATTTTTTACTATAAAAAAACAATTAGATCTGGAATTTTTCCTGGACCTGTTGGATAGTATGTGGGCTTACCAGTTGATATTGGCTCACATTGTGATTCACTAATAGCTTGCAAAAGTTCTTTTCCTTTAGAATTCGTCAGTCTAGATCCCCAGTAGGTATTTTTTGCATTAAAGTCACCTCCAATTATGAAAGGGTTTCCTAATTTTCTGAGAAAATTAAGATATTGATTTTTCTTTAGTAAGTGCCTTGGTGGTATATAGACAGCACTTATGACTAGTGTATATGTTTTGGTTTTTACACTTACTAATGTAGCTTGAATCTCTATGGTTTTATATCCCATCTCATCATAGTGTGATATATTTTCTTTAATAATTACAGCACTTCCCCCATGTGCAGTATTGCTAGGGTGAGTTGTATGATACACTTTATAACCCTTAAATTTAATGTGAGACTGGTTAGTGAAATGCGTTTCTGACACAAGACAGACGTCAATTTTGTCAATGTCTAGAATAACTGATGTTGCAAGAGACCATTGGCATTCCAAGCTAGAATTCTAAGATTACTGACCATTTTGAGGCATATTGGTAGCTCCGTTATTGCTACTTTCTAGTTTAGTTAATCGCTCATCAAGTTTGTTCAATTTCTCCAAAATTAATTGAAGTGTTTGTTCCATATTATTTTGACTACTGATATTAATATCAGGTATAGTAGCTGTTGCTGCTACTTGGCTGTATGTCCTTGTCACAGAGTTTTGTGTGACTGTGTTTCTTGTCTGTTGGGTTTGTCTATTTGTAATCCCGTTTGGTGTGAGATTCGGTTTCTTAGGTTTATTTTTCAATTTTTGTATTTCTTTAGCAACAAGGCATCCTCTGTAGTTAGCAGGATGCTTGCCTCCACAGTGGATGCATTTTGGCTCAGATTCTTTTGGTTTGGGGCATTCTACAGTAAGATGTTTCCCCGTGCATTTTACGCAACGTGGTTCTTTAGCGCAATATTTTTGCGTGTGTCCATAAGATTGACATCTTTTGCATTGAGGGACTAATTTTGAGGTTTGTAGTGCTTTTATTTCCACTTCAATCCCAAGCATACTGGAAATTTCAAAAATTTTGCTGATATCTTCATCGTGGCTAAATGTGAGCATAAACATGTTAAGAGGTTGTCTTGTTCTCCATTTCAGTTTGTTGCTGGCTTCCAGTGCCTTAAAACCTTTTTTTTGTAGATCAGCTACAATTTTTTGTGGGTCACATGAGAAGTGTAGCCTATTCGCTATTACTCTAATTGGCCTTATTTGTTTGTTTTCGTATGAGTGCCATTGATAATTTATTTCATTAAGCATTTTAGTAACCAGCCGATAGCAGTCTGTGTCTTGTACATTTATTTTAATATTTTCGTTATTTAAAACTTTTATTTTAACTCCTTGTATGATATTTAACTTTTCATAAATATCATTAAAATTATTTACGCTATTTACCATAATCGGTGGAGGTAATGGAGCTTTTTTAACCTTAGTAGGGGGTTCTTCATTTTGTGTTTTATTGGAGGGCTCTCCAGTGCCCGAGCTTTTTTGTGGTGGTGAGAATGAAGTATTGTAACTAAAACAAAACCAGACAATCCCTCAAATAATAAGGAATATATATATATATATATATATTTATCGGTTTCACAACGTTCTACGTCTTCCGATACCCAATCTCCACTCGTTTCTGTTTGCCCATAATTCATCATCTAGGCCTCTTATTCTTATTTCACTATCTATTCCTTCTCTCCAGCTTCTCCTTGGTCTTCCTCGTTTTCTTCGGCCAGTTGGTTTCCATTGTAATATTTGTTTAGGCAGTCTTCTATCATCCATTCTTTGTACATGTCCGTACCACACCAGTTGTTTTGTTCTTATATCATCCACTAGAGTACGTTCACCCACTGTCATAATTTCTCTTATTCTTTGATTGGTAACTCTTTCTCTTTTTGATTTCCCTGCTGCTCTTCTCCAATAGTCCATCTCCGTAGCGGAAAGCATTTTTTCTGTTCTATCTTTGATTGGCCATACTTCTGAGCCGTATGTAATAATACTTTTTACAATGGTGTTATATATAAGCTTTTTGTTATGTTTTGATATACTTTGGTCCCAAATTATTCCATTTAATAAAGTTATTGCTTTTCTTCCTTGTACGTTTCTATCTTTTATAGCTTTGTCTAGTGTTCCGTCAGCTGTGATTTTTAGACCCAAGTATTTATACTCATCACAGGACTGAATTCGCTGCCCAGTATTTAAGATTAGATCCTGTTTCGTTCCACCAATACACATATACTCTGTCTTATTGATATTAACCTCTAGTCCCCACTTATTGTACTCTTCTATTAGTTTTCGTGTCATATATTCGAGGTCGTCATAATCCTGAGCCACCACTATCTGATCATCGGCGAAACATAAAGTATACAAGGTGGTTTCATTCAACGGAATTCCCATGTTTTGGCATTTTCTCTTCCAGACTTTAAGGACCTGTTCCAAATATATCTTGAAGAGCGTAGGCGAGATACAGCAACCTTGTTTAAGACCTTTATTTACTTGAAAGCCTTTGGTTAGTTTTGCTTTTATTTTAACTTTTGCCTTACTATTGCGGTATAACTCTTTGATGGCCTTAATTAGTTGTACGCTTATGTTTGTCTTTTCCAACGCTTTCCAAAGTAGATTTAGTGGTATACTATCATATGCCTTCTGCAAATCTACGTAAAGCAGATGGAGCTCTTGTCCGTATGCCATTTTCTTTTCAATAACTTGGGTTATACAAAAGAGATGATCTGAAGTCGATCTACCCGCCCTGAAACCAGCTTGTTCTTCTGCCTCCATATCTTTATATTCGCTCTCCACTTTATTTCTTATTATTTTGCCATATATTCTGCTTAGCGTACTAGTTACAGATATACCTCTATAATTGTCACATATATCTTTCCTTTTTGTGTATTGTGGATATATATGACGTTTTCCACTCAGTTGGTACTACAGCTCCATTTAAATATCTTTGGAAAAGATTCCGTAATCTACAAAACAATTCTTCAGTGCCATATTTAATAAGTTCAGCTGGGATATTTCCGGGTCCGGCAGATTTACCGCTTTTTAAGGTTTTGCACACGTTTTTGACCTCAGATATTGTGAGGGGTACTGGAGATCCCATCGTTCTAATGATATTGTCTCTTTCGTCTTCCTTGAATTCTGCTCTATCTTCAGTTAAAAGTTTTTTAAAATGCTCATCCCATTCTTTGTCTGGTATTGGTGAAATAATATCTCTGCATGTTTCTTTTTTGATCGATCTTATAGTTTTCCAGCTTTCGGTACTTCTCCTACCTCCTAAGTAAGAATCTATTTTCTGGCACTTTTGCATCCATGATTGATTCTTCTTATCACTGATCATTCTTCTCACCTTTGATTGCGCGATTTTGTATTCTTCTCTGCTTCTATCTGTCTTTTGGGATAAGTACGTGTGATATAATTTCCTTTTTTCCTCTATTTCACTTTCAATCTCAGCATCCCACCAGTATGGTTTTGTTCTTTTAGGAGTTTCTTCCACTAATCCTAGTGCTTCTTTTGCAGCTTGATGGATGCTTAATGTGATACATTCGTATTCCTCATCTGGGGTTTCACCTGAACTTGAATTAAGTTTTTCGTTCAGTCTCCCCCTGTATAAGTTTTTTACGCTGTCATGTTCTAGGCTTAGTAGATTATATTGACAGTGATCAATTTCCTCATTCACTGTATCATCAAGATTTTGTTGATGGAGGCTTCGGCCTTGATAAGGAAAGAGAATTTTGGTCTCCAGAAAATAGTGATCACTTCCGCATGTTGATCCACGCTTTGTTCTGACATCTTGAATTTTTAGTTTTGTCTTTTGTTCAGTGATAAGATAATCAATGACGGATTTCAGGTTTTGTGAGGGTTTGGTCCAGGTATATTTGTGTATTTTCTTATGTTGGAAAAAACCGTTTTGGATTTTTAGGTCTAATTGCTCACATACTGTGATAAGCCGGTTTCCATTGTCATTAACAACATCTTCTCCATATTGGCCAACTGTCAGATCATTTACTCTGTTACCTGTTCTACTATTTAAATCTCCCAATATTACAATTTCTCTAGATGTACTTACTGCTGATATTTCATTGTGGATTTCTTAAAAAAAATTGTCTTTCACGGCTACATTTGCATCGTCATTATACGCATAGATTCCAAAAATCGTAAGTCTTATTCCTTTTATTGTTATATTCATTCTTATTAGCCGTTCATTTACTGCTTCCCAGTTGGTGATATATTTTCTAAATCTTTTGTTGACCAAAATAGATACTCCTTGTTGAGCATGTTTTTCTTTTGCCACTCCGCTATAGAAATGGTCATACTGTCCGAGGTTTTCAGATCCTTTTCCTTTCTTCTTCGTTTCTGTTAGTACAGCAAGGTCAACCTTCATTCTGCTGCACTCATGGACAATTTCATTCACTTTTCGACTCATTCCTTGTACGTTCCATGTACCAAAAATCATATTCCTGTTTCTTTGCTTGGTTCGTCTTAGGTTTTTCATTTCTTTCCGAGGCGTTTGATTGGGTTTTTTAACAGTGTACGTTTTTTCCGGGTATCAGAGAGTTAGTCTAATGCCCCAACCCCCAACCTGGAGGACCAGGTGATTTTTGATCGAGGTTTTCTTCCCCTAGCCTTTGACGATTCCAACGCCGGTACTACAAGGCAGCATCTTCTTCTTTTATACTATCCCTAAAAGAAAGGGTTGCCACCTGCGCTATGATCACCGTACCGAGGTCCATCCTCTCCGCCTTTCATACCGATGTGGTCTTCTCCCGTAACCCTGGGAATGGGACCCTAAACAGGTGCTAACTCTCCGGGTCAGAGAGTACCTGGAATCTACGGAGGGCAGGGGTCGATTCATTTCCCCTGATAGACATCTGACGAGGTCTACCCCGTACCCAAATAATAATAAGGAATGTATTTACCAAATCCCGTGTGAGTGTGGTAAATCATATTTAGGTGAAACGAAATGTCCTCTTCAGGTTAGAGTAAATGAACATCTAAAAAGTACCCAATGATCACAGGATTCAGTGGTCAGAAGCTAAAGTTTTACATAAGGAGTCGCATTGGCGAAAACGAAAGTTTATTGAAGCTGCGTTTATAATGCAGAATAAAGAAGTTTTCAGTCAACCAAGAACGGACATACCAAACATATGGAAACCACTCCTTAAGGAAAACAGGCGTCTTAGGATTAAAAAAAGGGGGCGGGCCGTCACACCTGACTGCACACCAACTAGTATAAGTAGTAGCCTAAAGACTAGATTGTTTAGTTTACACTTGATAACGGTTAGAGATACTTACTAACCGAAACGTCGTGTTTTAAAATAAATAAAGACAATGGAAGTCCGAAATTTTATTTCTATACCGAGGTATATCCACAATGTCTCTTAATACTATTGATATCACTGCAACTAGAATGTTACCCTCTTTTGTACCACCCCATAGTTGAACACCATATCTATTTGTTTAATAAGGTTATGAATAATTTAATTGAAGTTCCTTCCAATTAGTTATTTAAATTTATTTTTTTTCTCTTAACATGTGCTTTTCTAGTGCAAGTGACAATTTTCTGGCTTTGGAATATCGCAAGTTAATAGTAAATATAAATAGGGACCTAGCCCACTAACCTGGGGCACGTCTGCTTGAATTTCTTTTAAATTTGTCGATGAATCTTCCTGTTTTACTCCAAAGTGTGTATCAGATAATGTAAAAGAAACTATTTGTTGTAGTATAAGCAATTGAATATTCTTTGTGGTAGTCTATCCTCAAGTCACGAGTCTAGGTGAAATTTAATAAGGAAGATGCAAATCAAAGGTAAACAAAAGAGTATATGAAAATGAAAAATCTTCCTCGTGATAAATTTTGTTATTTAAAAACAACAATGTGTCGAGAAGGGTGTTTTATTTATATTAAGGATTAGGGGAAAAGGCGCCGCGGGCTTCGCAAAATGTAACATTTGCTTCGCGAATTTGACGAACGGATGAATATTTTTTACATTGAACTGAATTCAATACAGAATTACGTACGCCAAATTAGGCAATTGTAAAATTAGCATTTTTAAATAAGTAGTAATGGCTCGAGTTATTGTCACTCACTCTTGTTTTTTTTTTTGATTTCCTGTATTTATTGCTTTTTCGTTAAGTTTTATTCATCTTATTAGTTGCAAACATGGATCAGAGAAACTACTAGAAAATCTCACATATATTATCAAAAAATGCATAAACGGACATACAGTACCTGATGATTGAAAAATTGTATTCATATCCTGAATACATAAAAAAGGAAACAAGCTGGATGGGAACATGTATAGGGGAATTTCAGTAACCAGTACTCTAGGTAGATTGTACGGTAGGATTCTGAGAGATATAATAGAGAGTGATTTTCATCAAGAAGAAGAAGAGCAAAGTGGGTTTCGTGCCGGCAGATCTTGTTTTCTTTGTGGACCTTCAAAATTCATATGATACCGTTCCAGTAGAAAAAGTATGACAGAGCAAACTAATATCAATCATACATACATAAAAGCGATAAAAGAACTATACAAAGAGCAGAATCTAAAATAAAAATTTGAAATCGAGTTTCAAAAGAATTCCTGGTAACGAAAGGCTTAAGACACAGATGTTGTATCTCTCCAACTCTTTTTAAAATATATATCGTACTAGCTCTAAAAAACTGGAAACGTAAAGTACCCATTATACTGAAAGAAGTGTTTTGTAAAAGTCCAGTAAAATACGTTGGCAACTTTGTAACCAACGTTTTTACTGTAATATAACAGAGCCATAAAAAATTACACATTACAGGATTAGTAAAATTACATGATATATTTTGTAATTTTTTATGGAAAATGATTATTTACAAGACAATTGTTTTTTTCCAATTCCAGTTGTGTAAAAACCCAATATATTCGGTTAAAATGGAAAAATATATCTACTGCACTGAAAAAAAAACACATTTTCAGTATATTTTATTTAAAAAATTACATGATATATTATGGAAAATTACCAAAAAAAATTTTATTTTATGGGAATACAACTTAACGACCGATTTACCATATACACATCACAGTTTGCTGACGACCAAGTTATTGTAGCTAATGATAGAGAAAAAATGGAGTATATGATAAGAAAGTTAACGAAAAAATACCACAAGTGAGGGTTAACAGTGAACGTGGACAAGACACAGTACTTATGTATTGGAAACGAATCAAGTGAGTTAGAACTAGATAATGGAAAAACAATATCTCCATGCAATGAGTATGTATACTTGCGTGGCACACACAGACAGGAACAGACTGTGAAGAGCTGGAATAAAGCATAGTAAAAGCAAAAAAGGTTATTGGCTGTCTTAACAGTATTTTATAAGGCAGAGAGATAAAAAAGAACGTAAAATTTAACATATATGAGGCCATGAAAGAAACAATAAGAATTGAGGGAATCATAACGGATGACATCACTAAACGGTTGGTGAACTCCTTGACTGACACGACCAACTAATATATGGATTTTGTAAGCACTTGTAAAAATGTTTCGTATTGCTTAGCCCCTCGGTTCTGTCACTTACCTAACTTAACCTAAGCAACTTATCTCGTTTCATTCTTTAATACAGTCGTTTTTATCACTTCTTTGATATTAAGTTTGTTAGTAGTGCAAACTCGATTTTGTGATATTTAGGGCAGTTTGTGTGATTTTAAGGGTGTGCTTTCAATAAGGACCTTGAGAAGAAAATGTCGTTGTGCTGACCTTAATAATATGGTTTAAAGTAGGAAAAGTAGGTGTGTTTGATAGTGCATATGCGTAGCGGCATTGTGGTTTCTACGCATTAGACACTTTTAGCACGGATCCGTGCTTGTAGAGCGAATGGAAGAATGTGGTTTGGAGAAGTAAGTAGTATGTATGGGGTTGTTGCCGTATCGCCTTCCTTCGTTTATTAAGTTCAGTTACATAGTTTTGTGGAGTGATCATTGTTTATTTGGGCATTCCGCAAAGTTGCGTGGCAATTCTAATATGCGTGAATTTATAAACGGGCCAAATTAAAATTAGTGGAATGTGGAAAATTGAGTTCAACGAGAATTTCGATAGCGCTAAATGTGGAAATTCTACGACTTTTCCACCGCTACTACCGCGCCGCGCCGTCTATACGCTTTAATTAAAGATGTTTGAACAGCTGCACCGGATCGTGCCTAAATTCACACTCTACCAAATCTTATATCTATAATATACGCAAAAAATTATGCATTTAATTCTCTTTACTTATTTTAAATTGCATTGTCATTTTAATTATTCCATCCTACAAGAATAAAACATCAATCCTACGAGATTAAAGAAAACCATTTCTAGATATCCAATATATAGAGAAGTCAGACCATTAACTTGGTAGAACCCTGACTCATTCCTCAACTTACTTAAAACGGTTTCTTCAGTATTGACCAAAGCATTTTACTTCCACCATAATGTCATTCCCTAAGCAAATACACTAAAACCTCCTATAAGCGGACACTCACGGTTTCGTCAATTTTGTCCGCTTATTGGAGGTGTCCGCTTATGAGGGGGAATTGCGAAATTTTATTATATATTTATTAACAATTTCCGCTGCTTGAGTTTTTCCGATATTAAATTTTGTTGAGATAGATGTTCCTTTTCCGAAGCGTTAACTGCATAAACTTTCTTTTTTTTTTAGAGGCATAAAAATAATATTTTGATTAGGTATAAAAAACTGAAAAAGTTTTCGTTTTTTAGTTTTAGTTCAGAGGCCTCCGCTAGATCGACTTTGTAATAGATCACACAATCTAAGTCACCGGGTGTTTGCCTCCAATTCATAAATCAAAGATGGCGCTTTTTTTTATTTTTTTTTACAAACTTTGGCTTACAACTTTCGCTAAATTAGTTTCACATAAAAACTATTAAAACATTTTTTGTTTGCAAGAGAACACCATTTAATATGGTGAAGAAATTAGCTTTATATCTCAAAAACTAACAAAGTTATTAATTTTAAAAAAAATATTCACTTAACAGTCAAAAAACTTGAAGAAGGAAGTTTTAGACTACCCCAAATTGATTGGTTATGGATCACTTAATTTTAAGTCGCTGGATGTTTGCGTGGAGAGCGCCTGTGTGACGTCATAAATCCAAGATTGCGATTTTTTCCATGTTTTTTTACAAACTTTTGCTTTTCACTTTTGCCACATCAACTTTACAAAAAAATTGTATAGAATATGTATATTGTGGCTTGTGTGTCACAGACAAGGAAACATTTCCGCAATTCGTTTTAGTGTTCTTTAGATTTTTAACATAACTTCTTGTTTCATTAATTTTTATTAATTTTGTTTGTTTTTAAAACCATGTAGTTTGTATTTTAACTTTTTTAATGTGTTAATATATTCAGGAGGACGAAATTGGGCGCTTTCTGTTAGTCAATCCTGCGATCCAGTTCCTCTAAGTTATTTTATTTAATTTTTTTCTTAATGGAGAGGTCTTACAAAAATTTCTCTTTTACTAATATAAAAATATATATATCCCGTTAGTTCAAATCTTTTTTTTCTGTGTGAAGTTAAATTTTTCCTCAATACCAAGGCTGAAATGTCCGCGTTTTATATTTCATTTTCAGATATCATCATCGCCATTCATCGTCCCATTACACTGGTAAGGCTCCTACTGGGGTACATATTGTGTATCTTGGCAATATTCCTTACAACAAATGCTATATGCTATTCATATTTCCTTTTCTGTCATGATCAGCACCATTTATCCCCTCTTCATACTGGTTAGACTCGTACTGAGGTACGTACTGGGTATCCTCGTAATATCCCATTTAACAAATGCTGTAGTTAGGTTGTGGGTTAGAAATGGAAACATAACAGTTTCCTTATCATTAAGGAAAATCTTCACGTACTGTGTATGTTCGCAATATCCCTTACAAGAAATGCTAAATGCTTTTCACACAGGTTAGGCTCATACTGAGGTACGTACTGTGTATCCTCGTAATATTCCATTTAACAAATGCTATAGTTAGGTTGTCTGTTAGAAAAGGAAACATAGGAGTTTCCTTATCATTAAGGAAAATCTTCACGTACTGTGTCTCTTCGCAATACCCCTTAAAACAAATGCTATATGCAATTCATATTTTCTTTTCTGTCATCATCAGCACCATTTATCGCCTCTTCACACTGGTTGGGTTCGTACTGAGGTACCCTCGTAATATTCCATTTAACAAATTCTATAGTTAGGTTGTGTTGTTAGAAATGGAAACATAAGAGTTACTTTATCATTGAGGAAAATCTTGTGGGCTGCCAATCGATTGGCGGTGTATATAAGAAAAATGTCACACTGGCAAAGATAGGTAGCGACAGCTATTATTACCAGTGTGGCGAGAAAGGCAATCAATCACCCGCGTTGGACAGTTCTTACGTGTAAAGATACATCGCTTACAAAACTGCCTCCTGGCCAGACATTCTCCTAAGTATTTTATCCCAGACTAATTTGTTTGACAGTAAACTGTTTGGAAAAGGAAAAAGCGTTGTTAAGAGCGGCTTTTTACTACGCTTTAGCGAACCTTTTTATATAGCGTTTCGTTACAGGCAGCGCGCACCAGAGCGCGTTTTTAGAAATCTCTGCAGCCGAAAAGGTAGCATTTAAAATATTAAAACCCTCTTTTTAAAAAGACTTTTCTTTCTTGACAATATTTTAAATAACGCAAGCACTTGCGCTCCTCATTAAAAACCTTTCTTTCTCACGCTTTCTCTATCTCTCTATTAATAATTTTCCTCACTCGACATTTGCTTCAATCTCAACCGAAAACACGTTTTTTTCGCATCTATCTGGCCACACAAGACTGTAACAACGTGCATTGGTTCGTAATAGGATGAGGTTGACCCGTAGGTCCAGCAAGTTGGCCAGTGTAGGTATGCCCCAGGTCTTTCCCTTACCACTCTCTACACCTACATTCGGTGTCCAGGTAGCTCATTGGGGACCTTCTTGTTCTCTATACAAAGTCTAGTATGACAGCCAATTTGAGCAAGTGCAGCTCCTTCTCTCTACGAAGTGCCTTGATCTCTTCCTCCTGCCCACAGGCAGGGCAGGTCAGGTAGGGTCGCTTTCGACCCCTAGTTGTGTCATCCTCCACTAACGGGTTATTTCCAGTTAAAATAAGTAAATAATTTTACTCTGTAGAAAATTAATAGGTTAAAAAAGACATTTTTCCAAAGTGGGGACAAAAACCAAGGTAATTTGGAAGGAGAAAATAGGTAATTAGCACAGTTTGTCTTGCATGTCTAAGTTACCTACATGAGACTTTGACCAAGGTTTGGACAATATGTCTATGTTTAGACAAGTTTTCAACTTCATTTTAGCCCATATGGTTCAAAATAACTCAAAATCTCTTCTGTTTTGTGGCGCCCTCTACATCTGTCAGGAAAGAAAGAAATTAAAACATTTAAAAAAAAGAGTAACACAATAATAATGTTTGGTGGGTGTTTAACAACTAAACAAAAGGTTAGGTTATGTCAACACTCCCACACAGCATAACCTCCTACCACTACTCCCTGGCAGGGCTATGTTTTAGGTTTCTTGTTTTCAACCACTCATACGTTTTTTATAAGAACAAAATAAAGTCCAATTTTCAACCTGTAACTTAAAGCAAAAACGGCCCTGCCTGAAAGGCATTAATTCAGGTCAAAAATAAGTAACTCTAACTTACGTAGCAAACCAAAAAAGTTCTTAACTTTTAAGAAGTTTTTAAAGTCAAGATTAACACTATTGTACAAGCTATGTTGTCTTAAAAATGTCCACGGCAATCGAGAACCTCAAAGTAGAAGACTTGGTCAGGCTTAGGGCAAATTGTCTCCTCCCATTACCTTTATAGCTGAAACGTGTTTGAAGACTACATAGAGGGAAAAAATTAGAAAGTTTTTCCTAAGAGAATTCTTCAAAATTTCTTGTCTATAAATTAAAGGGTTATTTTTTCCAATTTATGACATCCTACAAACCTTTAACTTCAAAGTAATTTTTTTAAGGAAAAAAGTAGATATTTTGACTCTTTAACTTGCCAATATGCCCTAAAATGTTACTTGAGATAGGACTAGTCTAACTTCTTTTCGTGTTCGTCTCAGCAACCATCTAAATCTGGTTGATTTTGGTCGGTCTACGAGTCCGTAGGCAACATATTCCTGATTCCCATAAGTTTTTTAGTGCATCCTGGAGCCATTTATTGTCTTTTGGTTACACCCAGAAGTAGCTTCAGCTCTACATTGTCGGTTCCTGCTCCGATCCGCACGAATTCGTCCACCTTCCCCTGTTTGACCCCCTCAACGTAAATCCTTTCTTTACTGTGGTACAGTAAGCTCAGTTACTGTACGGCAGTAAACAATGAAAGTATAGTTACGTGGTTTCGCAGCTCCGATCTTTACTGCGGTACAGTAAATTCAGTTACTGTAACGCGGTAAACAATGAAACTAGAGTTACGCCTGTTTAACAACTACATTTTTTACTGCGGTACAGTAAGAAACATGGCTCTTGCAAGTGTTTCAGTAGTTTAGAGCAAGCAGCGTTTTGCTGTTTAATTTCTTGAACACTTAGCAAAAACGAAACTTTAAAAACAGAAAATATTAAAAATTTTTAACCCTTAAATTTTATAGCATCCTAATGAAAATAAGGTAAAATATAAAATCATTATTATATTATTCATTATCATCATTTCATGCGTTGACTACAATTACAGTATCTAATTATTTGGGTTCAAAATTCTCAAAATTTTTTATTTTTTTAAATAAAAGTAAATTGTTAGACCCTTTTTAAATAACATTATATTGTTTTGTCGACTGTACAAAAAATCGAACATTTAGGCATATGAATAAGGTAGTTAGCAGAAGCACGAGCCGAGGTTGTTCGCATATTCGAGCGTTTGATTTGACGCCCTGAAGTGCTCAGCAGCTCCTCTTCTTTTTTTGAATAAGTTGTATCCTCTTCAATGCAACCCATAAAAAAAAACAGCTGCCGAGCGCTTCGCGGCGTCAAATCAAACGCTCCAATATGTAAACACAACCTGGGTGAGTGCTTCTCCTAACTACCTTATTTTAATGATACAGTATTTACCGTACCGCAGTAAATAATGGAGTTGCGAAACCGTGTGACTCTAGTTCCATTGCTTACCGAGCTACAGTAGCGGACTTTACTATACCGCAGTAAAAATTGGAGTTGCGAAACTGCGTTACTATAGTTTCATTGTTTACTGCTGGGTAAGTCCATATCAAATCAACCAATGGTTTGGACCTTGTCACTTTTGATTTTCATTATTTTTGGTCAAATTATTTACTAAGTAGAAAGAAGTAAAAATGCAAAATTTTAGATTTTTTAGCAGTCTAGTTTTTGAGTTATTAATTTTTTTTAATGCTTAATATCCTCTTTTTTAGCACTGACTTGTTTTCTTTAAACCCTTGGTATTCATAAAGTCTTGGGCATATCGAGGTAAAAGTTGCTGTGTAATCTTATAGGTCTACAAGCTTAATTATGGTATGCCTAGTGGAATCCTTCTTGTAAAAAAAATGCAGGGGTCTCACCACAAAATTTATTTTTGATGCAGTTTAAAAACGGATTTTTTATTTTGTTCTATTTTTTTAAATTTGTTTTCTAGGCTATTTATTTACATGTAGGTCAAGTTTTATCATGGGATGACAGTGGGTTCCTGTTTAAAAATGTATTTTTGTAAGTTGATTGTTCAAAATTCTTTTATTTTACCTTAAATATAACTATTTGACAATTTCTCTACTTTAATATTTTACCTATAAATTAGCCGTGACTGGAATTATACCATTTCAAAAGTTTTTAATCATTTTCACTTACTTATTTCGACGCCTAAATTAAGATTACTCATCCACTCTGTCACATTTCTGGAATGTCTCACTATCGTGGGATGATTTTGGTCATCATAGGGGTTGCAACATTAAGTGGAAAATACCAACCAATTTTTTTTCGAGTTTCAATCTACCATTTCGATTTCGGTAACTACGTAAAATCAAATTAATTTCCAGAACGGATACGTCGCAAAGCCAAACAGACTGAGAAAACACGCTACGAAACGCCATGTTTACGCAACTTTTGTTTTTTTTTAGAAAAAGTCATCAGTCAAAGTAATACGCCACCTCTGATATTTAATTACCTTACGGCCGATTTTGCCACTATTTTAAGAGCAGTGGCTGTTCCTCCATAAGTGCACATGAACACGTACACTCCCAAATTTTACTTAAAAAAATATTAAAATCTGACCATTCTTTAATTAATAATTTCATCATAAAGTATCATTAAACCCCAAAAGGAATTCACCAAAGACTTGAATACTAACTAAGAATTAATACCCGGTATGTATGTGTTTGCATTTGAGTTGAAGCGAGGATGCGTAGATCGGCTACCGCCGGCGCGGCGCAGCGCTTAACTAAATCCAAATTCTGTGCACCGTTGATGTTATGTCGCATTCTAATTTCGAAATATAGAATATTACAGTACACAGAATCTGGGCCTTACTTCAATCAATCAATTGCGGCGATCGATAACGCCCACACCCTCGTGATGCTACCCACCGGTTGCCGTTGGCTGTGAAAGGTGCAGCTTAAATTAGTGCACTGAGACAACTTGGCGTTATCTGTTGGGTGTGGCTGCAATAATTTTTTGGTGTGCACCCTTAAAGTTTTACTCCACGCGCAACCACTGTTTAAGAGATAAATAATGTAACTATTTTTATCAATATCAAACATTGCAGCGAGAAAGGGCGAAAAGGAGGCATTTATGTACAGGTTCTCAATTCTTGTGAGTCCGTTATTATGTAAGTACGTTTTTAATTAATTATTGTCAACGTAGCGAAACCAGATGCCCATGGTGTCCACGTTTTTATAATAAACATGCTACATACTTAAGATGCTTCATAACAATATATGCACTTAGATATTAATTTTTATAGTAATAAAAATATCAAACAATATATGCATCAAGATATAAATAAACTTTTTTAACTATGATCACATTATCATCCCAAGGTAAAATTTAGCGCACATGTAAACAAATAGTCAAAAAAAATTTTTTATAAAAATTAAGAAAAACAAAAAATCCGTTTTTGAGATTTCATCAAAAATATAATTTTGGCATAGACCCTTTGTCCTTTTTTTTAGGAAATGAGGCTATCAACACATCAAAGTTCGACATGTGAATCGTTCTCTACATATAGCGAGTTTCAGATAATTATCTTAAACGATTTAAAAATTATAGAAGTTTAAAGAAACCGATGCTGGCTAAAAATGGGTCAATATTTTTATTTCTGGAAACGCATAACTCAAAAAATATGCAACCAAAAAATTTAAAAATATGTATTTTTACTTTTTATTAGGCGGAGAATAACTACACAAAAACTCACCATCATCAAAAAACTCAAGGTTCAAAAATATTTTTAAATTGGTTGAATTGATGTAGACTTACCCTGCTGTACAGTAACTAAACTGTACCACAGTAAAGAATGGATTTACGCGACCCGGCACCCAAACCAGCGTCACCCGTTTGCCATTGCTTAGGGTCTCTAGCTCCTCTAAGCATTCTTGCAGGGTTTTTTCATATCTACACCGCCACACCATACTGTAGCTAATTCTGTGCTTTTGTTCGTAAATAGTATAGCTCTTAAAATATGAATTGTGAAAAGTTAGCTTAATGGTGCGATAAATGATAAGTATATAAATTATACTGATATATATCCGATACTCATTCAAGGCTTAATTAACAAATATCGAATATATACATCGGATATATAGGTATATCGGATATTATATTGTAAGGTAAGGTGTGTCCCCCCATTACTTTTTTTGTCCGCTTTTCCAGAGACCTCTTACGTAGATATCCATCTAACTACAATCAATTTTGCCTTTTGAATTCTATTGGTTTCAAAAATATTTATTTGTACATACGGACATACAATGGACGTCGGTTGGATGTGCATTGTATAACAGTTCGGTTTTTTATTTATTTTTAAACCGAATGTCTACAAAGGCCCTTGTCTCATCTTTTCACACACTATTGTTATACACTCCAACAAAGTTTCTGTCATATTACCCGACTTAAAATCCTTTGACGTACTTACGACATGGAACCTGGAGGCTAAATAATATCAGAGAGCTTCAAAATTATGCATCTTGGTTTCCCTTCTTTATTTACCAAAGGGATCTTTTACAAACAAAAGACATACGCTTATTAAAAAAAATGTTTTGTATTTCAAAAGCCTTTTGTTTTCTTCAACATTTTTCAAAATATATTTTTTTATATTTTCCCTAGTAGCCTCGGTGCGGCCAGACATGTCTATCTATCTATCTATTTAGCCTTCTTCAATCCATCTGTTTGTCGCCGTGTTCATCCATCTAGTTCCCGCGTGTTTCTTCAAATCGTCCGCGCATCTCATTTGGGGTCTTCCCCTACTTCTTTTATTTTCTCAAGGGATCCAGTTTACAATATATTTGTTCCATCGATTGTCTTTCTGTTTGATATTATGTCCGGCAAATTTCGATTTTAATTTTGCTACTTCTCCTCTGACGTCCCTTACTTTTGTTTTATTTCTTATCCATTCATTCCTTTTTCTATCTGTTCATTTGGCTTTTCATTGATCTTGGGGCTTTTGTTACTTTATCCATGTTTGATTTTGTAAGTGTCCATGTCTGTGATCCATAGGTAAGTACAGGAAGGATACATTGGTTATACACTTTCGTTTTGAGGTACTGAGGATATTTTTTTATTTCTTAATATGTAGCTTAATTTACCGAATGCTGCCCATGTCTAAATATAAGAAAATTCTTATATTTAGGCATAAAGACTTTTTAAATATTATTTGGGAATGTAGTCCACCAAACATTCTGCTGACATAGAAAATCAACGAAAATTGCACTCGGATGTTTTCGAATTCCTAAGGCGATGACCTGGACATTGACGCAATAGGAAATACCAATTACCAATACCTACTTCAAATACCTATCGACACGATGGATGCCTTCGATCCAGGGGACAATGACACGTGCAGTCAGCAATTTTTTTGTAAACTTATGTATTAATTTTACGTCATATTTTAGTATAAAAGCATATATTGATTCCTTCAATAAATCAGTATTAAACCTGTTATGGAATTTTACTCATTACACACCAAACAAATCACTAAGCCTATATCCGGAGTGTGAGGCTGCACTCCATACACAAACGCTACAGTTGTCACCTTACAAAGGGCACTGTGCATAATTTGACAGAACGTCACCCTCAAGTAAACAGGGGCGTCTGTCAGCTTCGTAACAGGTTGCTCTACACAAGGAGCAGCTCTGTTCACCAATCTTACTCTTCTCTTGATTTTAGCTGTTTGGTTTTCTTTTTTTCAGTGTAATAATTTGTCCCAGGTATATATATTTCTCTACTTGTTCTATTTTATTTTGGTTTATTCTGACCGTAATATCTTCATCTGTGCTTGTTATTTTAGTTTTAGTGTAGTTCATACTAGCCTATATTTTTAGCTGCTGTATCCAGTTCTTCCAGCATTTTTATCAGTTTTTCTTTCTTGTATGTTATTAAGGCGATATCATCAGCATATCTTAGGTGGTTCAAAATTGTCCGTTTACTTTGATGCCTATTGCTTCCGAATCTTTTAAAAACATCTTCTAGGGCCTGGTTAAATAGTTTAGGGGATGAACCTTCTTATGCGGATTGGCTTGGTTCCTTCGTGGATTTTGATTGTTGTTGCTTTGCAATATATATTGGCTATTAAGTCTGTATATCTGTGATCCATTCGGCTATTAATTAATGATGCTTTTACTGCCCAGTGCTCAATGCTATCGAAAGCATTTTCGAAGTCTATAAACGCAATATATAGTGGAATGTTATATTCGTTGGCTCGTTCTATTAGGATTTTCATGGTTAATTAGTGGTCAACTGTACTGATAAACATTTTCTAAAGCCTGCTTGTTCCTTTGATTGATATCCGTCAAATTTTGTTGTTAGTCTAACTGTTAATATTTTCGTGAAAAGCTTATAAATTACATTAGGGAGTATTATAGTTCGATAGTTTTTTAGGTCTGCTCTATCGCCTTTCTTATGTTGAATAATGGTTAGGGATTCTTTCCAGTTGTTTAGGATTATTTTTTCTTTTAATATTTTATTCAGGAGAATATGGAGGGTATTAACTACAGCTTTACGACCGTACTTGAGCATTTCTGCCATTACTCGGTCTTTTCCAGTTGATTTGTTATTTTTCATTTTCTTTAATGCTCTCTTTATTTCCGCTTTGCTTATTTCAGGTTGTAGGTCTGAGTTTATGTTCTTTATTTTTGTTTGGAGTTTCCCTTTTTGTTTGGTATAATTCTGTATAGAATAGTGGTGTGATATTTATGATATCCTCTTTAACGTTAGTTTCTATGCCATTAATATCATTTATTTTAATTATTTCATATCTACCTAGATTCGGCCTTAGACATTTCATATATCTGTTATTTTCTATAACTCTCTCAACTTTAATTTCTTGGCTTTTTCTTTTACTTTCTTTTATCATTTTTCTTATAGTTTTATCTATTTCTGTGTATTTTATAGATGTTCTTTTTCCTTCTCTCTCGAGGGTCCACCTTTTTTCCATCAGTCTCTTATTTCTTCTGATATACAGTTTTCTCTCTTTTTATCTTTGTGTGCGATATCCTTTACTACTTGTCAGCGTATCATTTATTTCATCTATATTTTCATTTTCGTATCCTAAGTTTTGGGTTAGCTGTTCCTTTAGCCTTTCTTTGTATATAGCTTTATTTTGTGTAAGTTTATTCATGTCAAGTTGTTCATTGTTATTATTAATTTTTGTTTTCATTTCGAAATTGCTATTAATGCAGATTTTTGTTCTGACCATCCTGTGATCACTGCCTGTTGTAAAGCTGTTTAGGACTGTCCCTAACGATATTTTTATCAGTAGTCAGTATGTAATCAATTTCGTTTTTCGTTATTCCATTAGGTCATGTCCACTTTCTTTGCGGTTTCTTTCTATAGAACGAGTTCATTGCATAAAGCTGTTTTTTTTCTAGATAATTCATTAAGCTTGTGCCCCTGTCATTCCTTTCTCCATATCTAAAATCTCCTGTTTTAGTCTCTTCGATGTTCATCCTCTTACCTAATTTGGCATTGAAATCTCCCATTACTAGTGTCAGATGGGTTTTGTTTCCTGCCATGGCTTTTGAGATATCTTCGTAGAATGCTTCGATATGCTCGTCATCGTAGGTAGAGGTGAGGGCATATACCTGAATTACTTTAAGTGATGTTCTTTTCATTTTGAGTGTAAGATAGGCAACGCGATCTGAGATTCCTTTAATAGTATGGATGTGCTTACTTATTGCTTTAGTGATTATGAATGTACTAAAATGGAAATTATTCCTACCTTCTCATTCACGCCGGTAACCAGACCAAGGTGGCCTAGGATCCGTGCGATTAGGCATTCCGTACTAGCCTTAGAGTACGTATACACCAAACTGCTCCGCGAATGGGCCATATGTGCGACGCTCGCGCGCTTCTCACTTTCGTCCTGTTTTCGGCTCCTCTTTGTGTGTTCGCAGATCCTTTGGGACGGCATCGGCAGTTTGTGGTCAAGTTTTCATTTCAATGCTGTTTTTCCGTGGATCGTAGGAAGTTCTTTGAAGCAAATTGGCCGAGCGGCGCACATACGGAGCGCAAGCGCGGCACATACTGCGTGCGAGCAGCGCACACGCGGCGCATTCGCGGAATAGTTTGGTGTGTATATGCACTTTTAGTTTCAGCGAAGACGCACGGTTATCAAAATAAAAAAAAATATGGGATTGTGTTTGAATATTTATTTGATGTTAATTTTGAGAACTAGGTACTTTTCTTTTTAAAATATGTCAAATAAAACTTTGTACAAGAAAAGCATCTTAAGATCTTTCTGTTCTATGTGCGACTTATTCGTTGTTTTTTGGTTACAATGTTCTGGCCAAATATCTTAGTTGTAATTTGAAAAGGCGTTGTTTTCTTGTCCTTATTTCAGTTGTAAAACTCAGAAGGAATATACGCCAAATATTCGAGTGTGTATAAAATAAAAAGGTCGGACTGCCAGGCGCCAAATAATACTCTTCTTGTTTTACATTTTTCGTCTCCCATACTACGATGCCAAGGAAAATAATAAGCTGATACTATAAGACTTCTACTATGCTTATAGTTTTTTAATGTCCTATATTTAACTTTATAAAACGAAAATTGAATTAGACTTGACAGGCCGTTTGACAAATATGACATATATATCTGCGATGTCAAACTGTCAGCAAATGCAACCAAATAGTTGCCATAAAGCCTTAGCTTGATTAAGCGATTCTTGAGGTAGGTACATAGGGTAATTAAATTGAACCGAACCATAAGGGTATGTTGAAGTTAAGTAGAGAAAGGCGTATGCCGTGTAAATTTTTTATTATTAATTTTCTACCATACGTAGAAAATTAATAATAAAAAATTTACACGGAATACGCCTTTCTCTACTTAACTTTATTTAAAACGTGTACACAGCGACAAAAAATCAACTTTATAAGGGTATGTGTTTAAAGTATTTTTTTGTACTCTAAGGGTAGGTACCAAGTGTCATAAACCTCAAACTATCGAAACATCATAGATGTGAAAACATCGCACTTTGAGCTGAGATTCGGAAAAACGTTATTTAGGGAATTCGGAGGTATGAAATCCCGTAAGCGTCATGCGCCTAAAATTCAAAAATTCAAGTTTAACGAACTATACATTCTACGAGCAAAAGCACTATGTTACAGTATGGATTGACCGTGTAGATGGGAAAAAACAGCACCCTGAGCTGAGATTCGGAAAAACGTTATTTAGGAAATTTGAAGGAATGAAATCCCGAAAGTCCCATTAGACTACATTTTGAAAATTCATATTTCACGGACTATACATTTTTTACGAACAAAACCACGGAGTTATAGTATGGTGTAGTCATGTAGATGCGAAAAAACCGCATCTTGAGCTAAGATTCGGACAAACGTCATTTAGGGAATTTGGTCGTATGTAATCCCGTAAGCGTCATGCGGCTAAATTTTGAAAACTCAAATTTAACTAACTATACATTCTACGAACAAAAGCACTGAGTTACAGTATGGTGTGGTCGTGTGCATGCGAAAAAACCGCATCTTGAGCTGAGTTTGGGAAAAATGCCATTTATGGAATTTGGAAGTATGTTTGAAATAGAGTATTCATATTTTACGAACTGTGCCATTAGGCTAAATGTTGAAAACTAATATTTCACGAACTTTACATTTTACGAACAAAGGAATGGAGTTATAGTATGGTATGGTCGTGAAGATGCCAGAAAATCGAACTGAGATTTGAAAAAAGGTCGTTTAGGGAATTTGGAGGTATGAAAAGCGTCATACGGCGAAATTTCGGTAATTTATATTTTACGAACTATACATTCTACTTAAAAAAGCATGGACTTACAGTATGGGATGGTCATGTAGATGCGAAAAAACGGTATTTTGAGCTGAGATTCGGAAAAAGCTCCGAAAAACGTCATTTAGGCAATTTGGTGGTGTGAAATCCCGTGTGTGTGTGTGCTATTAGGCTAAATTTTGAAAATTGATGTTCTACAAACTATACATTCTACGAATAAAAGCACTATTACAGTATGGTATGGTCGTGTAGATGCTAAACCTTGAGCTGAGATTCGGTAAATCGTCATTTAGGAAATTTGGAGGTATAAAATCTCGTGTCATTAGACTAAATGTTGAAAATTCATATTTCACGAACTATACATTCTACGAAAAAAGCACGGAGTTTCAGTATGGTGTGGTCATGTAGATGCGAAAAAATCGAATTAAGATTCGAAAAAACCTCATTTAGAAAATTTGGAGGTATGAATTCCCGTAAACGTCATGCAGCACAAATTTTGAAAATTAAAATTTTACAAACTATACATTCTACGAAGAAAAGCACGGAGTTTATAGTATGCTGTGGTCATGTAGATGCGAAGAAACCGCACCTTGAGCTGAGATTAGGAAAAACGCCATTTATGGAATTTGGAAGTATGTTTGAAATAGAGTATTTATATTTTACGAACTATACAGTGTACGAGCAAAAGCACGGACTTACATAATGGTATGGCCATGTTAGATGCAAAAAAATCGCGCTTTTAGTTGAGATTCGGAAAAATATCATTTATCGGCCAACCCTGATATAAGGTACCTACTAAGCCATTTTTTATTTTTTTCCAAAATGGTCCATGTTCCTTTAAAGTGAAGTACTAAATACGTACGCTACTGAACTGTAGTGGTATATAAAATAAACGTGTTGCTACTGACCTGATTTCGTGTACAGCACGTTATTAAGCTATGAATACGAGTAAAAAAGCTCGTATGACGTGAAACGTAGGCGAATCCTTTTAAAAATTTAAAACTTTGTTAATTACATTGTGGGTCTCCCCGGTATAAAATATGATTGTGCGTAACTTAAAGTCTTTAAAACAAAGATCCAGATATTTCCAGCAAGGGAATTAAGTTGGCATTGAATAATGTATAGGTTTAATCCTGCGCAGGTATTATACTAGTTAACATTCATTATTTTAAATGCCTCTTTAGGAAATTCGGATGTTATATAAATGAGTTTGAAGTAAGCCATTGGTCTGGAATTCTCCCCTCTAGCTCGTTGATTAAGTGAAAATCCCGCGGTTCATTTTCTTTTTCACTTTTCTAATCTTTCCTCTTTTCGCTCGTCTCTCTTCCCCCCTCTTCGGTTCCGGTTCAATTTTCTATGAAGACTTTTAATTAATACCCTTATTTTGTAGCTAATGAAAATTTTAATTTAGTACATTAACCTCGATAAACTTTAAATTAAAATTTTACGAAAATATTATGATTAGCCTATTGCCAGAGTCCTTGCTTTTTCTTTTAATTTATATTTCTGGCGTAAAACTTTTTCTTGAGATAATGTTTTTCGTATACTCCGTACTTGACTTAAAAGTTATATCCCCAATCTCGAACCCAATTGAGTTATGTTGTTTAATAATTATGAATGGGTAAAACACATTATTTTACATTTTGTTCTTGGCTTAGAGGTTATAAATGCCAAAATATTTAAGGTAGTTATCACTTGTAAGTAGTATAGCATTCTGCGAGTATAACTTTCGTATTTTGTTCTCCTTCCAAATTTTTCTTGCCTTCATGTCGCTCCTATCGCTTTTTCTTCTCGTTTTTCTTCTTCCATTTCGGGTCTTAACTGTGATTGTATAAATGTAATTTTTAACAGTTTAGTTGTTTATGTTTAAAGTTTTTACAGCTATGTTCAATTTTGTTTTAATGAAATTGCATTTCTTTAAACTTCAATCCAAACTGCAGAAATACATTTAACACTATATAACTTAATTTGATCCTTCATCGAAGATACCTCCCTTAAGCCAAGCATGACGTTATAGCACTACGAGTATAATTTGCTTATTTTGTTTATGTTATGTTACTTTATATGACACGAAAACTAATAGAAGAGTACAATAAGTGGGGACTAGAGGTTAATCTCAATAAGACAGAGTATATGTGTATTGATGGAATGAAACAGGATCTAATCTTAAATACCTGGCAGCGAATTCAGTCCTGTGGTGAGTATAAATACTTAGGTCTAAAAATTACAGCTGACGGAACACTAGACAAAGCTATAAAAGATCGAAACGTACAAGGAAGAAAAGCAAAAACTTTATTAAATGGAATAATTTGGGACCAAAGTATATCAAAACATAACAAAAAGCTTATATATAACACCATTGTAAAAAGTATTATTACATACAGCTCAGAAGTATGGCCAATCAAGGATAGAACAGAAAAAATGCTTTCCGCTACGGAGATGGACTATTGGAGAAGAGCAGCAGGGAAATCAAAAAGAGAAAGAGTTACAACTCAAAGAATAAGAGAAATTATGACAGTGGGTGAACGTACTTTAGTGGATGATATAAGAACAAAACAACTGGTGTGGTACGGACATGTACAAAGAATGAATGATGAGAGACTACCTAAACAAATACTACAATGGAAACCAACTGACCGAAGAAAACGAGGCCAAGGAGAAGCTGGAGAGAAGGAATAGACAGTGAAATAAGAATAAGAGGCCTAGATGATGAATTATGGGCAAACAGAAACGAGTGGAGATTGGGTATCGGAAGACGTAGAACGTTGTGAATCCGATAAATATATATACATATATTGTTTTCCATTTAACTTTTCTTGCCACCATCTCGCTCCTATCGCTCCCTCAATCGATTAGTTTTCCTTGTTCCAGTTCGGGTTCTAAGTGTGATTTTATATATTTTTTTGAAGTGTAAACTTCTTTAGGCGCGTTTAGCAGTTTTTCTGGGCGCTCATTCGGGTGAAATCGGCTCGAGTCGACTAACTGTGAGAAACATTCAGCGAGCGATATGATGATGCAGATGAAGGCCAGCACACAGAAGAGTTCGGTTCGGTCCGCTTTGCAGAATATGTTATGGGCCAGTATTATTAATTTCGCCTTGTTGAAGTTTACACTTCTTTCTGCCGTGTGGTCTTAAGCACACACAATAATTTTTTTAATAACAGTTGTTTTTGTCTCGATTTTTTTAAGCTGAATCCTTTTATTTTCCAATGATATTGCGTTTCTTTAAAATATCTATAAAAACTACAAACTTACATTAAACACCATTTGGTCCATCATCGGAGATACCTCTTTTAAGCCAAGCATGGCGGTATAGCACTCAATACGAGTATGATTTATTTTGTCCTCCCTCGATTCCTTCCTTGCCATAATCTCTATTTTATCGCCTTTTCAATCTGTTCGTTTTCCTTCCAATTCGGGTTCCAACTGTGATTTTATAAATTTATTATTAATATTTCAGTTGTCTATATTTGGAATGTTTAAAACTATCTTCACACCATTCTCAATTGGGTCTGTCATCGGAGATAGTTCTTTTAAGCCTAGCACGTCAATATAGCACTCTACGAGTATAATTGCCTTATTTTGTTTTTTCTTCAACTTTTCTTTGCCGCCTATCGCTCTCTCAATTTATTCGTTTACCTTGTTTCAATTCGGGCTTTAACGGTGATTTTATACATTTTATGTTTCATTTATTTTTTATTAACAGTTCAGTTGTTTATGTTTGGATTTTTTATATTCAAGGCTTCTGTGTTCCAATAAAATTGTGTTCCCTTTAAACTTACTATAAAAACTGCAGCCATTAATCCACTAGCCATCTATTTCGTTTTATAACTGTGTATTTTGGAGGTTTGTTTGGAAAATGTTCGTTTAATGTTGGCTGTTGGAGATGCTGGGTGCAGATGATAATAATGTGTTTTTTATTTGATGCGATAGAGGGGTGTTACAGTTTGGGTAACGTTCTTGCTCCAAACTTTGGTTTCCGGGGGTGAGTGCATCGTATTGCGTTCGCGTCTTCGCTTCCACAATTTGCTTTCTGTGTTTAAAGGGTAATTCCATCACAAATGCAAACTTTTCGTAATGAAACATCAATTTTTAATAGCTGGGGTAGGATCTGGAGCGTGTTGTTATCAAGAAGGTATTGAGTTTAGCCTAGTCTAGATAACTCATATTAATGACTGACTGACTATTGAATTAACTATTGTGGCAGACGCTGTGACGAATGTTTAATCTCCATTTAACTGGGACGCTCTCCTGGATAGAGATGACTAGAAGAATAGAAACAGTTTATGAAACCTTATTAATCTAGCATCACATTAAAGTCTGAACCTCTGGGTCATATGGCAATATAGATATTTGATCATAACTTTAACTGAGGCAGAAGAACAATTATTACTGTCCTTCTAAAAAGACGACTGGTGAAAGAAAAAGATTTGCCAAACCGTGATAGCTGTTGGTATACAGGGATAGAATCTGGAACTTCTAATAATTCAAGAAAGCATTCAGGTTAAACCTGGTCTGAGAGTGAGTCACTTCATATTCCAATGTGACCTTCCAGACATCAAGCTATGTGGCACATGGTAAGATACATGTTTGATCACAACTTTAACTGGAGCAAAAGGATAATCATCTGCTGCCTCGATAAAGACGACTGGTTGAAGAGCAACCAATGTTCCAAGCCTTGATATCTGTTGGTATACCAAATAAACTGACATGCTTCAGAGATGGGATCCAGAGCTTGTAGTGTTCAAGAAGTCATTCAGACTTAAGCTAGTAACTTGGCTACCACTAACCAAGTGTGGGTAACTGGGTTACCATATTCTACTAGTCTGACCTTCTAGCTATTGAATTATAGGGCAAATGGCGAGGTCGATGTTTGAACAGAACTTTAGCTGGGACAGAAGAACAATAATTATCGCCCTTCTCGATAAACACTGAAAAACAGAACCAATTTCCCAATTCCTGATATCTTTTTATATACGGACGGCTCTAAAATACTCTGAAAATAGGATATAGAGCTTCTAGGATTTTAGAAAGCATTGGGATTAAAGCTAGTCTGGGTAACTATCGAACTATATGGCATATGGTGAGGTGGATGTTTGATCACAGCTTTAATGGATGAGAAGGACAATCATCATGGTCCTTCTTGATAAACACGACTCGTTGAAGAACAGAACCAATTTGCCAAGCCCTGTTAGCTGTTGTTATACCGACAGATCTGAAATGGCCCAGGCATATTCGAAGCTTATAGTTTTCCAGATAGCATTAAGATTAAACCTTGTCTGGGTAACTTGGCTCAAGGCCAACACAAAAATAGAGGCCACGACCCTGAAAAAATCAGCTGTTCTCCCGGGGCTGAATTTTACATTGGGTCTTATGGGAGGTCAGAGGTTTTTTTATGATATTTTCAAAATGGCACTACAGATTTCAGTAAAATATTCTCAGACACCATCCCGATATTCCACCAAGGTTTTGTAAGGAAGCAACATGATTAAAAGGTTAAAATCTTCAAGATTTAGCATTCCTTATTTTGAATTCAAATTACCCGCCATGTACCACATGCCAACTGTTATATTTGACATGTATTTGAATTTGTCATATGTGATTGTCACATTCGCTTCTGCTTTAAATTTAATTTTTGTGTGAGCTAATGAAGCGGCTATGAAAAATTAGGGCTTACTATACATTTAAAAAAAATTGTTCTGCCAGAATAAAGTAAAAACAATCTCAAAAACGGCTTTATTTAAAATAAAATCAAATATCCATGAACCGTCATTCCAACTTCAATATTTGAAAGACAATCAGCTGTGTCGTAACGTGACCATCAAAAAAAAATCAGCCCCGGATGTGACGTCAACAAAGTGGAGGATCGTGGCCCGTCCATTTTGATAGCCCTGCTTGGCTATCTGATTCCAGTCTGGGCCTCTAGCTTTTGAGCTGTATGGCAAATGACGAGATATATCTTTGATCACAACTTTAACTAGGGCGGAAGCAAAATGATCATCGTCTTCCTTGATAAACACGACTCGTTAAAGAACAGAACCAATTTGCCAAGTTCTGGTAGCTGTTGGATGCCGACGGATCTTAAATGCTCCAGTGATAGGATCGGTTCGGTTATTGTATCCAAGAAAGTATTGATAACTCTTCTTGGTAACTTAGCTATCAAATTCCAGTCTGAGCTATTAAACTATGTGGCACATGGTTAGATGGTTGTTTGATCTCAACTTTAATTCGGGTCGAAGAACAATCGTTATATTCCTCTCCGATAAACACGACTCGTTGAAGAACAGAACCAATTTCCAAGCCCGGGTAGCTGTTGGTATACGGACAAATCTAAAATAGTATTCAAGAAATCATTGAAATTAAACCTAGTCTGGGTAAATTGGCTATCGTATTCCAGTCTGATTTTTTAGCTATCGAACTATGTGGCACATGTTGAGGTGGATGTTGGAACAATCATCATTGTCCTCCTCAAAAATGACTGGTTGAAGAATAGAACCCATTTGCCAAACCCTAATATACCGACCGATTTGACTTTCAAGCTATTAAACTGTGGAACTGTGACTGAAGCAGAAGAATTTTTTCTGATGATCCAGCAATCTTAAAAAGAACTTAGAAGAGTAAACAATCTGTCACTTGTCTGGATGATAAATCTGAAGATAATTTAGGGTTTAAACTTTTAGAAAGATGTACAGTATTGGGGAAATTACCCACATATGTATGTGCCTGTGTGTATGTCCGTCCGTTCGCGCTCTCCTGTTGGCGCTGGATAGAGTCTCTCCACTCTTCGTATACTCTCTGCGAAAACTCCCCTCGCTTACATTTCAGCTGCATGGCATTCGCGTACGAGCTCTGTTCCAGAGTCGAGAATCGACCGGAGAAACTCACTCGTTTAAGTTCGTGTTTATTTTTGGAGTGATGTGTCCACTTAAACCTTTATTGCTCTCCACAAGAGGATGCTATGTCAACATTATTAACCTTCAGGTAAATACTGGCTTCTATTGTTAAATTGTGTGTGTTCTCTTTTTTTTTTCGAGTTATTTACACAATCCGGCCCGGGGAAATACGTTTTTCTATTAAGACTCTGTCACCAGGGCGTTTTAATCCATCCATTATTTTGAGTTTTTTTTAAATGAAAACCTAACCTTACTTTATTGAACCGAGTATATGGAACACAGGAATAAAAGAGTTTATACATATTTTTGTAAAATGGCATACTTTTTTTTTCATTACGAGATACTACTAAACAAGTTTTGGAAAAACAAAAATTGTTTGTATTTAAAACACTATTTAACTATTTATTATGTCCGTTATACGAGTACAACCATTTTTAACCTTAATTTAAATACCAGGTTTTCGTTTAAGTATATTTTTCTTATTTTCTTACTCCAGCCTCAAGAAAACGTTTTCCGGGTTTTTCCATTAAGACTCCATTATTCTTTTTAAATGATTACCTAACCTTAATTCATTCCACGAAATATATGTATGAAGCAGAGGAATAAAACAACTTATGTCCGTTTTTATATAAAATATAATGTTTGGGCATGATTGTGATAAAATACAACGTGACAGTTACAACATACGTAGGTATACATGTTTATATGCATGATGAAAAATAAAGGACCGTTTATGTTTTTACAAAAACCGAACATCGCATAACAAAATCGCTGTTATTTCGATGGCTTTTTGAAGATGTTATTTCTATATTAAAACTCCTCAATTTAAAAATAAAATAAAATAGTGTGTATTTACATTGTACATATATTTTATTTATTGTGTAAACTTTATCATTAATGAGAGAGCATGGATAGTTGTACTATCATAACATAAATTCGAATTTTATGTTTGAAAAACAAACAATCATTAAATCTTTTTTAGCCCTTATGCGACATTCAGATTCAAATCTAAACATCATTAAAACATTGATATATTAAACCAATCTGTACCAATTCTGCTCATTATATTTAATTTAGTATTTTGTATTTATCTTGCTAATCCTGATGTAAATATACGTTTGGATATTTTATTACTGTTATTTGTAAACATCCAAGTTTAGGCTGTGGTAAAAGCTATGCAGAGGTTAATTTACAAAATACATAGACTCTTCTATAGCTATATACATATAAAGTTATCATCTGCGTAACCCACATCCATTATTCGATGCATTAAGTTACTTTTTGAGACGCTTCCTTGTTGTGTTTGTGCTCATATAACGCTCGAACTAGTTAACCGATTTCGGTGCAGTTTTTTCCCACTGACATTAAATATTTGAATGTTTTCGCGTATCCGATTATGGCGGAAAAGTTTGGTTCGTTTGGTTAGGTACCAAATACGTGTGGAATGTATAGGATCTTAATGGAGAAATAATGCGTTATAGCTGAGAAAATGTTTATCGCGGCATACACATACAATAATTTTATTGTGTTTGTTCCCTTTAAAAAAATGTTGAATGTGTTCATTGACAACTGTCAAACCTGAAAAAAGGTTGGGTTCGGTAACAGTTTTAGTTTCATACAGCAAATATAATAAAAACGATATGGTGAGGTACGTTCATGAATCACCCTGTACTTGTGCTTCAAAATTACAGCAATTTTTTTACGTAGGTGGAGTAAATGAATTAACAAAGGATCTTGATAGATATTGGTTACAAGCTGTATGCATCCAGAATTCCTAATTGGACCAATCATATAACTGATTTGCCAATTTCAGTTGCTAAGTGTATGTATTTAATAATAATTACTGACAATTCTATCTATCTATCTTTCTATTTAGCCTTCTTCGATCCATCTTTGAACATAGGCCTCCCCCAATATCTTCCACTCTTCTCTGTCTGTCGCCGTATTCATCCAATCTAGTTCCGGAATGTTTCTTCAAATCTTCCGCTCATCTCATTTGGGGTCTTCCCCTTCTTTTTTTATTTTTCCAAGGTCTTCATCGATCGTCTTTCTGTCTGATATTATGACCGGCAAATTTCCATTTTAATTTTGTTACTTCACCTCTGAAATCCCTTTCTTTTGTTTTATTTCTTATTCATTTCTTATCTGTTAGCTTGACATATGACATTTTTATTTCCATTGATCTTTGGGTTTTTGTTACCTTATCCATATTTGATTTTGTAAGTGTCCAGGTGTGAGACCCATAGGTAGGATCCATTGATTATACACTTTCGTTTTCAGGAAATGATGATATTTTTGATTTTTTATTATGTAGCTTAATTTACCTAATGCTGCCCAGGCCAGTCTTACTCGTCTCTTGATTTCAACTGTTTGAACAATCATTTTTATTAGTTCTTTCTTTGCCTTTATTTATTTTAAAGACGACGTTTCGGTTAGTAAGTATCTCTAACCGTTTTCAAGTGTAAACTAATCAATCTAGTCTTTGGGCTACTACTTATACTACTTGGTGTGCAGTCAGGTGTGACGCACCGCCCCTTTTTTTAAATCCTAAGACGCGTGTTTTCCTTAAGAAGTGGTTTCCATATGTTTGGTATGTCCGTGCTTGGTTGACTAAAAACTTCTTTATTCTGCAATATAAACGCAGCTAAAATAAACTTTCGTTTTTGCCAATGCGACTCCTTATGCAAAACTTTAGCTTCCGACCACTAAATCCTGTGATCATTTGACCATGCATGGTCCGCTAAACCGGATTTTTCAATATTCCCTTATTGGGTACTTTTTAGATGTTCATTTACTCTAACCTGAAGAGGGCGTTTCGTTTCACCTACATAAGATTTACCACACTCACACAGGTTTTTGTAAATTCATTCCTTATTATTTTGTTTTGTTTTAGTTACAAAACTCGTTATCGTATTTCCCGATGAAAATACTGTTTTTATATTATAGTGCTTGGCTATTCATCTTATGTGTTCTGAACCCCTTGAACATATGGAATGTTAATAAGACTCAACAGATTATTACTTTGAGAATTTGCTACATTTGGTTTGTTTTTAATTTTAGAGATCTGGTTTATTAATTTCTCGGAGTAACCATTATGTTGTAAATCCTTCTTAATGTTGTTAATTTCTGTGTTTAATTCTTGATTATTACTACAAATATTTGCGGCTCTTATAACTCCTTGTTTTGTAGCAACAGAATGATTAGACTTAAAATTTAGGTACTGTCCCGTGTGTGTAGGTTTCTTATATACAGTGGTTTGGATGTTTCTGTCTAATCGTTTGACAAAAACATCCAAAAAAGGTAAGGCTGAATCTTTTTCAATTTCCATGGTGCATTTGATTGTTGGTCGAATACTGTTCAGCTGGTGTAGAAAATTCTGTAGTTCGTCATCATTTTCCGGCCATATAATAAATGTGTCTTCCATGTACCGTAGCCATAGTTTTGGTTTGACACTTGCTGTGTTGATCGCATGCTCCTCGAACCACTCCATGTAGATGTTTGCTACCACTGGCGAAAGAGACAAACCCATTGAAAGTCCATCATTTTGTGCGTAAAACTTATCTTTCACTTGAATGTAAGAGTTACGGAGACAGAGCTCCAACAGATCCATCACCCCTTTCACCGATAGCGTTGTTCTCTCATGTATATTCAGTTTGTAATTTGCTTTTGATTATACTGGGTGAGTCATTTATTGGCACGTTGGTGTACAGACCTTTTACATCAAAACTTACAAATCTATCGTCGGGACCTAATTCCATCCCCTTTAAAACGTCGACAAAATGTTTCGAGTTTTTGACAAAAGATTCGGACTTACCCTGTAGTGGTTGAACTATGCCCAACAAAAACCTCGACAAAGTGCTGGTCGGTGAGTCCCTGGAGCTGGTAATTGGTTGCAGTGGTATATCCTTCTTACGGATCTTTGGTAGTCCATAAAAATGCGGTGCCTTGGTGTGGTGTGGAGTCAGGCGGGATCTAACAGCGTCTGGGATATTTTCAGCATACTTCTTTAAAGTCTTGTAGATGCGTCCTTCTATGGTGGTGGTTGGTTCTTTGGGTAGTTGCTTGTAGTCCCCTTTCTCCAGAACTTCCTCAATATTTTTGTCGTAAGTCTCGACATCCATGATCACCGTCGCGTTTCCTTTGTCGGCGGGTAGAATCTTGATTAATTTGTCAGCCTGCAGGTTCTTGCTGGCCCGTTGTTCTTGACTGGTGATGTTTATCTTTTGTGGCTTCTTCCTGTCCAAGGTGGTTCAAGTATTCTCTTACTTTAATGTCTATTTCTTCCAAATCTAAGTTTTTAAAAACATGCGCATCGGCTTGGTTCTTTCGTGGATTTTGATTGATGTAGTTGCTTCGTTAATTTATTGGCTATTAAGTATCCGTAATCCATGCGGCTATTAATTAAGGATGCTTTTACTGCCCAGTGCTCAATGCTATCGAAATTTTTTCCAAAGTCTGTAAACGCAATATATGTTGTATTCGTTGGCTCGTTCTATTAGAATTTTCATGGTTAATGGGCGGTGAACTGTACTGAAATCTTTTCTGAAGCTTGTTCTTTGATTAATTTCTGTCGAATTTTGTTGTTAGTCTGTCTGTTCATATTTTTGTGAAAATTTTCATATTTAATGAAAAAGATGACATTTTGTTTTGTTTATTACAGTAAACATATAAAAGATTGAGTTTTATTATTCTTTTCGCATAATTTATTTGCTTTATATTTAGTTTTAGGCATTCCAGTTAAATCTGAGTTCTAGATGAGCCGATAGATTTAAGTATTCTATTTCTATTGTGTTTTACATTTATAAAATTATATGTAGGTCACTTCTCAATTGCTCTGGCGTGCAGGCAGTGGTAATCAAAGCAGGGACATTGTTTTGCTGCTTACTAGGGATTTAATATTTCCGGAAAAATTGATTCATGGAAAAAAATCGGGTTTTTTCCGGAAAAAACGGAAAAAAATGGAAAAATTGAAATTGTGTTAAAAATCAGTGTAGGATAAGGAAGTTAGCCCATATAAGCCTCATAAAAATTATAATTTTTATTTAAATCATTGGTAAGTAATTTTAATAAAAATTTTGATGAAAAACATTGTGGATTTAATTCAAGATGAAGAAGAGGATATTGTGAAGGTAGATTCAGATGTCGATGCTTACTCAGACTCAGAAGCCGAAGACTCAGGATCGGACTTGGAGAAAGATCTTCCTCTTAGTTTTTTTGCCAAATAATGTTTTTGTTTTTTGAAATAATAATTTAGTTTAATTTTTAATATTTTTTTACATTTATTTTGTTTAAAAACTTGAAACTAACGTTATTTATATTATATGAAAATAAATGTTATTTGATTTTGACTATTGACCCCAGAAGAATGTATAATTTGGTTAATTTACGTTTATTTGAGCTATTTGTGCTTCTATAAATATAATTTGTGGTTTCTCAATTTTTCAATTTTTTCAAATTTTTTTAAGTATGTGAAAAAAACCGTAAAAAACGAGGTTTTTTTTTCAATTTTTCCGGTTTTTTTCCCAAGCGTTATATCACTACTGCTTACACACTTATTACACATGCTTACTAGACTAGATTAAATATTTCGAAAAAACTTCCTCTCTAAAACCCTATTATCAAATATGAAAATACAATAAGCTAACCCAAAACATCGCTTAATAAAATATAACAAAGTTTTTATAGAAATCGAGATGATTTTTAATATGAAAAAATGCAGTAACTAGCAAATAACCAAAATTTTGCGTTTTTTCTAGTATCAATTAATCTTAATTCCACCTAAAAAAGCAGTAATTTACTTTATTTGTACTGTATAGTAATGACTTTATTTGATGACAACAAAGTTTACTGCTTTCTGAAAAAACTAAACTTTTTGCTAGTTAAAAATGTCGACAAATTTGCTAATTTGCATCTTTCACCATAGTGGGCAGAATGCAGAATTTCTTTTACCGGAGCAACGCATACACATGCATGGAGCAAACCACGCGATGCCTTCTTGTTCTGTCTCTCTCATTCTTACAGCGGTCTGCAGAATACAACGTCTTTCGACAATTAAAAAGCGCAGCCTTTAAAATCCCATTAGCGTTAAGAGAAACTAGATCATGCCGATGCGCCTTCACGAAAATCATTTGGACAGCCTATTAGGAAAATATTAGATGAGAAATGCGAGATAATGCAATATATCCAATTAATGAAAATATGTCATACGTAATAATTAATAGAGAATTATTGATATAAAGCCAGGCTATAATCGTGCCAGGTACTATTTTGATACCCTCACATTTTAATATCAGCTGTGATCTTTCAACATACGACCTTTGTTTACTATATGAACCGGAATAAATAGTGCCTTCCTTTAATTCCTTAATGAAAAATAAACGACGAAAGTTTTAAATTTGACTTTGTTATGTCAATTGTGAAGGATTAACTGTCAGGTTTCAATGTGAGAGTGTCAAAATAGTGCCTCGCACTATTATAGCCTGGCTGTATTTCAATAATTCTCTAATAATAATGGAATAAAACAGTCGATAATTTTTAAAGACTTTATAGTTGTCAAAGCTGTAATTCCACTCGTTTCAATAAACGAGTACCAATGTACTGTCAAAATTGCTTTCTACTGGCGACTGAAATGTTAACCACGTAGTGCATTCTTGATTTTCGGAAAAGTATAGAGATCTTTGGGACTTAGGTCGAGACTGTATGGAAGATGATCCAACAAGTCGACGTTTTGTTGCGTTAAAAATTCAATGGTTTTTCGTGCTTTTTGCGAACTGCATTGTCTTGGTAGATGATGATTCGTCGTGCGGGGTTCGTTTTTCGCATATACGTAATATTCCGTATATGGTTTTTCGAAGCTCAGCGATGACTTTCGGCAAACAAATGGTGATGTACGCATCGGCAGTAACAGTCCTTTGATCTTCCAAAGGAATTGTTGACCTGCTTTTGAGACAAATGTCGCGACCATCTTTTTGAATACACTTCGAGAACAGATTACTGTTTTTGACTTTTTTTCATCTTGGAACACCCAAACAGACGGCTGAGGTTTATTTTCGGGTTGACTGAAAATGCTGTACACGTTTTTCAATTTTCCTGCCTCAAAGCGCTGTAGAGTTTTCTGACACCAATTGACCCTAGTTTCTTTCTGTTCTTCGGTTAACTGATGCAGTATCCAGCGAGAAACTAATTTTCTTACCCCTAATTCTTTATACAAATTTTTTTGAGTTGAGTCTTGGAAATCCCAAATGAAGCCTTAATCTCGCGATATGTCACATGTCGGTCTTCCGTGATGAGCATGCGCACAGCATCGATCTTTTCCTGGGTGACAGCCGTTTTTGGGGTACCTGGCCTTGGATCGTCGCTAAGGCTTATCCGTCCATGCTTGAATTCTCCATACCAACGAAAAATTGTCGACTGATGTGTTTATTCATTACAGAAAGCAGAAGTCAACTCTGCAATGCATTCTTGTTAAGATAATTTCCTTCGAAAGTTGTAAAATATTATAGCCCAAAAATGTTCTTGGTTTAATTCCATTTTTCGGCTGAATTGTTAACTTAAAAAATTCACTGTAGCTATAAAACTATATGTATCGCACTGACGCTTTGAGTTTAGGTTAGGTAAAGATTGAGGTTAAGTTTTAGTAACGAAATTTGATCAGTCTCCCTCTATGTTCCTACATGCAAAATATAGAAGACGGCCCTCGTATGCATATTTTTGTTGGATGTCATGGGTTGAGTTATTAAAATGTGATGATATGAAAAAAAGTTTTTGTATTTTGTCAAGGATAGGCAACGCCTTTCTGCTTGCATTATATGTACGCCACTGCTCAGTTGTTAGGAGTATAAATGAGTTTCTCTGTTGCAATGTGAATTTCGTGTTTTGCTGGCTTATGCATCCTTAAAAGTGAATTTAAATAAATAAAAAAAATAGAGCGTTATTATTACTTTTACATGCGAAAGAGGATAGTATAACAAGGGAGGTGGAGAATTTTTTGCTCCCAGTTTTGCTTCAATCTGTGAATATAAATCTATGAAATCATAAATGAGATCTTTTATGATGCTTGCTGAAATTCCGAAAAAAAGTTACGGGCCATATTTTATGTGTTTTTCTAGTAGTAACTTTTTAAAATTCATAAGGTTGGTTTTAGCTCACACGTATACATATACTACAACTACGGTAGGTATAGTGTCAGCTTTTTTATCATACCAAAGATTAAAAAAAGAACAGTTTACTTTGATTTTAAAATGGTTTATACATATATTTTTACGCTTTAGACAAATCTGAAAAATATGTGTTGCGCCGGTGTCATGTCGTCCGTCTGTAACACCAACGCTCATATTGTATTGAGTGTCACGTCTTGTTGGTGCCATGCTAACATAGGTGTGTGTAGTTTCAATTTAAATTTAGAGTCTCGGGGGGCTCTGGTTCAATGTCCCCCCCCTTTCCTGCTCCTTTGGCTTAGACTTGTCTGCAAAGCCCGGAGCCTTTTTAAAAACTGCTGAAAAAAATCAAAATCATGATAATCTGAACCCTTATTAGATAGTTTAAGTTGTGCATCGTATTTTTACGTAAAACTGCACGTTAAGCGCTCTACGTTTTGTTCCAAATTTGATCACTTAAGTTGAATGTTTTTACGTCACCATAACAAGTCTACTAATAGCAGAGAACATGGAATTCGGCACTGTGTGATTTTGTTGTTACAATTTTGTTTTTTGTCTTTTCAACTACAGTAGGAATATATTGGCAAAGAATCGTTTGTACTGGAAGCGGAAATTTTCGTCTAGGCCTTATTTTTCGATCGGTCAATCAACCAATTCTTTTCTTTGGTAACGTTAAGGTGCCCGCAGACTGCCGTAAGCTAACGTAAATACGTAAGCTCCTAACGTGACCTTGACGACGGTGTGCGAAGTGCGCTTGCGTAACTGTCAAATCTCATGCTTACGTAAAAATACGTAGCACAACTTAAACTATCTATTAGCCCGAGCTGTACACCCTAGACACGTAGGAAATGGGGGTAAAAGTATAAAAATTTGTGCACATACTCTGTGAAAAAATACAAATTTTTTGACCCGCAGCCCCCTTATTTTGCTTCACCGTGGAAGGGGTGGGGAAAATTCAAAAAAAAATTGTCAAAAATTATGTTATAGTCATATGGTCAAGATAAGACTCGTTTTTGTGTAATTTATATTCAGTGATTTCAAAAAAAATAGTTCCAAGGTCATTTGACCTTACACACCCTTGAAAAGTTAAGATTTATTTGAAAAAGCACGATTCTTGAGAATTTTGATTTAAAAAATAACCAAAATTCGAGGTTTACCAAAAGCAAAGCATAAAAACTTTTAAATTATAAGTAAGACCTATAGTAATTTGCTTTAAAATTTTTCTGGCGTTTAAAGCTTTGACTTTGAAAATTGCACGAATAAAATTTTGGACTTCCATTGTCTTTATTTATTTTAAACGGTTAGAGATACTTACTAACCGAAACATCGTGTTTAAAATGAATAAAGACAACTACTCCCATACCAATTCAGTGAAAATTACTAAATTTGAAACACATATTAAGGAGGCCAGGCGTAATATTTTTAATTAAAAAAAATTGACGTCATTGTTTCCAAGATGGCGGCAAATTTATCAAAATATCAACATATAAACATAAAAATAATCATAATAATAAAATATTTAATTTTTTCCAATTTAGCACAAAACAAATTTGGACTAACGGACGGTATATTTTTAATGTCCCAAAACGCAGAATTAAAAAAAAATTGATACAGACTTGACCTTGTTTGATCTTGATAAAATCATCTTATATTGAAAATATTGCATTTTTCGTGATTTTTTTTTTTAGTTTTTACTGCGCTTATCCGCAAAATATGTGTACAAATTTTCATTTCCCACGTAGTTGGGGCGCTCGGGGTATATGGCTTTGCCAGCCTACACGATAATTTTTACCAATATCTATATACTAAATTATTTTTAATAGGCGGGTGTTTTTAAAATTGATTGACGGGTATTGTTTTTCCAAAGTCAGTTGAACAAAGATATAAGCCGACCGTCGGCATATCCTTTATAGAAAGTGACATGGGCGGCGGTAGATATACTCATAAAAATTATTTCATTTAATTATGGCATAAACTAAAGAAATAAAAATAGATAATAAAACTTTTATTCCTACACCTATAGAAACGACACTGATTTATTTTCTAACTCTGCATACTGCCGGCTAAAGGGATCCCGAAAAGCACACCCGAAAGCAATTAAAAGCGCATCTCAAAAAAATCTGCCAATCAGGTGCCGTCTATCCACCTGGGCTCGGTCGGTCGGAAAACAAATACTTTGTCGTCGGACCGCAAAGAGGTGCTCCTCTTCTGTGTCGGTAGGGTTGAAATTATACCAGGAAGATTTTATATGAATTTGGAAAACTTTTGAAGAACAGAATGAAGCAAAATTTCATGAAATCGATAGAACCCCGTATTAGGAGTTATTCAAGTGACTTCGCAAAAACTATAAATACTTGTCCATCTACGCCCTTGGTATGGAATTATTATTAAAAATGTATCTATTATCTAACTAGACGATGTCCTTTTAAAGAATTAAAATTGTATATTGGTAATTACTGACTCTCCATTTTCTAAATAAACGGACAGTGGCATTAAAAGTTGTTATTGAAATTCATAGTATCGTATTAATAATATTAGTCCGAGATATGAAACCTAATTTTATTTTCAATTTGTATCATTAAACTCATCAAAATGGTCTAGGGGTCAAACTAATTAATGAAAGGTAATTGTTATATTGACAATCTATTTTGAAAATAGGTAATTAAATCTAGCAACGCTGAAGGTTTCCTAACCTAGTAAACTTTATAGACGTTGCCTATCCGAAGATTTGTCCCATTCAAACGTTATGTGGAAGGATCTCGTCTAAAACATACGTAAGTCCCAAAGCATTTTACCGAATCCCAACAGTAAATTTTTGCGACGTGATTTGACAGCACTTAAGCTAAGTTAGTTAGCTTGATATAAAATGAGAGTCGATGTTATAATCTATCTGGTACTAAGAATATGTAAAAATCAGTGCGATTTCACACAGTTTATTTCGTCGATTATTTTTACAATACAGTACACACAAACACATTGTTCTTTTTTGTTTTTCATTTTTTCATCATATAGGAAATTTTTCAGTGAAGCTGGCGTATACATGGAGCCGCTCTCAATAAAATATAAGTGCCTATTCGAAAAATCCTCGTGCAGAATAAAATAAACCTTGTTTATGACAGTTCATGTTTAAATAAGCCCCGCTAGCTTTTCTGAAACTCCTCGGGCAAAAAAATTAATGGACTGAAAAACCATATTTTTATTTCTTAATCTAGGTAACCGACATAAAAGTTTAAAATGAAAATTTAGTATTTTCTGTACTGCTGAAGTTAACAACTTGAATTCGCGTCGAGAAAGAATTTTACAAAAAGGAAATGGTTGTACGAAAGAAAGTAGAAAGCATTGTCTTTTGAGGTATTGACAATTCTAAAACTAAAAGGAAATTGAAGTTTAAGATGCTTTTCTCAATTTTTTATACAGGTGCGAATGCCGGACGTAACCACTCGCACCCGGTAATTTTTTGAAGGTCTTTTTATTTAGTTGGACCCCGCTATTTATTTGAATATGGCCATCTTTATTTCGAATCTTGCCAAAGTTTTTTCAACTACTTCAGGAATTGAGTCCTTTTTTATTTATAAATTGATTTGTCTCAAACTTAAAAGTTTACGATGTTTAACATCACCTATAACAGTTTTTGCCTCAAACTAAAAAGAATCAACATGGCAGATCCAAAATGGCGGACTTTCCTACTTTGAAATCGATTTATCTCAAACTTCATACTTGAAGTTGTAAAGGTTACTTTACCGCGCTCACCGTGCAACAAACATGCAATGATAGAGTTTGAAAGTATGAGGAGTTTCGTCATATACGTAATATTCCAATCCTCCCTGTTACCTATTTACACAATATAAATCAAAAAGAATGGAAAAATAGGTGAACCCTATTTTTCATTCTACGAGTGAACGGCAGCGAACCAAGGAAACTAAGTCCATGGCGGGACGAAAACGCCCACCGGTCTATAAGGTAGAAAGACTTATCGTCACAGTTCAACCAGACCATGCTATCACCGTCTCCACGGTATCGGTTCCGGAACCGAAACAATGAGTTAAGCAAGTATAATCCAGACCATGCTATCACCGTCTCCACGGTATCGGTTCCGGAACCGAAAACAATGAGTTAAGCAAGTATAAGGGTTCACCTATTTTTCCATTCTTTTTGATTTACCTTGTATCTTGTAGACAGTTTGTTCTACTTTGTGTCAGGCAAGCCACGCTGAGGATGGAAATGCCTTTTTCCGAAACACCGGTGTCCGTGGTTGACTATACTCCTATGAAGTTGCCTTTTATACTTGCTTATTTACACAATGGTTGTCGTTTGATGCAAACATTCAGACATAAAGGTACGAAAAATGCACAGATACCAAATTTACATAGATAGAGTTTTTGTCAACTGTACGCCGATGATTTGACGTAACGAATACAAGATTAAAATAATATTCATGCGTAAAAGTATAACCAATCAGGACATTTTATCTTAAGGACCGCAAAAAGGATAGACTTACACCCATTGATGTTGGTATTTCAAATATGTTTGCATTCTGCATCGTAAGGTACCGTAGGTATTGCAATAAACGTACTATATGGAAATAATATGCATAATATGTCTTTGAAAGCAACCAATCAGGTCTTTTTTGCTTAAAGACCCCAAGGGCCTCATGTTTGCATCATAAATGGGCAGTCACCGTGGGTATTGGAATATTATGTATATGGTTTGCGTAATGATAGGTATAAACCAAAAACCGTGCTAGAAACTAAAAAATAAGAACAGTTAAAAGCCGTTTAAGTATAAAAACCGTTTTATCTTGAATCATTAGCAATACCAAAAATTGGGAAATAACAGACTAAAATAAAAACATGGGGCGTATAAAAACATGAATAAGGACTGAATAAGGACTGTGTAATAAAATATGAATGACTTCTAGAAAAAATGTATTTTCAAGCCCCTCAAATGCGTCGCACGTTTTTATTTTAATATTTTTAGTCAGGTTTATGTTATAAATATTTTTTTATTTTTTGGTACAACTATGATTGAAACTAAAACTGTTTAACGTAAAAGCTTTGTTTACTTACCTATTTTCATTTCTTAACCGTACAACCACTGCCAACGAATTTTGTTTCTACTCATTATTATCCAGTTTATTTTTTCCATGAAAGATTTTTGTGACTTTTTTTCCGATAGATAAATGTTTAAATATTCGGGTTAATAGTTGAAGAATTTTTGCCGTAATTTAGTTGCGCCATGTTGCATTTTCTGAAAAACTAATCATATTTATTCTCGTCTCAAAAAATGGTAGGTTAGGTTATGTTAAGTAAGGTGGCAGACCACTAGCTGGTAATTTTAGAGGTCCATTGTTTTTATCAAATGTGCATCAAAATAATTTCACGAAAGTAACCTTAACCGTGAAAAAATAGCAAAATCATCTAGAAAAGACGGAGTAACGGCAGAAATGCTGAAATACGGTGGTAAAGCTGTAGTTAATACCCTATATAATAAAATACTAAAAGAAAAAATAATCCCAAACAACTGGAAAGAATCCCTCACGATTATTTTACACAAGAAAGGCGATAGAGCAGACCTCAAAAACTATCGACCTATAACACTCCTCAATGTAATTTATAAGCTTTTTACGAAAATATTAACAGATAGACTAACAACAAAATTTGACGGATATCAATCAAAGGAACAAGCAGGCTTTAGAAAAGGTTTCAGTACAGTTGACCACTTATTAACCATTAAAATCCTAATAGAACTAGCAAACGAATACAACATTCCACTATATATTGCGTTTATGGACTATTGTCACAATTAAATATGACACACGGCGCCTCCACCATATATGTCACAACTATATTTGTGACAAGTGGTATCTCTATCATATCTGTCACAAGGTTTGTTATTTAGTACCCTTGTGACTGAGGGATTAAGCGGAATATGAAAATTAGGTATAAAGAATCCACATTTATACGTGTATTGTATATACATAAAATAGGTTAACAAGAATAGAATGCCAAATTAAATAATGTAATAAGGCGGATGCTGGTTGAAGAGAGTTGACCTAGGGGCCATAGAGAGTCGGCCTTAGGGGCCATAAAGCCTAACCACCATAGTGGGGTTTTACTTGGTTATGTTTAGTAGGGACCACATATTTCAGTGGTGTCCTGGGTTAGTAGGGACCACATATTTCAGTGGTGTACTGGGTACTTGTAAGAGTGATGCCGGTCTATTTTCCAGCATCGGCTTTTATAGACGAAATTTGTGCATACTCAGCAATATTGATTATTGCTACGTTTTTATAGTGGTTTAATTAAATTTTAAACTATTTTATGACATATGCCCTCTCTCCAATAAGTAAGCCTTGGCCCCCAATGCTTAACTTAAAAAGAATTTACAATTTTACACGTTATATTGAATAAGGGTATCCAGTATTTTCTAAAGCTATCGATAGCTTTAAGCACTGGACAGTAAGAGCATCTTTAGTTAATAGCCGAATAGATCACAGATATATTAATAGCCAATTTATATAGCAAAGCAACAACATCAATCAAAATCCACGAAGGAACCAAGTCAATCCGCATAAGAAGAACTATTTAACCAGGCCCTAGATGTTTTTAAAAGCTTAGATTGGGAAGAAATAGGCATCAAAGAAAACGGACAAAACTAGAACACCTAAGATATGCTGATGATATCGCCTTAATAACAGACAAGAAAGAAGAACTGATAAAAATGCTGGAAGAACTGGATACAGCAGCTAAAAATATAGGCTTAAGTATGAACTACTGAAACAAAAATAGAACAAGTAGAGGAATATTTATATACCTGGGACAAAATATTAAACTAAAAAAAGAAAACCAAACAGGTGAAATCAAGAGACGAGTAAGATTGGCCTAGGCAGCATTCGGTAAATTAAGCTACACATATTAAAAAATAAAAAATATCCTCAGTACCTCAAAACGAAAGTGTATAACCAATGTATTCTTCCTGTACCCATCTATGGATCCCAGACCTGGATACTTACAAAATCAAACATGGATAAGGTAACAAAAGCCCAAAGATCAATGGAAAGACAAATGTTAGTGGCAAGCACGAGTCATTCACGCAGCACGTGGATTATGTTCTCAGGTCAGGTTATTCCTTGAGCCTGCAGCTATGACAGTGGTACACAACCATAGACCTTCGCATCGCGGGATCAATGCGCAGGCGCAGATTAAGGAGATTGATTGCTTTTAGCAAAAAATGGTAACACCACTCCAGAGACAATTTTCTCGGTAAAATATACTCATACATCACCCAAACAAAAACGAGATATGTTTTACATCATATTATAATATAACAACAGTTTTACAATAACATGTTATTATTTTACCTATTTTTTTTACCCTTATAGAGGAAAACCTGATTTAAAAAAGTTTTTTTTATGCACGTTAAGCTCGTGGCAGTAACCACAATTTTCCTGGCATATTTTCCAAACCAATAATTAAGAAAATCAACACATGCAATCTAAAAACGCTAGCTATGTTGTAACGGCCAATTTCCACTTAGAATTATTAAAATTTCTTTCTATATAGAGTCATAAAAAAATAAATGGTTTAAAAGCTCTCCCAGGAAAATGAGACTGAAATATCGACAAGAGGAGTAAAGAAAGTCAGTATTCCCACTAGTTTTTAAAATTATAGGTTTTTTTTAAACATTTTCATGATGCCTACTCAGAATTTTCTCAAAATCAATTAATAATTTTATATTAAATTTTTTATGATTATGATTGGTAAATATAAATCCTCATTGAAATCGTAAAACCAAATAGTGTTTTTTAAATCTTTATTTTGCCGTCGTGGTATAGTGGTAGCAATGTTTGTTTCCCAAACCGGCGCGGCGGTCCGAGTTCGATTCCTGGCTAGGTACTTGGTTGTTTGTGTTTGTTTAAAAATGCGTTAACTTTGCTAAAAACTTTGCGAAACTGGGCGATTGATCCTGATTGGATGGAAAGTCCCTGTATAAATAAAAAATAAAATAAAAAATCTTTAAATCTTTATTTAACGTTATGTATAATATTCTGCCAATTTATGGGCAGCTAAGCTCCCCCGATTAACATATTATGTAATTTTTACCCATTTTCCGCGAAAATAAGCCCCAATCCGCCACCCGGGACGGTTAGTGATTGGGGATTCTCCCCCCACACACACTACTAAACAAAACAAACTATAGTGTATTTTTTATATTTATGCACAGTTACCTTTAATATAGTACCACACAAGTCATTTTTTGCAAAACTATAATTTTTTTAATCCTTTTTTTTCGGCTTATGTCCGGAGGATTTTATTCATATTTAAATGGGAGCATCTAGAGCCAAAACCCAACTCAGATACCAAATTTCATGAAAATCAGGCAAGCAGTTTTTGAGTTATGCTCGTTGGTCGGTACAGACAGACATACAGACGGACGGCGCGACAAAAAGATAATCTGAAACGCAATGATATAAAAATTTTGAAAGCGGTGCGGACTAGTAAAATGATGTTGGAAAAAAATGTGAAAGCGTATGCAGAAAGAGTTTTGGAAATCGCTCTGTATTTGATAAAATTATGCGAATATGGTTTTTGAATACGGTGGGGGAATGACAGGAGGGATGATCGGTGGGAGCACTGAGGACTACAAAGTAACTACAGCAAATCAGAGGACATTTGCAATGGGTAATCAAAGGAATTTCAATAAAATCACCTGAAATTTAGATAATTTGTATGCCTTAAACCTTACATCATGTGACAAAATGGCGTCTGAAGACCGCCATGTTGATTCCTGTTTAAAAAAAATATAGCCTATAGCACCTTCGGGATCAGTAGCAATTTAACGACACCTTTTTTGTCAAAATCGGTTCAGCCGTTTACCCTCTAGCGTGACACAAACATATTTACTTACATACATACAACAATCGAAAAACATTACCCTTCCTTTCGCCATGCTGCAGTTGGGTAAAAACAGGTCTTCCATACAAATCTGCAATCATCGTAAAATTAAATAGATTCTTTTACTTCAAAACCAAATTAATTATGTAGAAATAAAGCAAAATAATGCCTCCTTATTTTACAGACATTTTCAAAGTGACTGAAAGATGGTCGGGAATTTCATGAAAGTTTATTTAGATGTCGTTAATAAATTATATTCTAATTGCAAGTCTAGACTAAAGGTAGATTGGTATATTAACTAAAAAAGGAAAAATAACTTATAATACATTTTTTGTAAGTCTTATATTGCCATGTTTAATAAAAAGGCTGAATAAATTATTTAAATTTTTCAGGAAGTCTGAATTTTCTGTTAGCCGATTTTAATATTATTTAGCTTTTAGACAAGTTGAAAAATTATTTGAGTTTAAAGGCCGGAGGTTATCGAGTTTTTTTTTTAGTCTACTCTACGTAATAAAAATGTTTGTCTATTTTCTAAGGTGCTGTCTACTTCTTAGATTTTTTATCGATGGTTATTATTCTAGTTAGAATTGGAACAGTTTTTGGTGGTTGAAGGTAAATGGGATCGGCGGGATTAGAAGTTAAATCTGAAGGATTATAAATTGCTTTTAATAATCGTTGGGAAATCGAGGACCGTATTTCTTTCTTATCTTTGGCCACGTCGATTTCGCAGAATTAACATGGCTTTTTTTCCACGATAACAATTATCTAGATATATGGGTTGGCATCCTTTAAGCGGAATTAGCCAGGATTCCTCCTCTATAAAACAACAATTTGTCCATGTCCTTATGTGCCTCTATTCTTAAAAATCTGTATGCTCTAACAAAAACTGAAGTAGATGTCAGCCTCGAAAATGGCCACTTCTTGCTTTTGTTTGTAAAATGTATAAAGTAGAATATTTATCTGTTTTTTTAGATTAGAATAGATTAATATATACCGAAAAAAATAGCATCAGTTTAAAACTGCTTTCCTATGCACACAGACATTTTGATTCTCCTTTATTGTTTTATTTTATTACACAATTTAACACTTATCTAATTGCAATGATTATACAGTTAAAACTAATTGTTATATTATTTAATACTATTTAAACCTAACTACAGCAGACTTATTACTAAACCGTAAACCATTACAGACTACCTATTTTACTATACTTAATTTTGACTAAAATATAGATAAATAACGGTTTTTCAAGGTGGAAAATGTTGCAAATTAATAAAAATTTGACTTTGCTTTACACATGATTTTTTACGCTTAAATGTTGGGTCAGCTCCTCTTTTAGTAATTTATAACCGGGTACATTTTTCAAATTATCCGCAAAAATAATAGACTATGCCCAAGAAAACGTCATTTGGGGAACGTTTTTTAAAACTTTAGAAATAATAATAAATGTTCTTTAAAAGTACTTTAATTATATTAATTTAGTAAAACTTGACATGCATTGTAATAATTAGCGAGAAAGATCCAGTTTGTTAAGATGTAATTTTTGGGGTAAATTTTTGTTGCTACTTTTAAAAGCGCTTTATTTTTGTCTCAAAAATTCAAGATTTTTGCAAGTCTCAAAGTTTAAAATTATTTATTTCTATTTTTTTTTAACTGTATATATTGGCGTTCCCTAAATGACTATTTTGTGCCCAAATTTATAAAAGGGATTATTTTACACATTTTTAACTTAAGACATCTTTCTAAATCAAATTACCCTTTAAATCAAAAAGAATCAAAATTTAAATAAATATAAGAATTTTCAAAAATTCGGAAAATATCTAGGTTTAAAATTCTAAATAAATATTGAAATTGTCAAAAATTTTTAAAAAATTTTCAAAATTCGAGAATACTTTCAAAAACTTTATGATATTTTTATGAATTATGTAAAAGTTTGTCAAAATTGAATGCCTATATTAATTACAAACTTAAGAGTAAAATTAATTAACCGCCACATAAAATAAGGCTTATTTATGTTGGTCATACCCGAGAACGTTCCCGAAATGGCCGTTCCCAAAATGACGTTTCCGCAATTATTATCTTTGATTTTTTGTGCTATAATGTAAAACAAGATATTTTTGAGGTTGTGTTATACTTGATTTATTATTCTAACAATTACAAAAATATATAGTTTTAACATAAACACATTCTACAATAGCATTCCTCAAATGATGCTGAATGGTGTACGCTACTTAAATATCAAAATTAAATTTGCTTACCGCTTTAATTTAATATTTAATACCAACCATCAACTCAGCGTTGACATGTTATTAGTTGCGATGGAAAGACCGAGTACAGCACCATTTGTCAATTCTGTTCCCCAAATGATAAGTGTCTGGTCAGACAACTTTTTTAATAAGTCAAATTAACGTGTACTTAAAATTCATGTGGGAATTCATAAACCTTACTGATTCTAATTAAAATAATAGAAATTAAAATATAGAGGTGCATGCAGCTACACCCCCCATAAAAGATAATCAAAAAAAAATCACTGTCGGAATTTTGTACTAATTTTGTCCCCCAAAAAAAAATTTTGTACCACTCTCCTTCTACCTTTTTTTTCGATTTGAAAAGGGAGGTGTAGCTTCCAGTGGAAGCTACACCCCCCCCCATGGAACGAAGAGGACTAGACAAAAAAATTCAATGCAGGAATTTTGTACTATTTATGAACTAATTTTGTCCCCCTTTAATTTTTTTCCCAGGTCCCTTTTTACCCCTTTAAAAAAAAAACAAAAGGGTTTCAATAAAAAAAGGTAAAAAGGGACCTGAGAAAAAACTTAAAAGGGGACAAAATTAGTTCATAAATAGTACAAAATTCCAGCATTTAAATTTTTTGTCTAGCCCTCTTCGTTCTATGGGTGGGGTGTAGCTTCCAGTGGAAGCTACATCCCCCTTTTTTAAACCGAAAAAAAAAGGTAGAAGGAGAGTGGTACAAAATTTTTTTTTGGGGGACAAAATTAGTTCATAATTAGTACAAAATTCCCACAGTGATTTTTTTTGATTATCTTTTATGGGTGGTGTAGCTGCATGCACCTTAAATATAGATTGTTTAATGTAATTGATTTTAATATGTTTTGTGTCCATTTCAACTTCCTTTATTGTGTTATGGAAGCGTTCCTCAAATGATTTTTTTGGTATAAAAAGAACAAAATTAAATCAGGGACGTATTTAATTAAAATGATTGTGAAATGTGGAGATAAGTTTTAAGTATAACAATCTGAAAATAACGAAAAAACTATAATTTACTACAGAATTAACTAAGAAAATCCTTTCCAAATCAAATTCTCCACCCAGATGCTTTTTTTCATCGCATCGAGAATAGGCGCACTGATGGATCTGGTCTTCTTGAGTCAGCTCGTCTGCAAAAGCGCCGCTTATTAATCACATGGAACTTTTGCGCGTTGCGCCCGCCCCCCACACCGCAACTTCTCCTCAGTGCCGTATCCGATCTTTTTGTGGAGGATTAACTTTACAAAAAAGGAAAACGTGCCAAAAAACTCATTATTTTGATAACTTTTTTTTAACGTTTTTTAATTATGGCTTTAAGCTAAACTGGATCAAGCATAGTCCTGATTAAAAGTTTTGCTTTGTGCGTATTTTTCTTCGAGGGCGAAAATATTTATGTTTTTCACTCTTTCCGAAAAAGAGAGAAGTAGAAGCTAAGAGAAAAAAGGATAATTCTAAATCAGGCTTTAGGGACAAGTGCACTAGAGATTAGATATTTTTTGGTCGTGCCAAATTTAGGCCCGATAACTTCGCCGACAACTATAACTTTAACAATATTTTGACTTTTTGGTTCCGGTTTTTGTCGACGCCGATGGTGCAGTTATTTGTCGTTTGGTGCGCAAGATCATTAAAATCAAGGCAGAGAGATAGAGACGTTTTCGGAATAGGGGAAGATGGGGGAATATTTTTTTTGTCTGAAGGAAGCACTTTATTTGCAGTTTTACCACTCAAGTTTGTGGTCAAATGCAAGTCTTTCTATGTATTATTTTAAAATTTTGCTTGTCATAAACAAGTAGTTCAGAATGAAAATGTTTTTATTAATCCTTCGTTTTGACTCTCGTGGGGTAATAAGAAAAATCGTAATGGGGCAATAAGAAATATGTTCTTTTTTGTCGAATATTGATTTAAGTAGTGAAGTTGCCTTCAAATTTGATAAAAGTTACCTATGTAAAGCTTTAGAAATGGCAAGTGGGATAAATCCATAGTACTCCAAGAAACATCGTAATGGGGCAATAAGAAATATATTATTTTTTGATGCAGATTGATTGGAGTAGTAAAGTTACCTTCAAATTTGACAAAAGTTTCCTATGTAAGTTTTAGAAATGGGAAGTTGCAGAAACCATCTAACGCAAATAGTCCACAGTACAACGGTCTATTGTTTAAGTGACGCTTAATTTTTCTTGTGCCAAAATTCTTGAAAGTCATCCCTAACTTAATGTGCGGGCGCAGAAATCTTTTGAGCTTCTGACTGACTAAACCAAGCATGCGATTTTCGGGACAATGTTGCCATTTACTTTCAAACACATTTTTTAAGCAACAGGAAAAAGAACAGGTAATAATTTTCAAATTATCTCAAAATCATAAATTACGAGATGACAAAAGTAACATTAAAGAATTAGTAACAGGCAATTTTTTTTCTGTAGCTTAAAAAATGTGTTAAAGTACAAAGCATATGTTTGGTGTAATCTGTCCGGCCGACCCTCGAAGCATGTCTACGCTTGCGCCCTATGTAAGGAATCACTAAGAAGTATTTTTGTAGAGGAAAAAGTTAGGCGTCTCGGTCAAATAACCTATTTACGAAAATTCAGCCTGTTAATCATGACTTAAAAAATAGACCGGTGTACTGTGGACTATTTGCGTTAGATGCCATTTAGTATTTCTAAGGCTTTACATAGGTCACTTTTGTCAAATCTGAGGGCAACTTTACTTCTCCAATCACTCTGCAACAAATAATAATATATATCTTATTGTCCCAATACGATGTTTGTTAGTAGTAGTAGTAGTAATGATTACAGAACTTATACACATATAGGCAACCGAACAAACTGCATAAAAGCAGCGGGCAGATGGTTATGCCGTATATTCATGTAGTTCCAATGATGACACGGCAGAGAAATCTGTCCGCTGCTGTTATGAGGTTTGTTTGGTTGCCTTTCTGTGTACAAGTTGTGTAATAATTGTTATTGCTCAGCGATAGTCAAAACGAACTACTTTTGACCAAACCTTAAGTATTAAAACTGCAAATAAAGTCTTTCCTTCAGACAAAAACAAATATTATATCAAAAGGTTTGCTTGTCAAAAATATGTTTAAATAAGAAAAGTGCTAAAACTTTTTTAATATTGTTTCTAGCAAAATATATTATTACCATTACCACTGTTTCTTATTCTCCCATCTTCCCCCATGCAAAACAAATGGATTCCGTCTGTAGGTTATGGTTTTGAATTTTCAAAATCAAATAGTTTACTACTAAACCTAAATCAAAAAGAATCAAAAAATAGGTGAAACCTATTTTTCATTCTACGAGTGAAACGATAGCGAACCAAGAAAACTAAGTCCATGGCGGGACGAAAACGTCCACCGGTCTATAAGGAAGAAAGACATTTCGTCACAGTTCAACCAGACCATGCTATCACCGTCTCCACGGTGTCGGTTCGGAACCGAAAACAATGAGTATAAGTTTTTTTTTCAGCCCCAAGTATATAAGGCAACTTCATAGAAGTATTTATAGTCAACCCCGAACACCGGTGTTTCGGAAAAAGGTATTTCCTTCCTCAGCGTTGCTTGCCTGACACAAGGTAGAACAAACTGACTACAAGATATAAGGTAAATCAAAAAACGTTTTTGTCCCGCCATGGACTTAGGTTCCTTGGTTCGCTATCGTTCCACTCGTAGACTGAAAAATAGGTTTCACCAATTTTTTAATTCTTTTTGATTTACCTTGTATCTTGTAGTCAGTTTGTTCTACCTTGTGTCAGGCAAGCCACACTGAGGAAGGAAATGCCTTTTTCCGAAACACCGGTGTCCGTCGAGTACCCCTATGAAGTTGCTTTTTATACTTTGTTTTCTACTAAACCTACCTACCATATCGATTTTAAAAAGGTTAGGTATTGTTAATACATAGTTAGATTTAGGTATCTTGTTTAAAAGTAAAAAGTTAAATAATGGATCATCAACACTGCGGTCAGTGAACTGTGCAGTTAGCGCCAGCCGATCTGAAATGGCGCGGAATGTAATAGAAGCTTGCTAAAACACAATTGCGCACGTTGTGCGTATGTCAAAATCCTTATGTTAAACCGTCCGTGAGTTTCTGGCGTTTCACGGAAGCCGCTAACTATATGTGACGTTCAAATGTCAACAGTGTCAAATAGCGTTCGTCGGCTGTTTTTGGCACGACCAAAAAAACTCTATTATTTAATAAATATCTTATCTACTAAACAATAATATAAAGCTTTACCACGCATTATTTTATACCTTTTTTTTGTTACTATGAGTTTTACCAATATTTTGGGAAAGGGGGTAACTACTCCCATTACTCCCCCCTATGTATACGTTAGTGCTTTTGCTTGATCCGCTCCTGCCACTCAACTTCAGCGAGTTTCCTGCTTTTTTTTTCACTACATCTATACGAGGGTCCTCCCAGATGTTTCTTGTCCAGTGCAAAATCCGACAACAAAGTTTCACGTCCGTTTTCAGCTTTCCTGTCCGAAACATCAACATAACTGTTAAATTAATTAAAAACTTTTCAAACAAAAGGTTTTTTTTATAGAATTCAGCTATACGATATTGGGTAGATAAATTCTTTGTGCTTTTGTTTTTCTTTTTTTTTATGAGCTTTCGAACGAGGTACCGCAAGTGTGGTCAAAATTGCATTCTTAAAGGCTTCGACTGCTTCCTCTGGCGACTGAAATCTTTGACCTGCAGTCCATTCTTGATTTTAGGAAAATTATAGAAATCGTTGAGACTTAGGACTGTATCGAGGATGGACTAACAATTCAACATTTTGTTGGGTTAAAAATTCAATGGTGTTTTGTGCGAACTTGCATTGTCTTGGTCAGGGGCGGATCTAGAAACTTCATTTGGGGGGGAAATATCATAATAAATTTGCATAAAACTATTTTACTTAGTGACCAGGACGTGTATTTTGTGTGTTAGTTTGAGATTTGGTGGGAATGATTTCCCCATTTCCCCTCCCTTAGATCTGCGCCTATCTTGGTGGAGGATGATTTGTTGTTCAAGGTTCGTTTTTCGAAGCTCAGCGATGACTTTCGGCAAACAAATGGTGAAGTACCAATCGACAGTAACAGTCCTTTGATCTTCCAGAGGAATTGTTGGTACATGACCTGCGTTTGAGACAAATGTGGCGACCATCACTTCCACATCTTGGAACACCCAGGTTCATATGAGTAAATCCACGATTCATCACTGACAATACTGTACACGTTTTTCGAGTTTCCTGCCTAAAAGCGGTCTAAAGTTTTCTGACACTAATTCACCTTCTTTCTCTTCTTCGGTTAACAGATGCGGTATCCAGCGGGAAATTAATTTTCTTACCCCTAATTCTTAGTGCAAAATTTTTTGATTGAGGTCTTTGAAATCCTTACCAAATTTGCGATAAGTCACATGTCGATCTTCCGTGATCAGCATGCGCACAGCATCGATGTTTTCCTGGGTGACAGCCGTTTTTGATGCACCTGGCCTTGGATCGTCACTAAGGCTAATCCGTACACGCCTCAATTCTTCATACCAACGAGAAACTGTCGACTGATAAAACAGTCTCGTATCGTTTAATTTTAACCTATACCATTTTTTTTGCTGCAATTTAGTTTCTGTATTTTCCAGTTAGTTTTGTTGTTATGTTTTGCTTTGAGGTCATAAGATGAGAAACTCCTTAGTGTCTTGATAACGCTTACGTTTAATGTTTTTTTTGCGTGGATTTTATTGAAGATATTTATTGCGGAGTATTTCTCAGTTTTGTTGTTAAGTTTTACATATATGGGCTTGTGACACATTGAAGAAATGCATGTATATGGAGGTCATAAGATGAGAGAGTCTGTAGTGTCTTGCTGACTGTCTCATAACGTTTACGTTTAATGTTTACAATTTTTTTTGCTTGCATTTTGTTGTGTCAAGACATTGCAAAGTTTTTGTATTTCCGAGCTAATTTTGTTGTTAAGTTTTGTATACTTTCTTATTTTTTACACGTTGGTAGAGCAGGACAAACTGATGTTTAACCGTTCAGCAGCTCTAGCAACCAAAAGAAGAATGTGGTAGTACTAGTGGTGAAAATATGTTTGGAGAAATTGCAGTTATCCTGTATTCCTCGGTTAGGATTGCACGGTCGAAACCACCGTCCAGTTTTGCTATCCCTCGTATTGGTACAGATATACATGCCTGGCTGAGATAAAAGAAAACTTTGTGCGAAATAGAAGGCGAATCGTCAATTTTTCTCTGCACCAGAATTAAACTCCCAGTGTTTTGTACTCGATATAGCTTTTCACGCTCCAGTAACTTCGTTTACACAGCCTTTCAAATATTCAGAATGCCTACGAAAACACACTTGCATCTATATATTTGCCCCTTATATTTACATCTCTACTTGACTGGGTTCAGTTTTTCCTATTTTTTCCCAAAAATTTACACATATTTCCATAATTTAGGATTCTTTTTTCAGCCCCGAGCTATGTATACATCAATGGTAGCTAAATTCTGTTTGTTTTTTCAACTGGAATGACATGCTTACTGGTACATAAGATCAGTGAGTCCTTATAGTGTCTTGTGTACTTTCAATGGTACCAGCCATTAAATTACGTAACGCAAAAAACCACCAGTACCCTTAACTCATTAAGTATTATGTAAGGCTTTTTTCCACGAGTGCTACGTAATTTATGGATAATCAGTATGGGTGTGCCACATACTAAAACAATGAATGTATAAGGGTCAAAATCATAGACGTGGAGAATTTGAGTTGGAGAGAATTTTCTTAGTTAAAGCTTTAGTAAATTACAGTTTTCTCATTGTTTTCAGATGGTTATACTTGAAAGTCATCTCCACATTTCACAATCATTTTAACTAAATACGTTTCTTATTTAATTTTGTTCTCTTTATACCCGAAAGATCACTCGGGAACGCTTCCATAACTTAATAAGGGAAGTTCAAATGGCCACGAAACATATTAAAATCAATTCAATGTAAAAATCTATATTTTAAACTCTAATTATGGTTTACAATAAATTTTAAGTAAACGTTGATTTTACTTATTAAATGTTGTCCGACCAGACAGTCATCATTTCGGGAACAGCTACATAAAATATTAAAATGATTTTTATTGAAATGATGGTGCTGTACTAGGTCCCTCAACTATTACTTAGAATAGGTTGTCAACGCTGAGTTCATTGTTGGGATTAATTATTAAACTAAAGCGCTAAACAAATTTTATTTTGATATATAAGATAATAATGGCCGCAACGTCATTTTGGGAACGCACATTTCGGGAACGTTCTCGGACACGAACGTAAATAAGCCTTATTTTATCACAAGCATTTATTTAATTTTACTTGTAAGTTTGTAATAATAGGAATTCAATTTTGGCAAACTTCTACATACCAGATGAACTTAAAAAATATATAAATATGTAGAACAGTGTATTCATAACTCAAGAGTTAATTTATAAAAATATCATAAAATTTTAAAAATATTTGAAATGTATTTTTTTTTATTTTAGAAAATTTCAATTCTTTTTCAGAATTTGAATATGAGATTTTTTTTTTAATTTTAAATTGAGATTTTTTAAAAAAATGTTAAGTTAATATTTCTTTTAATTTTGGAAAATTTCTATTTTTATTTAGAATTTTTCAAAATTAACTTTTTTTTTATTTTAAAAACTTAAATAATTTCTTTTTATAATTTTTAAAATGTTTATATAAGTGCATATATATATATATATATATATATATATATATATATATATAGGGTGTTCAAAGTTAAGTGTCCACCATTGCTAACTTTGTTATTATTAAAGATAAAAAAAAGTTTAAATTGCGTTTTTGAGTTTTCGAGTTTTTTTCAAAAAACATAAAACAAATTTTAATTTTATAATTTTTTCTGATAATGTCTTTCAATTGTAGAGAAAAATTGTCTAACGATTTTGCCGATAATTTGAAAAATATATAATTTCTTGCTCTGCTGTAAAGCAAAGTCAAACTTTTAATAATTTGCAAAATGAAATTTTCCTCGGCAACATTTTGGGAAGAAAAGATAAATAAAATAATTTAAAAAGAAATGTATATGGGCGCCATGCCATAAGGTAGGTGAGCCCATAACATCTTTTAAAATGTCTTGCAACACCAATAAATTTTAAATGAACATTTTTAGGAGAATGGTTAAATACCTAACTTTTTTTCATTGAATTTTCTGGAATTATTTTCCATATAAAGTCTCCGGGTATATGGAGGCCAATGTATATAGGCGGGATAAGATACTGTCTGGCAATACTAATAAATTGTAAGAAAAAAAATTAAATACGTATTAAAAAGTTCTTGTTGGTATATGGAAGCTAAAAGAAATGTACATGGGTTCCATAAGATACATCGGTGCGCTCATAACGTCCTGTGTACTGTCTTGCAAGAGTATTAAACTTAGAGTGAAAATATTGAGAAAAAAACTAAATAAATTTGATTTGAAAATTGTTTGTCAAATAATTTTCTTGAATTCTTTCCCATGTAAAGTCTCAGGGTATATAGAGAGAGTGAACCGATAACTTCTTATAATGTCTCTCAATAGTATTGAACTTTGAGTGAAAATCTTGAGAAAGAAGTTAAATATAAATAAACTTGATTTTAAAATTATTTGTTAAATTTTCTTAAATTGTTCCCCATGGAATATCTCAGGGTATATAGAACCCAAAATATATTTATATGGTAGCTATAAGAGGTGGTGGTGGTGGTGGTGAGCCCATAACGTCTAGTATACTGTCTCGCAACACTATTTTGTGTCAAAATATTAAGGTTTAAAAATTTTTATTTCAAAAATCTTTATTATTAATACATTACATTTTCTTGAATTCTTTGCAATCTAAAGTCTCAGGATATATATGTATGGAGGCCAAAAAAATGTATAGGGGCGCCGTAAAATTCTTACAACACTCAACTTTAAGTGAAAATCTTGAGAAAAAAGAAATCGGATTTCAAAAAGTTTTATCAATGAGTTTTCTGAAATTCTTTGTCGATGTGAAATCTTAGGGCATTCGCCATTTGATGTTTCGGTTGAGAGGATGAAATGTAAAGTTAAATAAGTGATTGTGGGTCCAGACCCTGTAATTGAGAAATATTGTTAGCTGCCATTTGGAAAACAATGGCAATTTATCCTTGTCCGGGTGTTTCTAGAGGTCCAGTGTAATCCTTTGTCAAAAAACCGCAATAGCGGCCGGCCGGGCCGTGTTCCTCGACCGCCACCTATTATCCACGCAGGAAAAGAACTTATTTCAAACACCTCATTTACCGAATCATTACTGCAATTATAAATGGCATGCTGTATGTTTGCATGAAACCGTATTGTTTTATATAACTCTTTGTTTTCACTTCCGCTTGGTGTTCTGTGATTTTATCTAAACTAGTTGAGTTAGGGATGTCCCAAAAACGAAATAAATCGATATTTTGAGTCGATTCAAGATCGTGCATTACAAGATCGATCAAAAAATATATCGGCAACAAAAGATGGATCTGAATATTATTGTTTTTTAATAAAAATACTATATAATTAGGGACCTATTGCAATAAGGCCAGGCACTATTATGACAGATTCGCATTGAAAACTAACAGTTGATCTTTCAAAATTGACATACCAAAGTCGAATTTTCCATTAATAATGGCGGCACTATGGACCTATTGCAATAAAGTCTGGCAATAATTGTGCCGGGCACAATTCTGACATTTTCGCATAATAAGAACAGCTGTCTTCTTTCAAAATTAGACCTTTGTGTATTATAAGAGCCAAAATTAATAGTGCCGCCACTATTAATGGAAAATAAACGACTGGATTTATAAATTCGACTTTGGTATGTCAATTTTGAAAGATCAACTGTCAGTTTTCAATGCGAATCTGTCAGAATAGAGCCCGGCACAATGAGTGCCTGGCACTATTGCAATAAGTCCCTACCATTAATTTTGGCTCTTATAATACACAAAGGCCTAATTTTGAAAGAAGACAGCTGTTCTTCTAATGCAAAAATGTCAGAATAGTGCCCGGCACAATTGAAAGACCTTGGTGCAATAACCGGCCAAGTGCACTTTTAGGTTCAGACAAGTACAAATTTTGAAAAATAATTTTTGGTGTGATTTTTACAAAATATCAATTTTATACTGGGCCACATTATAACAAATACCAATAATATCTATATTAGAACCAACATTTGGGACAGTCGCAAGTTTGTTTTCAAATTCAGACAGTTTTTGTTTCATTTCGCACAAACTTGAATTTTGGCATGTGGCCTGTTTTTGCACCAAGGCCTTCAATTATTGCCTGGCTTTATTGCAATAGGTCCCTATTCTATAAATAAACAGGGTGTTATTAACAAATAAATAACAGCAAATACCGGGACGCCGGCACCGGGACCAGCTTCAAATAATCGAGCAAACTAATGTGTTTTTTACATACATAATAAAATCAAGCTTCGATTTTGGAAAAAAAGATCGATTATCCAAGAGATCGCTTGGAAAAAAATCGATCGATTTTAATCGATCTTTTTGGTCAAAAGATCGATCTTCGATTAAAATGGATTCGAATCGTACATCCCTAAGTTGAGTCCTCACTTTTTAGCAATCCTTCTTGAGACTGAACACGTTAAAAATTAGTGGACCAGAATTTTGTATTGGTTTAATTTCTATGATATAACCACAGTATGGTCTATTTTTTTAGATCTCTTAAAATAAGTCTTGACACATTTTGAGAAGTTTGAAACTTTTTTTTAGATATTCAGTGTTTTTAAAATAATCAAAGCCCTAAGAATCAGCATTTTTTTCCTAATTTTATTCTCAAAATGAGATTAAAATTAAAGTTTTACTCTACTGGCTTTCAGTGGGTCGAGATCCATATTCTCGAAAAACTCGGGACGATAAAAGAAAAATTATAAAGAAAAAATAAAGCTTAACATTGATTTTATGAAAGAAAAACAAGACGACCAGTCTCGTGGGATTTACTTTTTTTATTATATAGATTTGAGATTGGCAAACAGTCCAAGACTTAAAATATATATGACCAGAAGGAATACGAAAATATCAGAGAGATTAATGATTATTACAACTAAGAGGGGCTGTGACCAAGAAATCAAACACAAGCTGTCATTCTTTGCTACAGGGGATGGGACAATTCGCCGCGGCCGATTCGCCGCAGCCGATTCGCCGAGGCCGATTCGCCGCGGGGACAATTCGCCGCGAATTTTTTTGTTTTATGATATTATACCTTTGGCAATTATTTAAACAGTTTTATTTTGCTTGACTTCATATAATATATTTGTTTATTTGTTTGATCATAACTTTTTCAAACTTTTATTTGGTGGTTAGTATTTAATACAATTCAACATTTTTTTTATTAGAAAAATAAATAAAATGGCGGATTTTCCTATTTATGAACCGATTTGCATCAAATTCGGAACTTTGAGATCTTTCAGGTCGCTGATTATTATTTTTAACCTAATTTTAAAAACTCAAAATGGCGGTTCCACAATGGCGCACTTTCTTATTTATAAACCGATTTGCCTCAAACTTAACACATTGCGGCGCTTAAGGTAACTTAATACAATTTTTGACTTAAATTTAAAAAAATGAAAATGGCAGATCCACAATGGCGCACTTTCTTGTTTATAAATTGATTTGCCTCAAAATTGGGGGGGGGGGCTGATGCCTCTGGGGGGCCGAAGCCTTATGATGGCGAATTTTATACTCTTTTTTATTCATGAAATATGTGAAAAATATCTAAAAAAATCTAAGGCTTGGGGGGCCTAGGCCCGAGGAATCAGCCATTTTCAGGTTTTAAAATTTAAGTCAAAAATTGTATTGAGTTACCTTATAGACGCCCGGATGTTTCAAGTTTAGGGCAAATCGGTTTATTAATAAGAAAGTGCGCCATTGTGAATCCGCATTTTGATTTTTTTAAGTTTATGTTAGAAATCATAATTAGCGACCTGAAACACCCCAAAGTTCAGAATTTGATGCATATCGGTTCATAAATGGGAAAATCCGCCATTTTGGATCCGCCATTTTGATTTTTTTAAATTTAAGGAAAAAATTGTATTAAGCTATTCGATGTTTCAAGTTTGAGGCAAATCGGTTTATAAATGAGAAAGTGCTCCATTGTGGAACCGCCATTTTGATTTTTTGAAAGTTTAAGTTAGAAATCATAATTAGGGACCTAAAACGCCCCCAAAATTCCAAATTTAATGCATATTGGTTCATAAATGGGAAAATCCGCCATTTCGGATCCGCCATTTTGTTTTTTTAAACTTTAAGTTAGAAACCATAATTAGCGACCTGAAACACCCCAAAGTTCCGAGTTTGATGCATATCGGTTCATAAATGGGAAAATCCGCCATTTTGGATCCGCCATTTTATTTATTTTTTTAATAAAAAAAATTGTTGAATTGTATACTAACCCCAAATACCTAGTTGGAAAACTTTCAAAAAAGTTATGATCAAACAAATAAACAAATATATTATATAAAGTCAAGCTAAATAAAACTGTTTAAACAATTGCCATGCAATGATAAAAGCATAAAATAAAAAATCTCGCGGCGAATTGTCCCCGCGGCGAATCGGCCGGAGGCGAATTGTCCCGCGGCGAATCGACCGCGGCGAATTGTCCCCTACCCTTGCTACATGTGCATTTGCGACTGTGAACATGGAAATGATTCAAGTTTTCGAAAACTTCTCTTCGAATGCATGTTTTTGGAAAAAAATAAAATTTCTAATGACTTTTTTTTCGAATTACATTTTTTGAGCAATTTTTTCGAAACTATTTTATCAAAAAACAAGAAAAATTTTCTACAAAAATATTTTCAAAACTTATTTGTTTCAAAAGGAACTCTTTTGTAAAACATTTTTTTAACCGGAACTTTTTTTGAAAGAAATTTTTTTTGATTATTTTTTGAAACTAGGTGTCCTGTCCTCTTTTTGAGATTTAGAAATCGGCGTTGTAATAATCTTTATCAATTGGTCGCAAATGTATGGTAACCTGTCCAGACCGCCCTGACTTCTGTCATCAAAAAAAAAAATACTCTGCCAATATATGGGCCCCTAAGCTCCCACTAGGTACTATAGTTATAGTGTACGTGTTAGCTAATATAACTAAAAACTGAAATATATTTTATTTAACTCCAGACTAAATTACCTTTTGTTTGATACCACACAAGCCTTGTTTTGACTTAAACTCAAATTTTTGAAATCTACCCCCACCCTTAAAAAAAAACAAAAAACTAAAATGTATTTTGTTAAACTCCGGACTCAATTACTTTTCGTTTGATATCACACACGCCATATTTTCACTTAAACTCTAATTTTTAAAATATACCCCCACCCTTTTTTTTAAATAAATTAAAATGTATTTTGTTTAACTGCAGACTCAATTACCTTTCGTTTGATATCACACACGCCATATTTTCACATAAACTCTAATTTTTGAAATCTACCCCCACCCTTTTATTTGGTTTCTGTTCGGTGGATTTTGTTCATTTTTAAATGGGACCATCTCGACCCAAGACCCAGCCTAGGTACCTAATTTCATTAAAATCTGCAAAGCGGTTTTTGAGTTATGCGCGTTGGTCGTTACAGACATACAGACAGACAGACAGACAGACAGACAGACAGACAGACAGACAGACAGACAGACAGACAGACATACAGACAGACAGACAGACGGCGCAACAAAAAAGTTTCAAAATCATCTGAAACGCAAAGATATATACAAATTTTTGAAATCGGAGCAACTTTTTTTTTCTCGAAAAAATTAGGATCACCATAGCTCACACTACTATAGTATAGTATATGTGTGAGCTAATATAAGTGTGAGCCTAACCTTCGTAAATTGATCGCACACACAAACCTGTCCACGTCCATTCATATTTTTTTAGAGGAAAACGGCCAGGGGCTGTCTTAAAAGGTTAGGATACGTTTGCGATCAATTGACAAAGGTTAGGATAACACCGTTTTCTAAATCTTAAAAGAAGTGCATGGAACCTCGTTTAGGGAAATAATCTGAGGGCACGGCACACAGAGGGGTATCCGACCCTTAAAGCTGGCCAAAAATATTTTTTGCCTGGAAGTTGGCCTATGGGTAGTGGCGGATCCAAAGGGGGGCTAGAGGGCCCTGGGCCCCCCTTCCCTGATATAAAACTTATTTTTTTTTGTAAAAAGATATATTTTTTTTAATTTTAAATTTTTTTATTTGGTTTTTAACTTGATACAGTTCAGACTTGTTAAAGACGGCAAAGGAAAAACAATTTTTGGCTTTTGCTACCTTCTGCCCCCCCCCCCCCCCCCGAACATCTTGGATCCACCACTGCCCATTAGTATTAATAATAAGAAAGTTAATGTAACATTATTTATTTTTACTTAAATCATAAATAAAACTTAAATTAAAAACAAAAATTAAAAAGTTACACATCATCGTTAAAACTACTTTCTAAATTTAAATTAGTTGGTGATGGTTCAGCAGGCAGTAATAATTTTAATGTTTCTGTATGAAACGGTCTTGTTTTTTTTTTTGGGTGATTTTCTCATACCCGTAATGAGCGGGTCTGACGTAAGCAGGAGTCTGTTTATAACATCCAGATTACATGCTTCTCGAGAGAATTTTCTAGAATAGTTTAGTCTGTATTGCCTAAAATGCTTATTACGAGCTTCGGCAGCCTCTTCCGAGAGCTGACCGATTGGAAGCAGAGCCGATGAAATTACTTCTGCCCCGTGTCTTAGAATTTTATGAATAGTCAGGGACATTGGATGCCATTGATATAACTGAACATATAATTCTTCAGTTTCTCTTGCATATTTTTTAAATGCCTCAATATTAATTTTGTGTCCACTCGATAACACTTTCAAGATTATTTTAAATCTAAATATAAGATTTAAATCTACGCCAGTTATTGATGCAGATAGTTGACGATCAGCAAAAAATAGCCTGCTAGTATTGCCATCATTGGAATTACCGAAATTGGCTTTAGGCACGTCCACGATTAGACCCATTTCGATTTTGAATCTTTTCTGCATTTGCCATCTGGACTTAAAGCCATGTTTTATTAATGATAGTTTTTGTTTCCAAGACTCGTTGATCTTCATCTTTACAGAAATTATTGAGCACAGTTTCTTCCATTTGAATCAACTTTGTATCAAAATTTTGTGCCTGTGAACTGTCTACTATATTGTAAATGTCTTTCCGGGATAAGAATTTGACGCCAGACAGACCTAAAAGAAAAAAACATCCATGATTTTTATTTGTATTTTATTTTTGAACATGCACTGCCCACTAAAAAAATTAATTAAAAATTCATCCACGGTATTCCACGGCTACTTTTTTATTAAATGTCTTACTTAAGTTGCCTACTTTAATTCTATATACAATTCAAAGTTTAGAAAAGCTGAGAAGTTAAGTAAAACTTTTTCTGTTTCTGTTTAAAACAACTAAATTCATCATTTTTTGATGAGGTTCGATTTTTGACTATATTTACTAAACTATAAGGTTGATTTCACTGAAAATTGTTTAAAATGCAAGTACATACCCGGTTTTAATAAATCCATCACAAATATTTTATTTACAGTTTTAAAACACTTATTTATAACAAGCAATGTAAGAACACCTAAACAGACCTCTTGGCAATGCGCGCGTGTGTCTCAGAGGAACGCCGACTTTCAACTGATGCTATAAGTCAGCGCGGGAGTCGAGTAAAAAACCATGGCTGCTGCATGATGCGCGATACCTTTAGCTATATAAGTAAGCATTTTTTTAAAAAATATTCTTAATTTCACAAATCGCATATATCCCTCCGATACCCGTCCGTGCGGCAGTGCCTCGCCAAGTTCGCGCGGCGTAACCATCTTTTCTGGAAACATTTCAGCCGATATTTGACCTACCTAAAACTATACTTCGGAATGAGCTACGAATCTCAAAACTTTGTACAGTCGTAGATCTCCATGGAGTTAACAACCCCTCCAAGTTTTATGGAATTCCATAAAGTAGTAAAGTAGTTACGAAATTTCAAAAAACGTCGAAATTGCCACTCACTCACTCTATATAGATCATCAATATTCTACTGTACTTCCAGACATGCTACAAAGCTGAAATTTGGCAGACTGATAGAAATTATGACCAAACCCCTGGGAATAATCAAAAAACCCCAAAATTTTAATTTACTCCCCTCCCCTATACATTTAAAGTTATATAAAAGTAGCATCGCCCGCTTCCAGAAATGCTAGAGAGTTGAGCTTTGGCAGATTGATAGGAACTATGATAAAACTATAGGAAATAATCAAAAAACCCCAAAATTTTAATTTACTCCCCTCCCCTATACATTTAAAGTTATGTTAAAGTAGCATTGCCCACTTCCAGAAATGCTAGAGAGCTGAGCTTTGGAAGACCGATGGTAACTATGATAAAGTTATAGAAAAAAATATAGCAAAGTTTAAAAAAATATTTCCAAACTAGTAAGAACCTTTCATTTTGAAATTTGTATTGGAGAACTTGACTTTACTTTTATCTCAATTCTTTTTACGGAATGCTATTTTCGCGTACTTGGCCTTTTTTTACATGAAATGTTTTTGTTATGATTTTCTTTTTTCTTTCGAAAAAAATTCCGTTTCAAAATAATGTTTTTCAAAAAAGAAAATTTTTTTGTCAAAAAATTCTTTCATTCAAAAAATTGCTTTAAGAAAAACTGTTTTTCATAAGAGATGTTTTTCGAAAACCGATTAAAAAAAAACAAAATATTAAAAACTCTCTTGTGCAGGGATACTGGGCATGAAATTTTCCATGTGTGTTGAACTTAAAATATTTTGCAATCAATAAATCAACTGGCATTTTTTTAGAGCAGCGTGTGTTTTTTGCCCAACGAAACGGTATCCGATTAATGTTTTATTTTGCGTAAATTAAAATTGTATGTTTCGTTTTCAAAAGGGGCATATAAAACGCAATTGCAAAGAGAAAAATCAAACAGTCAGTTCAGTCCGCGGAAACAGGGCGGAAAGGCGACGGCGAACCCAGGAAATCACAAAATCCGCTTTAGTTGGTTAGGTACGAATGAGAAGATGACCCATTTTTCTCTCTCATTTTCACGAAATTGGAAATTATGTTTTCAATAGATTCAATTTTATCCGCCCGCCAAATATTTTTCTCTGTAGGGTAAATCTCCTTCTTTTTCCGTAAAGTTGGAAGCCCGTTTGCCATTGCATCGAAATTAGCTTATAAAAACGACGGAATTTTTCATAAACCGCTCTTAAAAATGTCTAATATCAATACCTAAATATTTACAAATTAATATAAACTCTTACGAACATTTTTTCGTGGCTAAGCGGGTATAGAAAGATTTTGTTTCTCTTGTATTTTTCCGTGGGCAGCTCGAAAGCTGTACACTCATGGGGGTCCAAGATCTAATGAACACCTATTAAGTGTTGACAGTTAACTGTTTCGTTCTTAAGGGACTCTTCAGAACACTACATGGTCAATGTGACATCTTTGTAGAGCTGGAAAAACGGTATTTAAATCTCATCTTACGATACTGGTAAGAGAATACCGAATAAAAAGGAATCTATCAGAGTAAAAACAAAATACAGGACTATATCAGTCCCAAACTGGACTGTAAAATACCTAGATCAATCTGACTACCCAAACTGGTTTTGTTGTTAAATATAACCACAGTATTTCTAAGTTGCGTCCAAATTGTACCCAAATCTCTATTGTAGTAATATGAAGTAAAAAAGGACGAAATGAAGAGGTCTTGACTTACCAAAAAAGGAGCTACAAGGGTAATCCAATTTGGCGACGTCTTGTGGTAGATCTTCACTTCAACTCCGGAGGTTTTCACAGAGAAAAGAGTTAGTAATGTAGTTTGTAGTCACGCCCGCTCGCGAGCTTGTAAAAAATTGCCTCTAAAGGGCGTAAATATTTGTACGAGTATCACAGGAACGCATTAACTGTTTGCTTTCGCAGATTTGTGAATACTGATTTTTAGAGGTCGACGGCATTTCACCTTGATCCATTTCGTATATAGGCAAAAAGGATGTTTAATACACAGGCGGGTCAAATGGGAAAATATTTCATTTGAAGGAACGGAACAAAGGGTGTCAAGACCATCGCGTAAATTGAAATTTGTATTGCAAGTATTTTTTCATTATGCACACGTAATAGTAAGTTGTAATTTGTATATAAATAATTGTAAATACTTATATCTTAGTACTAATTTTAATTTAGAAGGGTTTGAACCCTGTAAATAGTATTAAGTTAATTAAAAAGAAAAACAAAAAAACTATTAAAGGCGCAGCAGCGCAGTAAAATTCCCAAAAATTGTAAAAACAAAAATAAATAAAATTGTAACTCAAAAATAAAACTAATTTGAGTGAGAACGAAACACTCCCGCCCCTGAAAATGCCAGGCATTTTCGGAATCAATTCTCCATAGGGAGAGGACATAGCTTTACTAGTGGTCGCTTTAACATACCTTTGGTGGTCTTAACCACGGCTACGCGCGCGATACCATCAGTACCTAAAATGAGCTCCGTGATTCGCCCCAGAACCCACTCCAATGGTGGAGTATTTTCGTTTTTTATAAGTACCATTGTACCTTCTTTCGCAACGAGCCCGTCTGGAGTATTCCATTTGTGACGTTGCGTAAGAGTATGTAAATATTCGTCTTTAAAACGACGCCAAAAATCGTAATGTAATTTGGTAAGCAATTGCCAACGAGACAATCGATTTAATTTAATTGCATCCAAATCAGGGTCTGGAAGACAAGTAAGAGGTTCCATATTAAGAAAGTGTCCTGGGGTTAAGGCTGTAAGATCATTCGCGTCAGATGATATGGGAGTAAGAGGGCGGCTATTGAGGACAGCCTCTACCTGTGTGAGGACTGTGTATAGCTCCTCGTAAGTAAGGACTTGCTGTCCGATAACACGAATTAAATGGGTTTTCATGGATTTAATATTGCTTTCCCATAGGCCACCCATGTGGCTAGCAGTTGGCGGATTAAAGTGCCATTTTATGGCCTCCTTTTCCGCAACGTAAGAAAAGATTTCTGTAAGGTATTTAGCAGAAGCTAAGAAGTTGCCTCCATTATCCGAGTACACTTCAGTACATCTACTTCTTCTGGCTATAAAACGGCGAAAACCCGCTAGGAAACCATCACAAGTGAGATCGGAAATCAGCTCTATGTGTGTACAACGTGTAACACAGCAAACAAATAGAGCTATGTAAGATTTTAATTGTTTGCTAGTACGCAACTGACTTGCGCGGATCATGATTGGTCCAGCCATGTCAACACCCACGTGTTTAAAAACACCAAGTTGGGAAACTCTAAATCTCGGTAAGTTACCCATGTAGGGTTGATAAGGCTTCGGATCCACCCTCCAGCAAACCTTGCAATTAGAAACCACTTTTCGTATGATTTTCTTAGCAGAAAGTACCCAGTAATTTTGAACTAGTAAAAAATGTGTGGTTTGTATACCTGAATGAAGATGAATTTTATGTATCTCCCCAATAAGTAAAGTAGTAAACAAAGCCTTGCTTGGCAATAAAATCGGAAATTTTTGGTTGTAATTTAAGGACGTAGAATGCGTTAAACGTCCGCCAACGCGTAAGAAACCTTGTGTATCCAAAAAGGGACTTAATTTTCGAAAAGATTTTGGCAAAATTAAATTATTTTCCAACATGGAGATTTCTTTTTGAAAATAACTTTGTTGGGCGTGTTTGACTAAAAACATTTCAGCATTTCTTAGTTCAAAAAATGTAAGGTTTTGATAAAGAAAAACAGGTTCCTTTTTAGTTTTAAAAATTAAATTTTGATAAAAACGTAAAACGTATGCCAAAATTCGTATTAATTTTGATAACGTAGAATATTTTGTATAGAATTGATCAAAGAAGGTTAAATCAACTGTTACCTTTAAAGTAATTTTTCGTTCTTCGTCACGAACTAGGAGTTCTGACTCAGAGGAAATAGTATCATTGGAAAGAAAATTCCAAGTTTTAGGATTTTGTAAAAGAAAGTCAGGGCCGTTCCACCAAAGTGAAAAATTGGTAATTTCGCTAGGAAAGAGACCACGTGACCCTGGATCGGATGCATTTAAATGAGTAGGAACATATGCCCAGTTTTCTGCAGGGACTCTTTCGTGAATGTATGCAACGCGGTTCCCTACAAAGGTTTTCCAGGAATACGAAGGTCTTTTTATCCATGCAAGGGCGACTGTACTGTCTGAAAATGCATAAATTTGATCAATTTTTAATCTATTTTCGTAACTTTGCACAACAAAACTGAGGAGTTTTGCTAGTAATACTGCACCGGAAAGTTCGATTCTACAAATACTTAAAACTTTGATTGGAGCCACTTTGCTTTTGGCTGTAATAAAATAAGTTTTTACCGTATTGTTTTTGTAAGTAATTCGTAAATAACAAACCGCACAGTAGCCTTTTTCGGACCCGTCACAGAAACCGATCAGCTGACAGCTTGTCATATTAGCTAAGTCAATATGGCGCGGGATCGAAACTTTAGATAAAGTATTAAATTCCGCTTTGTACCTTTCCCATTTTGTAATTATTTCTGAATTAGGGGTATCGTCCCACTGTAAGTTAGCTTTCCAACAGTACTGTATAAGTAACTTTGCAAAAAAAGTGATTGGAGTTAGAAAGCCGATGGGATCGAAAGTACGCGCCAGATTGCTTAAAATTGATCTTTTAGTGCAAATTTGATCTGTATAATTTAAGGAGTAAAAAAAGTAATCTTTTACTGGGTGCCATTTAAGGCCAAGTATTTTTAAAATCGTATTATTTTCAAAATCAAGAGAAAAATCCTTGAGCTGGACATGATCTTCCGGGAGATCTGTAAGTAATCTCGGGTCGTTAGCAGCCCATTTACGCAATTCGAAGCCACCTCTGTGCATTAACTCAATCAGCTGATTTCTCATCGAGATGGCGTCTTCGAGGTTGTCAGCCCCAAAGAGCCCATCATCAATATAAAAATCATTTTTTACAATAGCTGACGCGAGCGGCAAATCTGAGTAATCTTCAGCTAGCTGTAACATAGTACGAATTGCTAAATAGGGACTACTGGCAACACCGAAAGTTAGAGTAAGAAGTTCGTAATCTGTAACAGGTTGAGACGGCGAAAATCTGTAAAGAATACGCTGATATCTAGTCTGATCAGCGGTGACGTAAACGTTACGAAACATTTGTTTGACGTCACATGTGTATGTAAACTTGTAAAAACGAAAATTTAGCAGCAGGGCTACCAAATCTTTTTGTAATTTTGGACCCGCGTGTAGGGTCGAGTTTAGTGAGGGTTTACCAAAAACGCAACTCGAGGCATCGAAAACAATTCGAACGGGGGTTGTTGTAGAATCATTTTTCATTACCGCATGATGCGCTATGTAAAAATAATTATTTATTTGTAAATAAGTAGGAGGGGGAACCGGTCTCATATGGCCGAGCTCTAAATATTCTTTTAGCACGTCCGAATATGTAGTATGTAATTTTTTATTTCGTAAAAGTCGATTTTCTAAAGAATAAAATCTACGTAACGCAAGATCTCGGGTGTTTCCAAAGTCTGGGGCTGTCATTTTAAAGGGTAACGCAACTATGTATTTTCCTGACGGGTGTCTAGAGGTAGTTTTTAGGAACAAATTTTCACAAAACTCTTGATCCGGAGTTTTAAAAATTACCTCTGGTACTTCCTCTGTTTGCCAAAATAACTTGAGAGTATTTTCGATACTAGAATCGCTCATTTTAGTAAAAAAAGTATTTATAATTTGGTGCCTCGAATTTGGTAAATTAATTTTTCCCATTACCACCCATCCAAAAGTAGTGTTTAGACAAACGGGCTGATCCGGACCGTTAGAAATTCGGCCGTTTTCAAGGATCAATGGGAAAAAATCAGCTCCAAAAATAGCATCGATTTTTTCACTTTCAAAACAGTATTTGTCTGCAAGTTTTAAATTGGCAATGTAAGGATAATCTTTTAATGAAAAGGTAGAAAAAGGCATATTATCGCAAATTTTTTCAAGGATGATGACCTCTAAATTATATTTTCTAACGTCATCTAAAGTAGAAATTGTACAACGGACTCCCGCTTTAGAGGAAGTACACATACCATCTAGACCCTGCAACGTCAGTGAAGTACTGAAACGGGGTAAATTTAATTTTTTAGCCAAATCTTTTGTAATAAATGACGCCTGCGCCCCAGAGTCTAGGACTCCGCGACCCTCTTGCCAAAGACCAAATTGATCCTGTACTTTAAATCTAATGGTGCTCAGTAAAACCGCGTGATCATGTAACGCCATGTTAACATTGACTGTCCGATTCTCAACTACTCCAGTCGAATTAGACGACGAATGCGAAGAATTTTCCGAACTCGGGTTCGGATTGTAGGTAATAGCAGGGACACTCTCCGCAGGAGTACGTTCAAAATGCAAGTGAGTGTGGTGGGGGAAACCACATTTAAAACAACGTTTTTTAGAAGTACATTGGGTTTGAATGTGAAAATTGGCCAAACAATTGGTACACGCGTTATGACTTTTCACAATCTGCGATCTTTCGTAAGGACTTTTGGCCAAAAATTTAGGACACCGGTAGATCACGTGACTTTCTGAGCAGTAATAACAAGTATTTGTAGAACTCTTAAAGGTATTTGTATTGTGGGAAGTAGCAGTCTCCATTGTATGATTTGTATTTGTAAAAAAAGCAGATTTTTTATTCTGCTGAGGCGCAGCATGCGAACCTCTTGTATTGTAATTTTTATTCGTAAAAGAAATCTTAGATTTTTCTGTATTGCAAATTTTTGCACTTAGAGAAACGGTCTCTAAGGCTGTACATTGTTTAAGAATAAAATCTTTAACGGAATCGTAAGTAGGCATGTCTGTCGAGGCATGCTGATGCTCAAAAACTTTCCTCGTATGAGGATCTAATCTGTCTAAGAGCATATTTGTAGTAATAAATTCCCATTTTTCGACCTCGTATTCCATGGTAATTAATGCTTGTAAATTTTCTTGGAAAGTATCCATTAATAAACGTAAAGTTTGTACATTTTCGTATGTCATAGGTGGAAAATTTTCCAATTTTTTCCAATACGAAACTGCACGCAATCGTCTATTATCGTATCTTTCAAGCAAAGCTCGATACGCGATGACGTAATTATCATTTTGCAAGGGCAAATGAGATACCAAAGCGTATGGTGTGCCGGAAAGAACTGAAAGTAAAGTTGAAAACTTTTCAACGGGGCTCATAGATTTGTTAGTATGAACTAAGGCATTGAAAACCTCTATGAAAGTAGTAAACTTTTGATGGTCACCCGAAAAAGTAAGCAAATCCATCCTTGGCTTGTAATGATGCTCGTGTTCGTGGCAATGCACGACCGTAGTATCATTTAAAACGGTTTGATTCGCTTGAGTGTTAGAGTTTTGGCTCTGTTCGGGTTCCTCAATTAGCGTGTAAAATATTGATTCAATCTCTAAGAGCCTGTTTGAAAAATCGTACGCAACGGCATTTTGTATTTTAAGTTCCTCTTTTTCGGAAGCAATAAGCGCGATCAAAGCATTCTGATGACCGTCAAAACTCTTACGCAACTTCTCAAGACTCCGAAAAGCAACTCTGAAACGATTCAGATACACTGCATTTGATTCTGCCTTTTTGGCGGCATCCTCGATCAATTTTAACTGGTCTAAAACGGCGCCTCGCAATGCCAAGGCACGCTCTCTTTTTTGTTCGCTTGTAATTGTAGGCATTTTAATAAAATTAAAAAACAATTGTATATTTACAAAGAATTATAGTAAATAATTGTAAATAATAAATTTATTTTATATCGATTGTAAAAGTATGAAAAAACGAGCGTTCGACCGAGAGGCGACAAAAAATTAAAACTGATAAGGAATCGCGCTCGAAACAAACTTAAAGAAGGCAAAAAGACCGCAAAAAACGTAAATTTGAATGCGAATACGGGGCCCCTAATGGGTGCAAATTTTTTTAAAAACTTGGGTTTTTAAATTGTAAGAGGGCGGTTTTTAAAACCTACCACTAGTAAAGCATTAGTAATCATGTATCGTAATAACCTAATCTAATAATCGTAATTGTAACGTAAGTTTGTGCGTAATGAAAAAAATCGCAAAAAAAATAAAAAATAAAGATTTGCGAAAATTAAGGGCAACTCAGAAAGGGTTGGAAAACCAGACTGATCCGGTTCGAAGGACCATGTAAAATCCTTGTTTGAGATTGAAAATCAGGGGAAAATCAGTCCCAAACTGGACTGTAAAATACCTAGATCAATCTGACTACCCAAACTGGTTTTGTTGTTAAATATAACCACAGTATTTCTAAGTTGCGTCCAAATTGTACCCAAATCTCTATTGTAGTAATATGAAGTAAAAAAGGACGAAATGAAGAGGTCTTGACTTACCAAAAAAGGAGCTACAAGGGTAATCCAATTTGGCGACGTCTTGTGGTAGATCTTCACTTCAACTCCGGAGGTTTTCACAGAGAAAAGAGTTAGTAATGTAGTTTGTAGTCACGCCCGCTCGCGAGCTTGTAAAAAATTGCCTCTAAAGGGCGTAAATATTTGTACGAGTATCACAGGAACGCATTAACTGTTTGCTTTCGCAGATTTGTGAATACTGATTTTTAGAGGTCGACGGCATTTCACCTTGATCCATTTCGTATATAGGCAAAAAGGATGTTTAATACACAGGCGGGTCAAATGGGAAAATATTTCATTTGAAGGAACGGAACAAAGGGTGTCAAGACCATCGCGTAAATTGAAATTTGTATTGCAAGTATTTTTTCATTATGCACACGTAATAGTAAGTTGTAATTTGTATATAAATAATTGTAAATACTTATATCTTAGTACTAATTTTAATTTAGAAGGGTTTGAACCCTGTAAATAGTATTAAGTTAATTAAAAAGAAAAACAAAAAAACTATTAAAGGCGCAGCAGCGCAGTAAAATTCCCAAAAATTGTAAAAACAAAAATAAATAAAATTGTAACTCAAAAATAAAACTAATTTGAGTGAGAACGATACTATATACTCGTAAATATTTGTACGAGTATCTGCGAAAGCAAACAGTTAATGCGTTCCTGTGATACTCGTACAAATATTTACGCCCTTTAAAGGCAATTTTTTACAAGCTCGCGAGCGGGCGTGATTACAAACTACATTACTAACTCTTTTCCCTGTGAAAACCTCCGGAGTTGAAGTGAAGATCTACCACAAGACGTCGCCAAATTGGATTACCCTTGTAGCTCCTTTTTTGGTAAGTCAAGACCTCTTCATTTCGTCCTTTTTTACTTCATATTACTACAATAGAGATTTGGGTACAATTTGGACGCAACTTAGAAATACTGTGTTTATATTTAACAACAAAACCAGTTTGAGTAGTCAGATTGATCTAGGTATTTTACAGTCCAGTTTGGGACTGATTTTCCCCTGATTTTCAATCTCAAGCAAGGATTTTACATGGTCCTTCGAACCGGATCAGTCTGGTTTTCCAACCCTTTCTGAGTTGCCCTTAATTTTCGCAAATCTTTATTTTTTATTTTTTTTGCGATTTTTTTCATTACGCACAAACTTACGTTACAATTACGATTATTAGATTAGGTTATTACGATACATGATTACTAATGCTTTACTAGTGGTAGGTTTTAAAAACCGCCCTCTTACAATTTAAAAACCCAAGTTTTTAAAAAAATTTGCACCCATTAGGGGCCCCGTATTCGCATTCAAATTTACGTTTTTTGCGGTCTTTTTGCCTTCTTTAAGTTTGTTTCGAGCGCGATTCCTTATCAGTTTTAATTTTTTGTCGCCTCTCGGTCGAACGCTCGTTTTTTCATACTTTTACAATCGATATAAAATAAATTTATTATTTACAATTATTTACTATAATTCTTTGTAAATATACAATTGTTTTTTAATTTTATTAAAATGCCTACAATTACAAGCGAACAAAAAAGAGAGCGTGCCTTGGCATTGCGAGGCGCCGTTTTAGACCAGTTAAAATTGATCGAGGATGCCGCCAAAAAGGCAGAATCAAATGCAGTGTATCTGAATCGTTTCAGAGTTGCTTTTCGGAGTCTTGAGAAGTTGCGTAAGAGTTTTGACGGTCATCAGAATGCTTTGATCGCGCTTATTGCTTCCGAAAAAGAGGAACTTAAAATACAAAATGCCGTTGCGTACGATTTTTCAAACAGGCTCTTAGAGATTGAATCAATATTTTACACGCTAATTGAGGAACCCGAACAGAGCCAAAACTCTAACACTCAAGCGAATCAAACCGTTTTAAATGATACTACGGTCGTGCATTGCCACGAACACGAGCATCATTACAAGCCAAGGATGGATTTGCTTACTTTTTCGGGTGACCATCAAAAGTTTACTACTTTCATAGAGGTTTTCAATGCCTTAGTTCATACTAACAAATCTATGAGCCCCGTTGAAAAGTTTTCAACTTTACTTTCAGTTCTTTCCGGCACACCATACGCTTTGGTATCTCATTTGCCCTTGCAAAATGATAATTACGTCATCGCGTATCGAGCTTTGCTTGAAAGATACGATAATAGACGATTGCGTGCAGTTTCGTATTGGAAAAAATTGGAAAATTTTCCACCTATGACATACGAAAATGTACAAACTTTACGTTTATTAATGGATACTTTCCAAGAAAATTTACAAGCATTAATTACCATGGAATACGAGGTCGAAAAATGGGAATTTATTACTACAAATATGCTCTTAGACAGATTAGATCCTCATACGAGGAAAGTTTTTGAGCATCAGCATGCCTCGACAGACATGCCTACTTACGATTCCGTTAAAGATTTTATTCTTAAACAATGTACAGCCTTAGAGACCGTTTCTCTAAGTGCAAAAATTTGCAATACAGAAAAATCTAAGATTTCTTTTACGAATAAAAATTACAATACAAGAGGTTCGCATGCTGCGCCTCAGCAGAATAAAAAATCTGCTTTTTTTACAAATACAAATCATACAATGGAGACTGCTACTTCCCACAATACAAATACCTTTAAGAGTTCTACAAATACTTGTTATTACTGCTCAGAAAGTCACGTGATCTACCGGTGTCCTAAATTTTTGGCCAAAAGTCCTTACGAAAGATCGCAGATTGTGAAAAGTCATAACGCGTGTACCAATTGTTTGGCCAATTTTCACATTCAAACCCAATGTACTTCTAAAAAACGTTGTTTTAAATGTGGTTTCCCCCACCACACTCACTTGCATTTTGAACGTACTCCTGCGGAGAGTGTCCCTGCTATTACCTACAATCCGAACCCGAGTTCGGAAAATTCTTCGCATTCGTCGTCTAATTCGACTGGAGTAGTTGAGAATCGGACAGTCAATGTTAACATGGCGTTACATGATCACGCGGTTTTACTGAGCACCATTAGATTTAAAGTACAGGATCAATTTGGTCTTTGGCAAGAGGGTCGCGGAGTCCTAGACTCTGGGGCGCAGGCGTCATTTATTACAAAAGATTTGGCTAAAAAATTAAATTTACCCCGTTTCAGTACTTCACTGACGTTGCAGGGTCTAGATGGTATGTGTACTTCCTCTAAAGCGGGAGTCCGTTGTACAATTTCTACTTTAGATGACGTTAGAAAATATAATTTAGAGGTCATCATCCTTGAAAAAATTTGCGATAATATGCCTTTTTCTACCTTTTCATTAAAAGATTATCCTTACATTGCCAATTTAAAACTTGCAGACAAATACTGTTTTGAAAGTGAAAAAATCGATGCTATTTTTGGAGCTGATTTTTTCCCATTGATCCTTGAAAACGGCCGAATTTCTAACGGTCCGGATCAGCCCGTTTGTCTAAACACTACTTTTGGATGGGTGGTAATGGGAAAAATTAATTTACCAAATTCGAGGCACCAAATTATAAATACTTTTTTTACTAAAATGAGCGATTCTAGTATCGAAAATACTCTCAAGTTATTTTGGCAAACAGAGGAAGTACCAGAGGTAATTTTTAAAACTCCGGATCAAGAGTTTTGTGAAAATTTGTTCCTAAAAACTACCTCTAGACACCCGTCAGGAAAATACATAGTTGCGTTACCCTTTAAAATGACAGCCCCAGACTTTGGAAACACCCGAGATCTTGCGTTACGTAGATTTTATTCTTTAGAAAATCGACTTTTACGAAATAAAAAATTACATACTACATATTCGGACGTGCTAAAAGAATATTTAGAGCTCGGCCATATGAGACCGGTTCCCCCTCCTACTTATTTACAAATAAATAATTATTTTTACATAGCGCATCATGCGGTAATGAAAAATGATTCTACAACAACCCCCGTTCGAATTGTTTTCGATGCCTCGAGTTGCGTTTTTGGTAAACCCTCACTAAACTCGACCCTACACGCGGGTCCAAAATTACAAAAAGATTTGGTAGCCCTGCTGCTAAATTTTCGTTTTTACAAGTTTACATACACATGTGACGTCAAACAAATGTTTCGTAACGTTTACGTCACCGCTGATCAGACTAGATATCAGCGTATTCTTTACAGATTTTCGCCGTCTCAACCTGTTACAGATTACGAACTTCTTACTCTAACTTTCGGTGTTGCCAGTAGTCCCTATTTAGCAATTCGTACTATGTTACAGCTAGCTGAAGATTACTCAGATTTGCCGCTCGCGTCAGCTATTGTAAAAAATGATTTTTATATTGATGATGGGCTCTTTGGGGCTGACAACCTCGAAGACGCCATCTCGATGAGAAATCAGCTGATTGAGTTAATGCACAGAGGTGGCTTCGAATTGCGTAAATGGGCTGCTAACGACCCGAGATTACTTACAGATCTCCCGGAAGATCATGTCCAGCTCAAGGATTTTTCTCTTGATTTTGAAAATAATACGATTTTAAAAATACTTGGCCTTAAATGGCACCCAGTAAAAGATTACTTTTTTTACTCCTTAAATTATACAGATCAAATTTGCACTAAAAGATCAATTTTAAGCAATCTGGCGCGTACTTTCGATCCCATCGGCTTTCTAACTCCAATCACTTTTTTTGCAAAGTTACTTATACAGTACTGTTGGAAAGCTAACTTACAGTGGGACGATACCCCTAATTCAGAAATAATTACAAAATGGGAAAGGTACAAAGCGGAATTTAATACTTTATCTAAAGTTTCGATCCCGCGCCATATTGACTTAGCTAATATGACAAGCTGTCAGCTGATCGGTTTCTGTGACGGGTCCGAAAAAGGCTACTGTGCGGTTTGTTATTTACGAATTACTTACAAAAACAATACGGTAAAAACTTATTTTATTACAGCCAAAAGCAAAGTGGCTCCAATCAAAGTTTTAAGTATTTGTAGAATCGAACTTTCCGGTGCAGTATTACTAGCAAAACTCCTCAGTTTTGTTGTGCAAAGTTACGAAAATAGATTAAAAATTGATCAAATTTATGCATTTTCAGACAGTACAGTCGCCCTTGCATGGATAAAAAGACCTTCGTATTCCTGGAAAACCTTTGTAGGGAACCGCGTTGCATACATTCACGAAAGAGTCCCTGCAGAAAACTGGGCATATGTTCCTACTCATTTAAATGCATCCGATCCAGGGTCACGTGGTCTCTTTCCTAGCGAAATTACCAATTTTTCACTTTGGTGGAACGGCCCTGACTTTCTTTTACAAAATCCTAAAACTTGGAATTTTCTTTCCAATGATACTATTTCCTCTGAGTCAGAACTCCTAGTTCGTGACGAAGAACGAAAAATTACTTTAAAGGTAACAGTTGATTTAACCTTCTTTGATCAATTCTATACAAAATATTCTACGTTATCAAAATTAATACGAATTTTGGCATACGTTTTACGTTTTTATCAAAATTTAATTTTTAAAACTAAAAAGGAACCTGTTTTTCTTTATCAAAACCTTACATTTTTTGAACTAAGAAATGCTGAAATGTTTTTAGTCAAACACGCCCAACAAAGTTATTTTCAAAAAGAAATCTCCATGTTGGAAAATAATTTAATTTTGCCAAAATCTTTTCGAAAATTAAGTCCCTTTTTGGATACACAAGGTTTCTTACGCGTTGGCGGACGTTTAACGCATTCTACGTCCTTAAATTACAACCAAAAATTTCCGATTTTATTGCCAAGCAAGGCTTTGTTTACTACTTTACTTATTGGGGAGATACATAAAATTCATCTTCATTCAGGTATACAAACCACACATTTTTTACTAGTTCAAAATTACTGGGTACTTTCTGCTAAGAAAATCATACGAAAAGTGGTTTCTAATTGCAAGGTTTGCTGGAGGGTGGATCCGAAGCCTTATCAACCCTACATGGGTAACTTACCGAGATTTAGAGTTTCCCAACTTGGTGTTTTTAAACACGTGGGTGTTGACATGGCTGGACCAATCATGATCCGCGCAAGTCAGTTGCGTACTAGCAAACAATTAAAATCTTACATAGCTCTATTTGTTTGCTGTGTTACACGTTGTACACACATAGAGCTGATTTCCGATCTCACTTGTGATGGTTTCCTAGCGGGTTTTCGCCGTTTTATAGCCAGAAGAAGTAGATGTACTGAAGTGTACTCGGATAATGGAGGCAACTTCTTAGCTTCTGCTAAATACCTTACAGAAATCTTTTCTTACGTTGCGGAAAAGGAGGCCATAAAATGGCACTTTAATCCGCCAACTGCTAGCCACATGGGTGGCCTATGGGAAAGCAATATTAAATCTATGAAAACCCATTTAATTCGTGTTATCGGACAACAAGTCCTTACTTACGAGGAGCTATACACAGTCCTCACACAGGTAGAGGCTGTCCTCAATAGCCGCCCTCTTACTCCCATATCATCTGACGCGAATGACCTTACAGCCTTAACCCCAGGACACTTTCTTAATATGGAACCTCTTACTTGTCTTCCAGACCCTGATTTGGATGCAATTAAATTAAATCGATTGTCTCGTTGGCAATTGCTTACCAAATTACATTACGATTTTTGGCGTCGTTTTAAAGACGAATATTTACATACTCTTACGCAACGTCACAAATGGAATACTCCAGACGGGCTCGTTGCGAAAGAAGGTACAATGGTACTTATAAAAAACGAAAATACTCCACCATTGGAGTGGGTTCTGGGGCGAATCACGGAGCTCATTTTAGGTACTGATGGTATCGCGCGCGTAGCCGTGGTTAAGACCACCAAAGGTATGTTAAAGCGACCACTAGTAAAGCTATGTCCTCTCCCTATGGAGAATTGATTCCGAAAATGCCTGGCATTTTCAGGGGCGGGAGTGTTTCGTTCTCACTCAAATTAGTTTTATTTTTGAGTTACAATTTTATTTATTTTTGTTTTTACAATTTTTGGGAATTTTACTGCGCTGCTGCGCCTTTAATAGTTTTTTTGTTTTTCTTTTTAATTAACTTAATACTATTTACAGGGTTCAAACCCTTCTAAATTAAAATTAGTACTAAGATATAAGTATTTACAATTATTTATATACAAATTACAACTTACTATTACGTGTGCATAATGAAAAAATACTTGCAATACAAATTTCAATTTACGCGATGGTCTTGACACCCTTTGTTCCGTTCCTTCAAATGAAATATTTTCCCATTTGACCCGCCTGTGTATTAAACATCCTTTTTGCCTATATACGAAATGGATCAAGGTGAAATGCCGTCGACCTCTAAAAATCAGTATTCACAAATCTGCGAAAGCAAACAGTTAATGCGTTCCTGTGATACTCGTACAAATATTTACGCTCTTTAAAGGCAATTTTTTACAAGCTCGCGAGCGGGCGTGATTACAAACTACATTACTAACTCTTTTCCCTGTGAAAACCTCCGGAGTTGAAGTGAAGATCTACCACAAGACGTCGCCAAATTGGATTACCCTTGTAGCTCCTTTTTTGGTAAGTCAAGACCTCTTCATTTCGTCCTTTTTTACTTCATATTACTACAATAGAGATTTGGGTACAATTTGGACGCAACTTAGAAATACTGTGTTTATATTTAACAACAAAACCAGTTTGGGTAGTCAGATTGATCTAGGTATTTTACAGTCCAGTTTGGGACTGATTTTCCCCTGATTTTCAATCTCAAGCAAGGATTTTACATGGTGTGAGGACTGTGTATAGCTCCTCGTAAGTAAGGACTTGTTGTCCGATAACACGAATTAAATGGGTTTTCATAGATTTAATATTGCTTTCCCATAGGCCACCCATGTGGCTAGCAGTTGGCGGATTAAAGTGCCATTTTATGGCCTCCTTTTCCGCAACGTAAGAAAAGATTTCTGTAAGGTATTTAGCAGAAGCTAAGAAGTTGCCTCCATTATCCGAGTACACTTCAGTACATCTACTTCTTCTGGCTATAAAACGGCGAAAACCCGCTAGGAAACCATCACAAGTGAGATCGGAAATCAGCTCTATGTGTGTACAACGTGTAACACAGCAAACAAATAGAGCTATGTAAGATTTTAATTGTTTGCTAGTACGCAACTGACTTGCGCGGATCATGATTGGTCCAGCCATGTCAACACCCACGTGTTTAAAAACACCAAGTTGGGAAACTCTAAATCTCGGTAAGTTACCCATGTAGGGTTGATAAGGCTTCGGATCCACCCTCCAGCAAACCTTGCAATTAGAAACCACTTTTCGTATGATTTTCTTAGCAGAAAGTACCCAGTAATTTTGAACTAGTAAAAAATGTGTGGTTTGTATACCTGAATGAAGATGAATTTTATGTATCTCCCCAATAAGTAAAGTAGTAAACAAAGCCTTGCTTGGCAATAAAATCGGAAATTTTTGGTTGTAATTTAAGGACGTAGAATGCGTTAAACGTCCGCCAACGCGTAAGAAACCTTGTGTATCCAAAAAGGGACTTAATTTTCGAAAAGATTTTGGCAAAATTAAATTATTTTCCAACATGGAGATTTCTTTTTGAAAATAACTTTGTTGGGCGTGTTTGACTAAAAACATTTCAGCATTTCTTAGTTCAAAAAATGTAAGGTTTTGATAAAGAAAAACAGGTTCCTTTTTAGTTTTAAAAATTAAATTTTGATAAAAACGTAAAACGTATGCCAAAATTCGTATTAATTTTGATAACGTAGAATATTTTGTATAGAATTGATCAAAGAAGGTTAAATCAACTGTTACCTTTAAAGTAATTTTTCGTTCTTCGTCACGAACTAGGAGTTCTGACTCAGAGGAAATAGTATCATTGGAAAGAAAATTCCAAGTTTTAGGATTTTGTAAAAGAAAGTCAGGGCCGTTCCACCAAAGTGAAAAATTGGTAATTTCGCTAGGAAAGAGACCACGTGACCCTGGATCGGATGCATTTAAATGAGTAGGAACATATGCCCAGTTTTCTGCAGGGACTCTTTCGTGAATGTATGCAACGCGGTTCCCTACAAAGGTTTTCCAGGAATACGAAGGTCTTTTTATCCATGCAAGGGCGACTGTACTGTCTGAAAATGCATAAATTTGATCAATTTTTAATCTATTTTCGTAACTTTGCACAACAAAACTGAGGAGTTTTGCTAGTAATACTGCACCGGAAAGTTCGATTCTACAAATACTTAAAACTTTGATTGGAGCCACTTTGCTTTTGGCTGTAATAAAATAAGTTTTTACCGTATTGTTTTTGTAAGTAATTCGTAAATAACAAACCGCACAGTAGCCTTTTTCGGACCCGTCACAGAAACCGATCAGCTGACAGCTTGTCATATTAGCTAAGTCAATATGGCGCGGGATCGAAACTTTAGATAAAGTATTAAATTCCGCTTTGTACCTTTCCCATTTTGTAATTATTTCTGAATTAGGGGTATCGTCCCACTGTAAGTTAGCTTTCCAACAGTACTGTATAAGTAACTTTGCAAAAAAAGTGATTGGAGTTAGAAAGCCGATGGGATCGAAAGTACGCGCCAGATTGCTTAAAATTGATCTTTTAGTGCAAATTTGATCTGTATAATTTAAGGAGTAAAAAAAGTAATCTTTTACTGGGTGCCATTTAAGGCCAAGTATTTTTAAAATCGTATTATTTTCAAAATCAAGAGAAAAATCCTTGAGCTGGACATGATCTTCCGGGAGATCTGTAAGTAATCTCGGGTCGTTAGCAGCCCATTTACGCAATTCGAAGCCACCTCTGTGCATTAACTCAATCAGCTGATTTCTCATCGAGATGGCGTCTTCGAGGTTGTCAGCCCCAAAGAGCCCATCATCAATATAAAAATCATTTTTTACAATAGCTGACGCGAGCGGCAAATCTGAGTAATCTTCAGCTAGCTGTAACATAGTACGAATTGCTAAATAGGGACTACTGGCAACACCGAAAGTTAGAGTAAGAAGTTCGTAATCTGTAACAGGTTGAGACGGCGAAAATCTGTAAAGAATACGCTGATATCTAGTCTGATCAGCGGTGACGTAAACGTTACGAAACATTTGTTTGACGTCACATGTGTATGTAAACTTGTAAAAACGAAAATTTAGCAGCAGGGCTACCAAATCTTTTTGTAATTTTGGACCCGCGTGTAGGGTCGAGTTTAGTGAGGGTTTACCAAAAACGCAACTCGAGGCATCGAAAACAATTCGAACGGGGGTTGTTGTAGAATCATTTTTCATTACCGCATGATGCGCTATGTAAAAATAATTATTTATTTGTAAATAAGTAGGAGGGGGAACCGGTCTCATATGGCCGAGCTCTAAATATTCTTTTAGCACGTCCGAATATGTAGTATGTAATTTTTTATTTCGTAAAAGTCGATTTTCTAAAGAATAAAATCTACGTAACGCAAGATCTCGGGTGTTTCCAAAGTCTGGGGCTGTCATTTTAAAGGGTAACGCAACTATGTATTTTCCTGACGGGTGTCTAGAGGTAGTTTTTAGGAACAAATTTTCACAAAACTCTTGATCCGGAGTTTTAAAAATTACCTCTGGTACTTCCTCTGTTTGCCAAAATAACTTGAGAGTATTTTCGATACTAGAATCGCTCATTTTAGTAAAAAAAGTATTTATAATTTGGTGCCTCGAATTTGGTAAATTAATTTTTCCCATTACCACCCATCCAAAAGTAGTGTTTAGACAAACGGGCTGATCCGGACCGTTAGAAATTCGGCCGTTTTCAAGGATCAATGGGAAAAAATCAGCTCCAAAAATAGCATCGATTTTTTCACTTTCAAAACAGTATTTGTCTGCAAGTTTTAAATTGGCAATGTAAGGATAATCTTTTAATGAAAAGGTAGAAAAAGGCATATTATCGCAAATTTTTTCAAGGATGATGACCTCTAAATTATATTTTCTAACGTCATCTAAAGTAGAAATTGTACAACGGACTCCCGCTTTAGAGGAAGTACACATACCATCTAGACCCTGCAACGTCAGTGAAGTACTGAAACGGGGTAAATTTAATTTTTTAGCCAAATCTTTTGTAATAAATGACGCCTGCGCCCCAGAGTCTAGGACTCCGCGACCCTCTTGCCAAAGACCAAATTGATCCTGTACTTTAAATCTAATGGTGCTCAGTAAAACCGCGTGATCATGTAACGCCATGTTAACATTGACTGTCCGATTCTCAACTACTCCAGTCGAATTAGACGACGAATGCGAAGAATTTTCCGAACTCGGGTTCGGATTGTAGGTAATAGCAGGGACACTCTCCGCAGGAGTACGTTCAAAATGCAAGTGAGTGTGGTGGGGGAAACCACATTTAAAACAACGTTTTTTAGAAGTACATTGGGTTTGAATGTGAAAATTGGCCAAACAATTGGTACACGCGTTATGACTTTTCACAATCTGCGATCTTTCGTAAGGACTTTTGGCCAAAAATTTAGGACACCGGTAGATCACGTGACTTTCTGAGCAGTAATAACAAGTATTTGTAGAACTCTTAAAGGTATTTGTATTGTGGGAAGTAGCAGTCTCCATTGTATGATTTGTATTTGTAAAAAAAGCAGATTTTTTATTCTGCTGAGGCGCAGCATGCGAACCTCTTGTATTGTAATTTTTATTCGTAAAAGAAATCTTAGATTTTTCTGTATTGCAAATTTTTGCACTTAGAGAAACGGTCTCTAAGGCTGTACATTGTTTAAGAATAAAATCTTTAACGGAATCGTAAGTAGGCATGTCTGTCGAGGCATGCTGATGCTCAAAAACTTTCCTCGTATGAGGATCTAATCTGTCTAAGAGCATATTTGTAGTAATAAATTCCCATTTTTCGACCTCGTATTCCATGGTAATTAATGCTTGTAAATTTTCTTGGAAAGTATCCATTAATAAACGTAAAGTTTGTACATTTTCGTATGTCATAGGTGGAAAATTTTCCAATTTTTTCCAATACGAAACTGCACGCAATCGTCTATTATCGTATCTTTCAAGCAAAGCTCGATACGCGATGACGTAATTATCATTTTGCAAGGGCAAATGAGATACCAAAGCGTATGGTGTGCCGGAAAGAACTGAAAGTAAAGTTGAAAACTTTTCAACGGGGCTCATAGATTTGTTAGTATGAACTAAGGCATTGAAAACCTCTATGAAAGTAGTAAACTTTTGATGGTCACCCGAAAAAGTAAGCAAATCCATCCTTGGCTTGTAATGATGCTCGTGTTCGTGGCAATGCACGACCGTAGTATCATTTAAAACGGTTTGATTCGCTTGAGTGTTAGAGTTTTGGCTCTGTTCGGGTTCCTCAATTAGCGTGTAAAATATTGATTCAATCTCTAAGAGCCTGTTTGAAAAATCGTACGCAACGGCATTTTGTATTTTAAGTTCCTCTTTTTCGGAAGCAATAAGCGCGATCAAAGCATTCTGATGACCGTCAAAACTCTTACGCAACTTCTCAAGACTCCGAAAAGCAACTCTGAAACGATTCAGATACACTGCATTTGATTCTGCCTTTTTGGCGGCATCCTCGATCAATTTTAACTGGTCTAAAACGGCGCCTCGCAATGCCAAGGCACGCTCTCTTTTTTGTTCGCTTGTAATTGTAGGCATTTTAATAAAATTAAAAAACAATTGTATATTTACAAAGAATTATAGTAAATAATTGTAAATAATAAATTTATTTTATATCGATTGTAAAAGTATGAAAAAACGAGCGTTCGACCGAGAGGCGACAAAAAATTAAAACTGATAAGGAATCGCGCTCGAAACAAACTTAAAGAAGGCAAAAAGACCGCAAAAAACGTAAATTTGAATGCGAATACGGGGCCCCTAATGGGTGCAAATTTTTTTAAAAACTTGGGTTTTTAAATTGTAAGAGGGCGGTTTTTAAAACCTACCACTAGTAAAGCATTAGTAATCATGTATCGTAATAACCTAATCTAATAATCGTAATTGTAACGTAAGTTTGTGCGTAATGAAAAAAATCGCAAAAAAAATAAAAAATAAAGATTTGCGAAAATTAAGGGCAACTCAGAAAGGGTTGGAAAACCAGACTGATCCGGTTCGAAGGACCATGTAAAATCCTTGCTTGAGATTGAAAATCAGGGGAAAATCAGTCCCAAACTGGACTGTAAAATACCTAGATCAATCTGACTACCCAAACTGGTTTTGTTGTTAAATATAAACACAGTATTTCTAAGTTGCGTCCAAATTGTACCCAAATCTCTATTGTAGTAATATGAAGTAAAAAAGGACGAAATGAAGAGGTCTTGACTTACCAAAAAAGGAGCTACAAGGGTAATCCAATTTGGCGACGTCTTGTGGTAGATCTTCACTTCAACTCCGGAGGTTTTCACAGGGAAAAGAGTTAGTAATGTAGTTTGTAATCACGCCCGCTCGCGAGCTTGTAAAAAATTGCCTTTAAAGAGCGTAAATATTTGTACGAGTATCACAGGAACGCATTAACTGTTTGCTTTCGCAGATTTGTGAATACTGATTTTTAGAGGTCGACGGCATTTCACCTTGATCCATTTCGTATATAGGCAAAAAGGATGTTTAATACACAGGCGGGTCAAATGGGAAAATATTTCATTTGAAGGAACGGAACAAAGGGTGTCAAGACCATCGCGTAAATTGAAATTTGTATTGCAAGTATTTTTTCATTATGCACACGTAATAGTAAGTTGTAATTTGTATATAAATAATTGTAAATACTTATATCTTAGTACTAATTTTAATTTAGAAGGGTTTGAACCCTGTAAATAGTATTAAGTTAATTAAAAAGAAAAACAAAAAAACTATTAAAGGCGCAGCAGCGCAGTAAAATTCCCAAAAATTGTAAAAACAAAAATAAATAAAATTGTAACTCAAAAATAAAACTAATTTGAGTGAGAACGAAACAGATAAAACGAAAAACAGTACCCATGATCATGACATAATTTGTCCCTCAGGTCGGGTCAATGCATATTGCATTTTTACCGCCATCACGACGTTTTATGTCGACTCAGCGGAGTACAAGTATATTTTTATCTTATACTCCGCTGACTCGACGTAAAACGTCGCGAAGGCGGTAAAAATGCAATATGCATTTACCCGACCTGAGGGACATAATATATCAGGGTCATGGGTACTGTTTTTCGTTTGATCTGCCTGCCTTTTGTTTTAACTCCGATAGTTTCTTTTATATTCGGTAGATGTCGCGACTTCTTTAAAAAGCATACGGTATTGCATGCAATATTTTTCATTCTCTTACCAATAAGATAAGATAAGATGAGATTTATATACCCTCCCTCTAGCTTTACAAAGGTGTCACATTGACCATGCAGTATTCTGAAGAGTCCCTTAAGGACGAAACAGTTAATTGTCAACACTTAATAGGTGTCCATTAGATCTTGGACCCCTGTGGGTGTACAGCTTTCGAGCTGCCCACGGAAAAATACAAGAAAAACAATCTTTCTATACCCGCTTAGCCCTGAAAAAATATTTGTTTTTATTCACGGGTACTAAATTTTACGTTTATAAACTCAGACGGAACCAGCGAGTATACAGAAAAAAAATATATATTACATCTAGAAAACGTATTTTCTCTCAAAGCAAATTGACTTGATTTAACGGTGACGTCTGCTTTCCAGCAATATTTTATTTTCTTGATATCTAGTTTTAAAAAGAGACTTAACTCAAAACGAAGAAATTATTTTTCAAATCAAATGTTTGAGTTTTCTTGAATATATTTAATGAAAATAATACATTGTATTTAATACAAGTTGACTTTACTCTTTGGTGTGTATATTTTAAGTATAATACAACAAAACTTCACATTTTTTATTAAATTGGTAGAGATTTCATTCTGGGCAAAACTATGTTTGTTTTTGCTTTTTCTAATGATGCCAAAGACTTCTTTCTCAGATGCAGGTGATAATAACCAGCTTTCTGTATTTGGTTCTATATTTACTGAGAATTTTTTTACAGGTTTTATTTGTTTTATAGCCTCTGCAAAAAAAAATTATATTGTTACAAAGGGATTGAGGTACACCCTGCAATCCCTTTATCTCCTGAATTACCTTTTATTGCATTTATGATTTGCCATGACACCTTTGTTTTGCTATCACTGCCATTGATTATTTGTTTATAAAAAACTTTGCGGGATTCAGCTAGGACAGAGTTGAGCCTCTGCTTTTCTGCTCGGTACTCCTCTGTATACTTACCATCTTCCATCATTGTATATAAAATATATAGCCTGTTTTTAAAAGCTAGCAATTCTGGAGTTTTCGACCAGCTTTGTGTTGGTTTTTTTGGCGGTAACCGTCCTCAAATCATTGAAAGAAAAGGTTTTGGACAATGTTAATAAAAGCCTCCCATCGTTTGTCGATATCTGCAACATTACAGTTCAAAACAGAATTCCAGTCTGCCTCTCCCAATAAAAATTTTAATAAAAGTTTGTTTTCTGTGTTAAACAATCGTTTTTAAAGGCTGATTTTTTTTGCACTGTGGCCAGAAGTATGTGGATTATAGACCAGAGAAGTAAATGTTTGTATATATATATATCGTCAATACAAGATTTTTGTTTCCATCTATGCATGTGTATTTGGTGACACCAGGAATGATGTTAAAAGAGCCACGAAAGTTTTGAAAAATGTCTGGCTATTTTGCATCCTCGACTAAGATGTTCAAGTTAAAATCACCTGCTAAAAATATTACTGAATCCCTATCTACTAAATCACATAAAGTTTGGTCAAGTTTATATATACAAGACTATAATCTTTTGGCTTCCAATTTTTAATTTAGCTGCGGTATATTCGAAAATTGACTTTTCAGACAAGTTTAAAATATCTTCTCTGACTTTTGCAGTCAGCAGGAGTCCTTAACATATTTTCTTAGGTTTCTACAATAAGAGGAAACAAAATCATAGTTCCTAATATTGTAGTTTCTTAGCTGTTCTTTAGTTTTTCAGTGCTTTGTTAGGCAAAATACAAAGCATTCATTGTGATTTTCAAGCATTGCATTTATATTGTCCAGACTAGTTCCAATCGACTGTGTATTTAAGTAAATAATACTAGGATTATTAGATAATTGTTGACACTAAATCAAAAGAAATTCAAAACTTTCTTTTTTTTGAAATAAATTAAAACATTAAAGCATTCATTGTGATTTTCAAGCATTGCATTTATATTGTCCTGACTAGTTCCAATCGACTGTGTATTTAAGTGAATAATACTAGGACTATTAGATAATTCTTGACACTAAATCAAAAGAAATTCAAAACTTTGTTTCTTTAACTCAAATTAACAAAACATTAATTGTCTTAAAAGGGAAAATAAATATCTTCATGCCAGAAAGTTTTTTTCTGTAAATGAGCCAATATGATTTTCTTCGAAAACAAAACAAATGGATTTTATATTGAAAGATAATTTGACTTTAGCGAATGCAATATTCCAAGAAAATAAGTATCTTTTAGTGCGGATATTGCTTTGGTGCATAGGAAGGCGGTTTTTGTTCATATATTTTTATTTTCTGTGTACTATGCTTGGCTCCCGACAACCCCGACTGGTAAGATAGTTTGTCTTTGGTTTCTAACTTACCAAATGAACTATCCTCAGACGTGTATACAGTTTCTGTGTCTACATTTCGTCAGTAGGGCTAATCGCTCAAGGGTAAGCTAGGTACAAAACTAAACCAAATACAAGCAACTACTTATGCTTTAACATCACAAAAATATCGGTGTAATGCCAGATGTAGGCGCCATCTATACCCGTCAACTTTTATATCATTTTATTTAAATGTTGACTATTGGGTGACAAATTTTATTAAAATTGTTAAGTCAGATGTAGCTTTTTTTTTAATAAGTTATTAGAAATATTTAAAAAGTAAAAATAAATTCTACTAATTGATAAAATTTTCTCGGTTGAGGGATAGAGAGCGAGAAGAGCAGATACAGAGAGTTAGTCCCGAAACTTTGTTACCATGAGCACAACAAACAAACGTCAGAACAACGCTTACAAACTAAATTAATGGGGTTGGATTAATTTGTCATATTTTCTGAATCTGACTTGACTCTCATGCACGAAACTGACATTTGCAGACAATAAGATAAAACAAGCAACCACCCAGCGTCTTTTGTAAAGACCCACAATAATGATTATCGAGTTTATCCTCGGATTAGAATACATCGTGGAGCCACACAAACACTACAATCTGAAACCTACTAATACATTTTGGCTTTACTAAAACATTAATTTTGATGTCTGGAATAAACACTCCTATATGAATTAATAATGTAGAGAATATTTAAAGATTTATAAAACCACACATAGAAACGACACCCACATAGAACGCGGTACACGTGGTATATAACAAGGGCGGCTGAATATTAGGGCCGCATGGTCGCGCGCTCCTACTCAAAAATACAAAAAATACTCTGCCAATATATGGGCCCCTAAGCTCACACTAGGTACTATAGTTATAGTGTACGTGTGAGCTAATATAACTAAATATTTTATTTAACTCCAGACTAAATTACCTTTTGTTTGATACCACACAAGCCATGTTTTGACTTAAACTCAAATTTTTGAAATCTACCCCCACCCTTAAAAAAAACAAAAAACTAAAATGTATTTTATTAAACTCCGGACTCAATTACCTTTCGTTTGATATCACACATGCCATATTTTCACTTAAACTCTAATTTTTAAAATATACCTCCACCCTTTTTTTTTTAAATAAGTTAAAATGTATTTTGTTTAACTGCAGACTCAATTACCTTTCGTTTGATATCACACACGCCATATTTTCACATAAACTCTAATTTTTGAAATCTACCCCCACCCTTTTATTTGGTTTCTGTTCGGTGGATTTTGTTCATTTTTAAATGGGACCATCTCGACCCAAGACCCAGCCTAGGTACCAAATTTCATTAAAATCGGCCAAGCGGTTTTTGAGTTATGCGCGTTGGTCGTTACAGACATACAGACAGACAGACAGACAGACAGACAGACAGACAGACAGACAGACATACAGACAGACAGACAGACAGACAGACGGCGCAACAAAAAAGTTTCAAAATCATCTGAAACGCAAAGATATATAAAAATTTTTGAAATCGGAGCAACTTTTTTTTTCTCGAAAAAATTAGGATCACCATAGCTCACACTACTATAGTATAGTATATGTGTGAGCTAAAAATCTTAATAAAAAAATATTTTTTATTTAATTATTTGTGAAACGACTGAAGCAGTCACGCCTTGTCACTGCGCCTCTAAAATATTGGCCCATCTCTAGTATAGCCGCTCGACTTTCTCGGGCCGCAAGTAATCTCGCGGGCTGCGTTACGATGGATACGGGGTGGGAGCGGAGGGGGTGCATACGGCTGTTTTAATGCCAAGAAAGGGGCAAATATTTTGCGGGCAGTCCACAGAATATCGCGGTTCGGTCCGCTTGTCAATATATTATGGGCCCAATCTGATTAATATAACATGATAATACCGTAGTTTTGTACCTCATTCATATTGTTTTGCTGGGCCTCATCCTTACCGGATCCAAAAATAGCTCAAGTTAGTCAAAGAAGGACTCAAAACAGAAGTTTCACGCGACATTTCTCTAGAGACATCTATAAGAAAAATAACTGGATTTCCGGGTGTAATTTAACCAACCCGTTTTACTGTTTCCCGTGTGTGTTGTTTTATAATGCGTCATCAAGAATTGACCCTGATTGGGCACGAGCGGGTGTGAAAGATTTGCACCATCTTCCTGAGAAAATATGAAAACATGAATCTTCCAGAGAACATATGAATTCTTGCACTGGGCTTGCATTGTTAGGTAAAACGAATATTACAAAGTCAGTTAAGTGCTGTTTGAGAAATCCATTACCTCCAACCTTAATTCATTTGCGCCCCCAGCTTTCAAACTCATGGGCCGCCACTGCGTGGTAAACACATCAAATCCAAATAAATTTAGACCACGTAGAAGTGATGTTGAATGTACTTAACTTATTTTTGCCAAACATATCACAAAAATTCCACTTTTTTTGTCTCAAAATAAAGTTTTGTCACGTAAATTTTTTTATCATTTAAACGCTTTTTATATGAACAAACATGCTGTCCACGTTACTCAACCACCCCTTTTTATCCAGGTTTTCGTATTTTTATCGAATTGTGGCGCAACGCAAATTTTCCAAAATTTTGTTTTTAACTTCTTTTTCTCCCCCGAAATTTTTTCCTGGGTACGGCCCTGGTCTAAAGCAGTTAAATCGAACTTGATTTCTGCGAGATAAATGTAGATAACACAATTGAAGAATTGTCATAAAATTACACGTAAAATTCACATTAGAAAATAATCAGGGCTCTTTTCCCACTTTATGATGCGGTTTCGTGTTTTGTGCTAAGTTGGTTAACGATAATTTGGAAATCTATTGATAAAAGTCAATAATATTTTTCCTATTGTCTATCTATCAATTTTCGTTAAAATTTTATTTAATTCAAATTCAGATTATCGACGTAATAAAATTCTAGACACCCTGTGTTATAAATATAAACATGCTTGACTTCTAAAATAATATCGAGATATTTTTCCAAAGGGATATTTCCATTTCCATGGGATTTCGCTTTGAAACTTATATGTAACTATACGGGCGGGCTGGCTAGCTGGAAGGAACGGTCCAGAAAATCTATATTAATCGTGCCTGGATTATCTCCTTGGACCATTCGTCAAATTTCATTCAGCCATTGGCAGATGAACTAGCCCAATCGTCTAAAATATGAGTTATGATTTTTGCTCCGCTTTTGACGATGAAAAATCGACTCCATTTTTCATTTTCCCTACCTGTGATGGAAATTTTTTCCTTACGTATATATACAGCTTATTTTTCCATTTAATCACTTTATAATATACCCGGTTTTGCAACCTTTATACTTTTTTAAAATTCCATTAAATGTCGGAACGATATTAGAACTAAGTAATGAGTCTATTTTTGGCCTAGGGTATCTGACACTGACAGCATACGATTTAATTTAACAATTAATTTCATAAATTTTTTGCTAACTGAACCCTTTTACATAGTTTCAATATTATCAGTTGTTTCGCTAAAATGTACAAGAGGCACAGGCGCGCCCAAGGGGGGAGGGGGATTCGAGGCCCAGGCTCCACTCAGGGCTAAGACTTTTTGAGATATTTTCCATATATTTCATGAATACAAAAATAAAATAGCATATAATACGGCACCATGGGGTGTCAAGCCCCCTCCATGAGATATTCCTGGGTGCGTCACAGCAGGATCATCCAAATTGTTAGTTTTTGGGAGATCTTACGTACTAACAGGGAAAATGATCTCCCTTTGTGATGCTTAAAGTTCAAGAAAAGCTAACAAAAAAACGACAATAATAATAAATAATACAATTTAAAAAGTCCAAGTTGTAAAGGTGGTAGTGCTGAATTCCGTGTGAAGTTAGTATTATTAAAGTTTTTTTAAAACAGTGCGCGACTATTTTTTTTTGTTTCACGACAAATTTAAGACAAAAAACGACGATTAATTCATGTATAAAACATTACAAATTTTCAAGTTTAAGAGGTGGTAGTTCTAACTTCCGTATGAAGTTAGCATTACTAGGGTCTTTTTTAAAACTAAAAAAAAAAATTATTTGCAAAACAACAGCGCGAATTTTTTTGTTCGTTTAAGAGAAATTTACGATATCAAACGACAATTAATGCTTAAATAAAATATTTAAAAATTGTAAGTTTTAAAGGTATTAGTGCTAACTTCATTCTAACGAAATTCATTTAAAATAAATTTACTACAAAAAACAACAATTAATACAATAATAAAATATTTAAAAAATGCAAGCTTAAAGGGTGGCAGTGCTAACTTTTTCATGAAGTTAGCATTACTGGGTTTTTTTGAATTAAGCACAAGTCATATTTTTTTAAACTATAATTTATGCAACATTTATCTAAAAAATGTTCTAAAAAAGCCTACTACTAAAAAATAAAATAGTTTCACACTATATTTTGTTTAAATATTTGGGAAGTACTTAACTAAATTCTAAAATACACCTAGTCAACAATTAATTATTTATGGAAAGTACATACTATAAAAAAGTGACATAAAATGAAAATTTGGGGATTAAAAAATGCACCCAAAAAGTACAATGCAAGAAACAGCACTATTCAATTTTATTAGTTGACCAAGTAAGTGTGGAGTTGTAAAATCATTGAAATGAATAAAATGCTTTTTACAGATATTATTTTATCTTATTTTTTTAAAGAGTTCTATTGAGGTTAGTTACCTTTTCTGGGACCTTATTAAACAGTTTTGCAGGAAGACACACATTGTCAAATTTCGTAGTAGAAAAGTATTTTTGCTCATTTTGTTTGAGATCATTTAAGTGTGCGCATCCCATAGCAATTTCGTTTATCAAAATAAATCAACTTCATGGGTCACTTTTAGAATTTTTTGGCAGTTAAAAATGTTAGACCTAATTGTTTTTTGATTAACTCACCCAAGTATAAGAAAACTAAGCAAAACGTATCTTTTGTTGTCATGGAATGCTTGTATTGGTGCCCTAAACATCATTTTATGATTATTTATAGACTGGATACAGCTTTAGTGAAATCAAATTTAGCTTCAATAAACCTATTATTATTATTCACATATCTTCTCGATTTGACCATATTCCATTTACGCAAAAGTTTTATCGCCTCACTGAATTTTGACGTTATTTGGGCTTCTTCGTTTAAACCACTAAACTTGTACCTTTGATTTCTGGTTTTATGTGGGTATTTTTACGTATCTAATTATGTCAAGTAATTGATGTGTCTATTCCATAAGGGAATGAATTCTAAGTTTAAGTAATTTTAGCAAATTCAAGAATAGATTAAAAACGATTATTTACCTTGACCTGACCCCATTGAGATACTGAGGGAATGCCACACTCAGTTACCTGTCAAGCTGTTTAAAATTGCCTACCGATTTATTCACTTTAGGCCCTCTTGCAAGATTCGTAAAAAGTGGAAAATATATGAGCCTTTCTGGCGAGCGCTTATGCGGCAATAAGTTTAAAATTACTATCACTACATCTTTTACATTTAAAGTTTGAAAGATTTCCGGGAAAAAATTGTATAACTTTTCGATATGATGTGTTAAAGAAATGGAGTGTGGAAAAAGTTATTTATAAGCTTTCAGCTTCTGTTATAGTCTCGATTTAAGTTATGTTTTAGTTCATTTCTCATAAACCGTCTAGGTTATTTCCTTATACGACCTGTACCTGTTACGACCCCCAACAAAATACAAAAGCTTGTATTCATCATATAATTTTTTTGGCGTCGAAAATTACTGCCAGGGGTGTTACTAGGGTTTAGTAAATGTCAAATTTTATCATGTGGATTCCTAATTCATTGAGACACCTTTTTTTCGTTGGCCTATACTGTTTGTGATGATAACTGTCAAAAAGTTATCTAAAATATTAAGGAATCTACCTACAATAGATCATGAATTTCTGGTCCACATCATAAAATAGGGTGGACCAAAAAAAATTTTTTTTAAAGCTTTTGTGACTTTCAAAATGTTTGACTGCTTTTATAAACAGAAGATGAAGCCTTGTCGTTAACGCGACTCAAAACTCGACATATGTTTAAACCTATTATTATATTTGTGTTCTCGATTTGACCATATTCCATTTACGTAAAAGTTTCATCGCACACTGTATTTTGACGTTATTGAGCCTCTTCGTTTAAACCACTAAATGGCGATTCCTTAATCTTTGAGACAACTTTTTTTCGCTGGCCTTTACTGTTTGTGATGATAACTGTCAAAAAGTTATCTAAAATATTATGGAATAATATTTCTTTTCTAATTTCTGTTCCACATCATAATATAAGGTGGACCAAATTTTTTTATATTTTTTGAAAGCGCCTGCGGCTTTTGAAATTTTTGACTGCTTTTATAGACAAAAGATGAAGCTTTGTCGTTGATGCGACTCAAAACTCGACATATGTTTAAACCTATTGTTATATCTGGGTTCTCCATTTGACCATATTCCATTTACGTAAAATTTTCATCGCTCACTGTATTTTGACGTTTGAATAATTTTAGCAGATTCAAGAATAGCTACAAAATTGATTAAAAACGATTAATTACCTTCACCTGACCCCATTTAGATACTTAGGAAATGCCACACTCAGTTACCTGTCAAGCTGTTTAAAATTGCCTTTCAATTTATTCACTTTTAGCCCACTTCCAAGATACGTAAAAAGTGGCAAAGATATGGGCCTTTCTGACGAGTGCTTATCCGGCAATAAGTTTAAAATTACTATCACTACATCTTTTACATTTAAAGTTTGAAAGATTTCCAAGAAAAAATTGTGTAACTTTGATGTCTAAAGAAATTGGTGTTGAAAAAGTTATTTATACGCTTTCAGCTTCTGCTATAGTATTGATTTAAGTTATGATTTCGTTCATTTCTCATAACCCGTCTAGCTTAAGTCCTCTTACGACCTATATCTGTCACGATCCCCAACAAAACACGAAAAGTCTTTTTTACATATATTTTTTTTTATCTCGAAAGTTACTTTTCAAAGTGTAACTAATGTTTAATAAATCGTCGTTAATTTGACAAAGTGGCGTATATGAGAAACATGCGATTTTCGGTTTTCAGAGAATGTATGTAGCAAAATATTTCATTAATACGCCCTCCAAGTGGCGTATATGAATTCCCAGTAGTTTCCGAGTTATAGACATTTTTCGTTTAGCTGTATGTCTTCAAACAACAAATATGTATCTTTCTAACAGCTGTATATCATATACGCGAAAAAATTTGGAAATTTAATATACGCCACACGTTTTGTTAATTTAACTGACTTACCGTCCATGTTACGCCCACGAAATTTGACACAGGTACCAAAATTGAAACTTGATTGAAAAAATTTACTGTCCCTGTCATACCACAATCTTTGGTCCAGTTACCATAAATGAAAACCTGTAAAAAATTTTTCTGGTTGTTTTGTTTAGTTTGACTGACGAATAATTTGACACGCGGGTACTTCTTGATAGTTTGATAGTTACTTCAATAACATACTAAAAAATATCAAAAATCCAATTAGGGAAACTCAGTTAAAATTTGTAACTTGTAAAAAAAATCTTCTTTGACTGACCTACCGTCTGTGTCACACCACGAAATTTCATACAGTTAGTCAGAATAAAGCCTTCAATAGGATACTAAAAAAGATCGAAAATCTAATCGGGTAATACGAAATATTTCCATTCTTGTTTTGCTACAAGAAAAACGACAAAGAAAGTATTAAAACTACAAATAAAGTTTTCTTTTGAAAAAAAATATTCCCCATCTTCCTTTATTCAATATCTTTAATAGTCTTGCACACCAAACGAAAAACAACGGCACCGTCAAATATTGTTAGAGTTATCGTTGTCGGCGAAAATATCTGGCCTAAATTTGGCACGTCCAAAAACTATTTATTCTTGTCCAACTGTAAATTTCTAATGGCCGAGGTCAAATTTTATTCTTGCTACGGTCCTGTACTAGGGTCGTGATAGCTAGGTGTGGAAAGAAGGAGTAGAACGTCTGGAGTGTGTAAGTTTTACGAGGCGACAGTTTCTCGATGCCGAAACTCAAAATGCAGTAAATCGAATGCAATAATAAGGATAATATTTCTCCTCCAGTTCCATGAATCCGAATAAAAGTAGGGATTGTATATACCCCCTCTCGGAAAAGCCTATTTTATGCGAAGTGCTTTCAGCATTGTTTCTTCTGACGCATCGCATTATATCACGACCGATGAAATCTGGATCCCCCCACATTTGTTACAATGATGGATGCTTCTGTATGAATATTTTCACCGCCTCATATTCCGATTTCGGATATCGTCTTTAAGGCAAAATCAGTTTTCGTGGACATTCCTTATAGTAAAGGCTAAAAATCCGAAAGGGCTGTTCGTCTTCGTTCTAGAAGCATTTAATTCTACTTATGCATTCTAATTCCGAATAACTCGGTTGCCCCTAGCTAAATGTCGACAGCGACTTTTTTAAGTTTCAGACTATTTTCTCGAAAACTAACTTTTATTGAAAATTACTAAAAAAAGTAAAATAGATTAAAGTAATTTAAACGAAACGTAGTTTCGCCGATCGGTAAAGATGTCGAAAATAATATAGTCGAAACGTAAAGACATCGAGACGGAGTTCAGTTGAAACGTAGAATGGTCAAACCGTAAAAAAGTCGAAAAATCAATAAATTGCAAAATAAAAGAGAAGAAAGCAATCCAAGCCAAACGTATTTTTGTCGATCCGTAAAATTGTCGAAAATAATTTAAACAAATCGTAATTTTGTCGACGCCACAGTAGTAAAAAAAAATCTGCCAAATTATTTTTTGCTTTTCAGTGCTATTTTTTACAGGGTTCCGCGGATATATATCAAGTGATATATTTCATGATATATATCACGATATATATATAGCTTGATATATATCCGATATATTCAATAATTTTACTTATTAAACTAAAAATGTTTCTACCATTCTAAATAACAGAAAATTTGTCAGTACGCCCCTGTACAAAAGTATAAGCATCTGCAAAGGTGTAGTATCGATTGATTCGGCTGCCGCACAGGCATCGCGGAGCTGACTGGGAATCCCCTGTTTCACATCTGGTAGATCCCCGACGCGACGAATTCTTTTGTTTTGTATTTTTCCAGGTTCGAGCAGTTACTGTGTTTTCCATCTGTGTGTACTTTTGATTTATTAGGAAGTAGTGACTTTTCATGACATATATCCGATATATATCATGTGATATGATATTTATATAAATATCATGATATTTTCGAACCTTGATTTTTTAATAAAATCGTTTAACTTGACAAATATATTTTATTTTTTACTTTTTAAACTTTGTTAAAAAGAAACAAAATGCAGGGTATAATTATTGCTTGCTCCTATTTGTTTGGATTTCAAAGTTCTGAATTTACCCCCTTTACACTCCTCACCCCCCCCCTTACTTTAGGTTTTTTCATAAAATTGTCATATTCGTGTCTGTTTTGATTAAAAAGTTATGCATTTTCCCTCTTTATTTACTTTAATTATATTGTGTAAATCTGAAAACTGCATGTTCGAATATAATTTGGTTTCAAAGTTCTCAATTTTCACCCCTCACCTATCCCCTACCACCGTTTTATTTTGTTCTAAATTTCCCCCCTTTACACCCCTTAACCACCTCCTTCCACTCAATTTTTTTCATAATATTGTATTGTTTTTGGACGTACACATGGAAAGTGTGTCTAAAATGAATCGCAAGATTTGGCTTTGTGAAGTTAAATAAAATCGTTTAATAAAAATATAACGTTATTGTCTACAATAGTGTTTTATATATTTTTCCTTAGCTTAGTTTTTGAGAAAATTTACGTCTGGAAGTGTTTTTAAGGGTTTTTGCAGTTATATTATGTTGGCCGCAATCTTAAATATTTGAGCACCTATTAACATTGGGGGGGGGGGGGTAGACATTTACCTAAAAATTGTGTTTATTTAAACATATGTTAAAATAAGAAATTTTTCGGTTCCCGCAACGACTCGGTAAGATAAGGGAGTCAAGAGTTGATCACATAGCTCACAAAGAGACACATATAGATCGAGAATCACATAAGACCGCTCGATCGTAGGTAAACATTAGTACAGTCTACTCAGTCTAGTGTCGCGATATCATTGAAAATCATGACCAGGAGAGGGGGGGCTTGCAACCCGGATATTCGGATTCATCGGGGTCGAATTCACGGAAATTGACCATTTTCCCAAAAGTAATTTAATATACTTCTAGAATGTCGATTTTCAGATATCTTGCCTTGACTATTATATCCCTTCGCAAAAACGACAACCTTCCACGAAATATGACGGTACATTGTTTGTTCTCCGCTGAGATATGGATCGGGGATATCACCCTTTTATCAAATAACTGACTTCAAAAAAAACTGCTTACTTGACTATCACAGGCATTTTTATATATTTTCCTATCTCTCCGTTTAAGGCCACTAAGCTCATCTCGCTCTCAAGTGACCTTTCCCAAATTTATTCTCCTCTAGGAATTTCTGATTTTAAAAATTTAAATTTTTCTTTCTGCTCTTGCAGTAGCGCACAAAATTGTACGATTTAATCATATTTTATTCAGATACAATAAAATAGTAAAAAATTTATAATATAAAAGTTAACAATTGAAAAAAAAACAAAAATAATAAAAATAAAATGAAGCCATTATAAAGCATAAAATATATTATTTCAGATCTGGTTCATCAGTATTCGTTCGATCGCAGTTCAGTACGGTTATATTGCATCGTACCTGCATGATAGTGCTAACGAGGTCAAAGTCGAAGTTTGTTTTGTTTACAATAAACATCGCGCGCGATAAACCTCTGTTAAAAATCTATATACAATGTGTATTATAAATAATATATCATGTTTAAAAGCAAAAAAAGTGTACCATCACCTGTGAAACTTGTTTTAAAAATTAGCGAAGAGCCCAAACAAAATCAAGAAAAAATGGATAATGCCGAATTATTTCAGGATAGCCATGCTAGAACACAAAATGAAGAAGTTTTATATAGCGAATGGAAAAAATCCCAAAACGAAAAAAATTCACTTAGTGTACAAGTGGATTATCTCCGAAGTCAACTGGAAAGTATGCAAAGAAAATTTGCAGATTTAGAGACAAAAGTCACTAAAAAAGAAGAGTCTGACATGGACTACATTACTGATGAGGACGATCTGGCAAGAGAAACTGAGTGGATCAGACAAAAAGGAAAAGGTTGGAAAAAACGTCGAATGGATACTTCACTCTCACCACCACAACAAAGCTCGGGCACTGGAGAGCCCTCCAATAAAACACAAAATGAAGAACCCCCAACTAAGGTTAAAAAAGCTCCATTACCTCCACCGATTATGGTAAATGGCGTAAATAATTTTAATGATATTTATGAAAAGTTAAATATCATACAAGGAGTTAAAATAAAAGTTTTAAATAACGAAAATATTAAAATAAATGTACAAGACGCAGACAGCTATCGGCTGGTTACTAAAATGCTTAATGAAATAAAGCATCAATGGCACTCATACGAAAACAAACAAATAAGGCCAAACAACCCACAAAAAATTGTAGCTGATCTACAAAAAAAAGGTTTTAAGGCACTGGAGGCCAGCAACAAACTTAAATGGAGAACAAGACAACCTCTTAACATGTTTATGCTCACATTTAGCCACGAGGAAGATATCAACAAAATTTTTGAAATTTCCAGTATCCTTGGGATTGAAGTGGAAATAAAAGCACTAAAAACCTCAAAGTTAGTCCCTCAATGCAAAAGATGCCAATCTTTTGGACACACGCAAAAATATTGCGCTAAAGAACCACGTTGCGTGAAATGCACGGGGAAACATCTTACTGTAGAATGCCCCAAACCAAAAGAATCTGAGCCAAAATGCATCCACTGTGGAGGCAAGCATCCTGCTAACTACAGAGGATGCCTTGTTGCTAAGGAAATACAAAAATTGAAAAATAAACCTAAGAAACCGAATCTCATACCAAACCTGAGTACAAATAGACAAAACCAACAGACAAGAAACACAGTCACACAAAACTCTGTGACAAGGACATACAGCCAAGTAGCAGCAACAGCTACTATACCTGATATTAATATCAGTAGTCAAAATACTATGGAACAAACACTACAATTAATTTTGGAGAAATTGAACAAACTTGATGAGCGATTAACTAAACTAGAAAGTAGCAATAACGGAGCTACCAATATGCCTCAAAATGGTCAGTAATCTTAGAATCCTAGCTTGGAATGCCAATGGTCTCTTGCAACATCAGCAAGACTTGCAAGTTATTCTAGACATAGAAAAAATTGACGTCTGTCTTGTGTCATAAACGCATTTCACTAACCAGTCTCACATTAAATTTAAAGGTTATAAAGTGTATCATACAACTCACCCTAGCAATACTGCACATGGGGGAAGTGCTGTAATAATTAAAGAAAATATATCACACTATGAGGAGATGGGATATAAAACCATAGAGATTCAAGCTACATTAGTAAGTGTAAAAACCAAAACATATACATTAGTCATAAGTGCTGTCTATATACCACCAAGAAAAAACTAAAGAAAAATCAATATCTTAATTTTCTCAGAAAATTAGGAAACCGTTTTATAATTGGAGGTGACTTTAATGCAAAAAATACCTACTGGGGATCTAGTCTGACGAATTCTAAAGGAAAAGAACTTTTGCAAGCTATTAGTGAATATCAATGTGAGCCGATATCAACTGGTAAGCCCACATACTATCCAACAGATCCAGGAAAAATTCCAGATCTAATTGATTTTTTTATAGTAAAAAATATATCTTTAAGTTTTGTAGATATAGAAGAAAGTTTTGATTTACACTCAGATCATTCACCTATTATTCTAACTCTTAGTAAAAACATAATAAAGAAAGAAGCAAATATCTCACTAGTTAATAAACTGACTGACTGGATTAGTTTTAAACAAAGTCTGTCAGAAAAAATAAACCTATCAGTACCATTGCAAACACCAGAACAAATCGATAAAGAAGTTGAATATTTTGTTACAAATATTCAACAAGCAGCTTGGGAAAACAGTCCAAAACCAAAGATAATTTTTAAGGGAAAAAACTATCCAAAGGAAATAAGAGACCTTATATTGGAAAAAAGGAAACTAAGAAGAAAGTGGCAGCAAAGCCGTGATCCTCGGGACAAAACAAATCTCAACAACATGACGCAGCGCATTAGGCGAGAAATTCTAGTAATAAAAAATGAATCTATTAACCATTTTCTTAATGACCTTACAGATGATAAAAATACCGACTATTCCCTTTGGAAAGCAACCAAAGATTTTAAAAGACCAATTATCCAAATTCCACCCATACGAAAATCTAACAATCAGTGGGCAAGGAGTAACGAAGAAAAAGCAGATATTTTTGCAAGTCATTTAGAAAAAACATTTCAGCCCCACGAAGCACCAGATGAACACTTTCATTTAAATGAACCCCATCAAATCGAGGACCATATTAAGCTTACATCACCAAAAGAAATATTAACAGAAATCAAAAATATTAATTCGAAAAAAGCCCCAGGGTATGATCTTATTAACGGGGTAGTCATAAAACAACTCCCCAGAAAAGCTATCGTAAAACTATGCAACCTAATTAATGCGTCTTTTAGGCTTAGGTATGTACCTAAACTGTGGAAAGTTGCAGAAGTTATCATGATTCCAAAACCGGGAAAACCACTCCATGACGTGTCATCTTACAGGCCAATATCTTTGCTGCCAATTATATCCAAGCTCTATGAAAAATTATTGCTTAAAAGAATAAAACCCATCATAGAAAGACAAGAAATTATTCCATCTCATCAATTTGGTTTTCGAGACAAGCATTCCACGATAGATCAAGTACACAGAATTACTAATATAATAGAAAAAGCACTAGAAGAGGGAAAAGTTTGTTCTGCAGTTTTTCTAGATGTAGCACAAGCATTTGACAAAGTGTGGCATGAAGGCCTTAATTTTAAACTAAAACGGTTTCTGCCAAAACAATATTCGGATATTTTGGAATCATACATATCTGATAGACATTTTAGAGTAAAACAGGAAGACTCATACTCAAATTTAAGAGAAATTCAAGCAGGCGTGCCCCAGGGTAGCGTACTAGGCCCTTATCTATACTTATTATTCACTTGTGATATCCCAAAGCCAGAAAATTGTCACTTAGCAACATTTGCCGATGATACTGGTTTATTGACGGTAGAAAAATCTATTGAAAAATGCATAGAAAAACTTCAGGATGCAGTCACCCAAGTTCACAGTTGGACCACAAAGTGGCGAATAAAATTAAATGAAACCAAATCAATTCATGTTGATTTTACAAACAAAAATATAAATCACATACAAATAACAATTAACAACATTCCAGTACCATATTCGAATCAGGCAAAATATCTAGGTATGACACTTGATGCCAAATTGCGCTGGAAAGCACATGTTAAGAAAAAAAAGGAAGAACTTGAGATAAGGTATAGAAAAATGAACTGGCTAATTGGAAGGAAGTCCAATTTAACAATTCATAATAAGTTACTGCTTTATAGACAAATACTGAAACCAGTATGGACATATGGTATTCAACTATGGGGTTGTGCTAAAGAGAGTAACATTCTAGTTGTACAGAGATTTTAAAATAAAGTATTAAGAAACATTGTGAATGCACCTTGGTACGTTCGAAATAGTGACCTTCATCGAGATCTAAAAATCGAAACTGTAGCAGAGACTATAAAAAAGTACGCAAAAAGCCATGAAGATAGACTCCATCGGCATGTGAATGTGGAAGCAATTCAGCTTCTAGACAATACTATGCTAGTTCGAAGACTAAAAAGAGTGAAGCCGTTTGAGCTAGTAAACTAAGTGAATTACACATAAAACAAAATAATGCTATAAACACAACACAATTGTGAGTTACAGACTAAACAAAGCGGGGAGAACTGTTGAGTGAACCCTAAGTTTAAATCTGACTTTTCTAGTAAATTAAGTTAAAACAAAATTGCTAATTAGTCTTACTGACTAGATTGTAATTTAAAAAAAATCACAGTGTGTTTGACAAATAAAAAAAAAAAATATCTGGTTCATGAGGGAGCGTCCCTAACACTGAAGCCGCATTGCCTGGCTGAAGAGCTAGGCTAATTTTTTGTGTTATGAAACATTTGGTCTTTATTGAGGGAATAAGGAACAAAATTCTGCTGATTTGAGAGTACGTCTAATAATAATATTATCATTATGTTTCCTATGTCTGATTAGCCTTCCCGCGCTTTTAGTGCAACATAGGCTATGTAGCCCCTAAATATCAGCTAATTCGCCACAAATGCAAGTATGCTGTCCACACACGGGAAGCCCAAACCTAAAACCCGGTTTCCACCTACGACTTTCTCGTGCGTGCCCGCGCACGCGTTACATGACTGAACTGAACTGAGCAATTCATATTGAGATCATGTGACGCGTGAACCGGCACCCGCAAGTCGTAGGTGGGAACCGGGTGTAAGAGCAATGGAAATCTGAAAGGAAGAGTCATCTAATAGATTTCCTAGAGAGGCACAAGGTAGGACATTTAGCCAGGCATTTGATTCATGTGATTGAAGTGCTAGATGTTCTTTGTCTTGGTTCCTTGAGCTGGTTGTAATGATTAAGAAGAACCTGGCATAAGTTAGTATCATATTCTTTTAGTGACTTTGGTAATTTCTCAGGAATTTTGTCTAATTTAGAAAGTTAAAGCCAGGAATTAAGTGCTGTTTGAAAATCAACATCTTCATAACAAGAAATATTTTCAGGCAGAATAGATTCAAGTAAAACGGAAACATTTAAAGTCGATCCCAAGAACGCAGTAACACAAAGAGTTGATGAATCTCTAATTTGCTTTGAATCCAGGACATGTCTTCAATCTTGCAGTTTATTCTTATTATTAAAAAGTGATGTAGATCTCATGCCTTGTTATCATAGTTTAGTCTAGTTAATATTACAATGTTAAAATATTATATAAAACCACTTGATCACTGAGGCCACCAAGTATCTAAACTCTGAAGATGAGTTGAACCAAAAGTTGACATTTTGGCGGTTGGCACACATACGTAATATTTTTTTAACTATAACATTATAAATAAACAATAAATAAAAAATAATCTATTTATCAAAAATAAATTAACATTATAAACAACTGCTATTACTGCTTATGTTGGGAACACACTCTGCAGTTGTGCCATTTAGAAAAGTTTCTAAATCGCTGGAGAAAAATTTGTGTAATTTTTAAATGATTGATGATGTTCAAGTGTCAAAGTTTTGTATGAAGTTGTTTAAAACAGTTTTGTTATATATTTTTTGAAAGCGGGACGTCTATTGCCTTAAATTGTATTCTATTTCTGCAAAGCCATTACGTTTTTTTACCAGAAAATTTTATTCCTGTGTTCAAAAATATGTATTTCCATATATGACCGTTAAATAAAAACTTTATTAATGTCACCCTAATAAATTACAGGCCTAATGCATAGGGCCCACGCTCTCGCGCACAACGATAAATTAGCCATTTTAGGCAAATAATGGCAAATGCATAAAGTTTTTTTTGCATTTGACATACGAACTGAATTGAGCTTTTGATCTGCAAAAATGAAATTAAAAAGATAACACGCACAGTTTAGATTTTAGTAACACATTTCAGTATCTTTGGAATATTAAAGCAAAGCAAAGCCAGTTAACAGATTAGTAAGGTTAACTGCCCTAATTTCGTTTGTCCAAATATGTCGCACATAAATGCAAAAAGATGAATGCAGACAAAAACTTTATATTACAACAAGACTTTATCTGAATATTAAGCCACTATTAAGGGAATTTTTTTATTAAAAAACCACTGCATTTTTCCTAAAAAAAAGAAATTGCAAGTGGTTTATAAAAAAAAATAAAGTTTGCCAAACAAAATTTTAAAAACTTTTCTTTTTAATAAACAACACAATTGCGACGTTTCGATTGTTCTTCTACAATCGTTGTCAAGCACCTTAAATATACAATTTTCAAATTATTCTTTCATCATCGTATATTGTTTACTCTGCTTTATGTTTGTTATTTATTATTACAAATGATATACTAAAGGTTTTTTTTTAAATGTCATTATGTCAGTCATTCTTAACCCAGATAAAGTTTTGTTTTTAAAATGAATACGCCACAAAAATATGGATTTTTTTAAAAACTATAGATTTGGCAACACTGCTTTTAAATTTACGCTATATCCGTTAATAAATAAATAAGTTTTATGTGCTTCTTAATTTTTTTTACCAAAAAAAAAAAACAAGTGAATTTAGGATATACAGAACCTAAAAGAAGTCTAATTTCGTCGTTAGTGACCATTGTACCAGTCAATAGTAGTGACGAAGTTTGGAATATTTTAGATAGCAAAATTGTAGTCTCTAAAAATTTTGGTAAGGCAAGGTAAAGGAATAGATTTTGTTTTGAAGTAAAACACAAAAACTTGCTTGTCTGGTTTAAAAATTTGACATCTGTTTTTTATATTTTTGAAAAGCAATCAGCTCTCATTATTTTTTTTTATTTCATGATAATGAATCCTAAAAAGTCGAAGATCTGGAAAAAGCTTGGTCATTAAAAATTTCGTAACGAAGTTAGGGCATAACATACGACGAAATTAGAAAAAAAAAATTCACAATATGTAGAACAAAATTCTATTTTTTATTTTAAAAGATCTTAGCTAAAATCTCTTAAGGTGACGAAATTAAGACAGTTTCCCTTCACGTTTAAAATCCGTTTGCCATAATGCAAAAACTGACTTATCGCTAAACGAGGTCGCTGTAATTGGTATTTCACCAATTATTAGCATAAAATTAAGTATGGTACAAAAGGATTGCTTTCAGATTTATCTCAGAGCCCTACGAATATGGAAAAAATCTCTATTTATATATTTACTTACTTAAAATTTCAAAAAAATATATTGATAGTTTATTGTTGTTATAAAATCTGGAGATAAATCCGAAAGCCATCCTTACTGGAACACACACATAATTGTATTATTCTATATTGTTTAAAATATTTTTTTGTTGCAGAAAAAAGCTTAGGGACCATGTATCTTCGGACAACGAGCCATGGAAAATGTGAAAGTTAAATCGATGCGAATATTGGTTATAACAGTGATAATATGTATTTTGATGACTTGCGTTGACAGTGTAAAATGCCCGTATGGGTGTGTTTGTGAAAATGACGTTCTTAGGGCGAACTGTTCCGGTGCTGGATTGTCTGTGGTGCCCATACAGCTTAATCCGGAGCTTCACGTTATGGACTTGTCAAATAACAAAATATCGACACTTTACTATGCGTTCTCGTTTTATGCAGTGCTCGAAGTGTTAAACCTTGCAAAAAATAAAATTAAAACTGTAGGTCACGAAAACTTTCTAGATCAACAAACTCTACGCCATTTAAATTTAAGTGACAATTTATTAGAGTCTTTGTCAAAAGATGCGTTTAAGGGTTTGAGTTCGTGTACTTATTTAGATTTAAGCAGTAATTTATTAGGAAACGTTCACCCCGAGTGTTTTCGTCATTTGCCAAATTTGACAGTTTTAATTTTGAGCCACAATAAATTGGACGTGTTCGAGGAAAATACTTTTAGCGCCAATACAAAACTTCGCGAGCTTTATTTGGAAGATAATGAATTTATGAATATTCCACCGACGCTATCCCATTTAATACACTTGAGGCTGCTATCTCTCGCTAGTAATTTAATAGAAGTTATCGAAGATACGGTGCCAAATTTATCTCAGCTTAGTACGCTAATTTTAAACGAAAATATGATATTAGAAATTAAAGACGGTGGATTGTCGAAATTAACTAATTTAGAACACCTGGATCTCAGTGATAATAACATGACAACCCTACCGACCAATCAGTTAGCGAAACTTTCGCGACTTTTGAATTTAAATTTATGTGGAAACTCTTTCGATTCATTACCCGCCGTCGCTTTTCGAGGTCTGTTTTATTTAAAATACCTTTTTTTGAGCCGTTTGGAATCGCTACAGTACATCGATAACCGAGCGTTCGTGGACAATATAAACGTCGAGAGAATTACGATGGATTATAATGTCAAAATTACCAAATTACCAGTCAGACTTTTCCACGGGAATCCAAAACTAAAATCGGTCAGTATACGATATAATTCCGTCAAAACTTTCGAGGCCTCCCATTTTCCCCTAGATGATATTAGCGAACTCAGACTAGGGGGTAATCTTTTAGAGTGCAATTGCTCACTCGGCTGGTTGTGGCACCTGATACAAGAAAGCGACTCAAAAAAATCATATAACGAATCAAACAAAGCACCTCATCTGTCTTTAGATGTGGACCAAATAACATGTGCAACCCCAGATGATTTTAAAGGCAAGCTATTGATTCACGTCTCTCAACGAGAAATGGAGTGCTCAATGGGGTGGATCGCCATAATATCCATATCGTGTACGGCTCTATTTATAATTGGCATTATAACGGGCCTGTTAATGTGCGTCCCGAAAAAGAAACCCCGTCATTTGCCTAAAAATGGGAATTTCCACTTGCCACCAACACTCCCTCCTGCCAGAAAATCCCATCCTATGGATTTGGATCACGCCAGCTATCTGGTCACTGATCACGTCGACAGGTACAAAATCCCTTCTCATCCCGTACCGCAAAATCAATGGGGTTCATATCCCTCTCACAACATTTACGAACAACTCAATGAAAATGGAGATAAACCCCATATCGTCTATGTCTAGTTTCCATTTAATAATTACCGCATACTGTTCATCAAAAAGTCGATCAAATACAGAGTGTCTCATGTAAGATCATATCACTGTAGTGTGCAAATAAAAAGGATTTAACCGTCCAATAAAAAATAATGTCACGACACCACCTTGTAAATACAGTCCCTTCACTTCGCCAAAGTTGCATAAAAATTAAATCAGAATTTGAAAACTATATATTTCACAACCGTGAGCTCATTTTTATCATATAAATAGTAAATTTTAGCTAATTAATTTTTAGATATTATGATTATTTTTCCATGTTTCATATCCAACTGTTAATAAAGCTCCATATTAAAGTTTGATTTTATTAGATCTACGTTTCTAAAAGCAATAAATACTTTAAATTGATTTTTAAAAATTTAACATTGTATAGTAACTCGGACGATTATTAAAATTGTATGAAAAACCTAATTTTAGAGTAATTTTTGTGCAAGTTTGATGTTGTTAAGAGACGGTTCGCCAAAAAGACAGTGTTTTAGACTAAATATGTACAAAATAATTTTGTTAAGATGCAGTGTATATTCGTGAAAATATTTTAAAAGTGAAAGACTGATTATTTTTTCAAAATGAATAGGACAATATGAATGGGAAGTACGACACGGGTGTGAATTAATAAATAAATTAAATACTCTCGGTTACACTACCCTCAAAGTTTTTAGTTTGTTCAAAACATACACGTATTTGTTTTGTATACATGCCCATGTCGACCAAACGTTAAACTAACTTAAATTAGAGGTGGAGTTGGAAATTTAGTCGCAACAATTAGCTAGAGGAAGTGGTGCTATCTTTAGCTGACCAATCAGATTAAGACTAGGCAAAATTTAAAGGACCTATCAGTCCCACGGTACTTACCGCATGTGCGATTCCAAATTATCTTGCATTTAAGAGTTTAGGGCTAGTATATCAAGCATGTATGTGTATGATTTCAAATGATATTTATCTTATCGAAGCTCAGGGTAGCATTAAAAAGAGTCGATTTGTTTCGAAGTTACAAAATGTTCTTCCATGTAATAAGATTAAAGTTGATTGTGTTTTTGTTTAAAACATGTTGAATAGGCTGTTTTAGTTTTTAATATATTGCAGAATATGGACACCAATTTTAATATACAATAAGAGTATGTTATTCTAGTTTTAAAGAAGAATTTTATTGCGTACCTTAAATGGTGTAATTTTCCAGAACAGTTTTTGATGTACGCAATTTAAGATATTAATTGTTTAAAAGCAATAAGAATTGTGAGAATTTAATAATATTCATAATATTTAATTTATCGGAGCTATATCGATCCAATGTGTAGGTCATAGGTAAAGAAAATGAAGACCTATATTTGTTTCTTAAAGTTTTTATTACGTATGTATATGTACTTATATTCTTGTATTAAACGTAAAACAGTTATACTTATATATTTAAAAATTAATTTAACAATTTTTATACATAGGTACCTACATTTTACAAGACCACATTATGTATACCCATAAATTATCTACTAAAAATATTTTTTACAAAAAAAAACATTGCACTGTATAAAAGTATTTAAACTAAATATACATTTTCTTTTGGTTTAGATGTATTATTATCAAAATTTTTGTTATAAAATAATATTGCTTTAAAATCGTAAATACAAAAATATCTACATATTAGTTTTACCAAGTGTATTTTTATTTTAATGTCCATTTAAATATTTTGTTTATACTCTTTTGGCCAAAAGTAAGGCCACTTCCTAAAATTATATATAATTTTCCGTGTTTCGGCGATTTTCGCCTCAAAATAATGTAAACAACGCCAATTTTAGTACTAAGCGGGTAAAGAAAGCTTTTGTTTCTCTTGTATTTTTCCGTGGGCGACTCGGAAACTGTACTCCCATATGCGTCCAAGATCTAATAGACACCTATTATCCAAGATTTTTTTTTGATTTTTTAAAATCATGTAAGTACCTGTTTGTCACATTTAAAAAGCAGTGAAAAAAAGTTTTTTGTGTGTGATTTTGGACCAAAATGGCATGTTGGAATATGGATAGTCTACACATAAATTTTTAGAATTATGAAGAATAATCAATTTCTTAAAACATTTTTACCAATTTGAAAATTTTATATCTAGAATTTCGTTTGTTAAATTTTCAAGTTTTTACGACTCTTTTGAATGTTTTGAATTTTGTGGGGAAACATAAACTAAGAACTCAAGTTTTCAAATGTACCACTTGTTGTTTGATAGTTGGTACAGGATTAAATTTATATATAATTTTAGGGAGTTGCTCTACTTTTGCGGATACTGTATTTTGTTTTATTAATTTCGACGTTATTTTTTATTGTTCACAGACTATATGTGTACTTTTTTAAACAATTTGGATTGCAGGGGAATTTTACGCAGCTGTTAAAAAACTTTCATTAAATTTTGGAATATGATATGGTCAATATTTAGTTCAACTAAATTTGTTTGTTTTGTTCTCTATACTGAACATTTTTTTCTCCGTGCTGCTTTTTAAAATTAATTCGATCACGCATCACGGGGTTTAGGAGATTTTCAGGCAAATTAAATTAAAAGCTCGATGACTAAACTAAATCCCGAGTTTCCTGTCTAGGGCTGGAAATGTAAATTAGGGTGCCCTGGTTATTAAGAAGGTTATTATGAAAATTGAAACGCCGAACTATTAATCTTAATTACAATTACGGTTAACCTTAACTTCACCTACCAGTTACTTGCACATTTTTGTCGTCTATATGTACTTACAAACATTGTAACACCCTTACAGGGTCCTATAAAGTTTTGAAAAACCTTTTAGGAAATATTTTTATGCACAAATGAGAAAGAAAATGATTATTTTAGGATACTTTTTATTTTTTAAAACAACTAAGTAATTTAATTTTTAAATCGGTTCAGTGGTTCCCAAAAAATAATTGTGTTTTGTTTTACCTATTATACGATTACCTTCTCAATTTTATCTGCATTGATTTCCTCATAAAATAGTTTGTAATAAACCGATTTTAATAAAATAAATAGCATTAAGGTAAAGATCACTTGCTGTTTAATGATTACAATTGAAATTTGTCAAATTTTTGAAATCCAAGATGACGGACAGAGTTAAACTTACGCCTTCAAAGAGGGTTGTTTATTCTTATCTTTTCAAAAACTTAGATTTTTTAATTTATAGAAAAGCTCTGTCTTGACCCGAACAATAAGATATAGATCACAGAAATCGGTTTTTACTTCAACCATTATGCCAGTTCTCTCAGCATTAATTTCCATATCAGTTCATTATTATTGTACCCATTTCAATTAAATCAAAAGCATCATTGTTAGAATTTTTGTATTTCATTAAAATCGGTTCAGTAATAATTATTATATGAAGAAATGAATACAAACAATTTGTAGAACAAACACTAATATCTCGAGAACTACTAAAGTGATTTTATGATTAGTACCTCGTTGTGTGTGGCGAGTTTGGATCACTTATATAATTTTTAAAAAGGGTCGAAAAATGTCTCGCAAAACAAAAAGCAATCCTTTATGTAGGGTCAAATTTGATTAAGTCAGCCATTTTCGATTTAAAGACGGTGACAAATTTTGATAAACATTTTTAAAGAGCTCGTTTCTTACCACAATGCTTTTTATTTTGTTAAAATCGGTTCTGTAAAAATTCATTTATGGCAAAATAAATGTAGACAAAATTGAGAAGACAATCATATAATTCGTAAAACAATGGTTGAAAAAAATAATTTTTCGGGAATCCCTAATCCGATTTTAATGATTCATACCTCGTTGTGCCTGCCAGAAATAGAGCTTTTTTACAAATTTTAAAAACATTCTAAAAAGTTTTCGGAACATAAGAATAAACCAGCCTTTTTAAAAGGTTTAGTTTGATTCTGTCTGCTGTTTTAGAATTGAAGATGGCGGACAAAAAATATTTTTTCACAAAAGCTACATCAATTCCTTGCAAAGTGCAGGTTGTCTTATTCAAATCGATGGTATAGTTTAAAATATATAATAAGAAACATTTTGTCTGGTTTTGTTTGCCCACCCCGTACATATGTATGTGTAAAGCAGGGACACACTCCCTGAATTTCATAAGGAGTGAGTAGAAATTATTTTTTATTTTTTAATAGCTACGTTGCTCGACATTGATGGATTAGAGGCTGTTTTAGCCGACGATTTTACACACGCAATATCGTATATACCAGCAAGGGTTTTACTGATAACGTCACATCGAAAAGAAGTGACGGTTGACGTTTACAGACTGCTTACTCCCTCTTTATACATACAGGGTCACTCAAAATTAAAAATTAAGAAAATAAACATTGTTCTTTCCCCTGATTCTTTTGGTGTCCGGTGCCGACATTTTTCTGAAATACAGACACAGAAAAAATAAATAATTGGGTTAAATGAATATATATTTGAACCAAGTATATATTTGATATAAGCCAATCATTAGTAAAATTGTCTCAACTACACAAAATAATTGTTAGAAAATACAAAAAATAGTTAACTCAATTATATATAGGCTTCAGTCTGATATGCCATGATAGACGCATTTAAGCCAAATATATCATAGATTGGTTAATATAAATTATTTAACTTAAGAAACTCTAGCAGTTCATTGAAACATTTATTGTTCAAATATGTGAGGTATAGATAACAAATATGCGAAAATTGTTAAGTTCAGTCAATTGTGATTAGCTTAATTATACAGTTACTTGATTCAATTAACTATTTGACAAATACACGATATATTTGTCTTGGCATAATGGATTTCAGTGTAGTTTTATACTTTAATTTCTTAACATTTGGATAGTATTTGATACATTTATGCAAAAAAAAAGTTTGAAAAACTTACTTTTCCAACTTCTATTTCTAACGGACTATTTAAATAATTTTATGTGAAGAAGTACTCCATAACTTTCTGTAGAGGTTCCAAGGAATGAAAAAGAAAATCTCTGTCTTCCTCTACTAATTTTTAATTTTCGTCGACTAGTTTCGGCTTATTGGGCCATCATCAAGGACTACTAACTAATGAAAACAGTTGAAACTTCCCAAGACAAACAATGTTCTCTCACAAGAGATAAAAAAATAAAATACATGGGACGAACAAAAAATTTGACAAACAAATTAAAATTGTGTAGGACTATCACATTATTTAAAAAGTCACTGAAAAATTATTTTAAAGTTGTTAAAAATTTTTGTTTTCTTCGATTTGGAGCACATTTGGAGGTTATAATATAACATATACCTCCAAATGTGCTCCAAATCGAAGAAAACAAAAATTTTTAACAACTTTAAAATAATTTTTCAGTGACTTTTTAAATAATGTGATAGTCCTACACAATTTTAATTTGTTTGTCAAATTTTTTGTTCGTCCCATGTATTTTATTTTTTAATCTCTTGTGAGAGAACATTGTTTGTCTTGGGAAGTTTCAACTGTTTTTATTAGTTAGTAGTCCTTGATGATGGCCCAATAAGCCGAAACTAGTCGACGAAAATTAAAAATTAGTAGAGGAAGACAGAGATTTTCTTTTTCATTAAATAATTTTAACTGGGACTATTTAAATAAAATTTTCGACAAAACAATAACACTTTAATTAGGTCACTCACTGAAAAGACATGACAGGATACAGTATTTCGCAATAGCCAATCAAACAAATATAATAGGTCACCAATGTTTGTGGCAATTTACCCTTATTTCCTCCTTTTGATTCTTAGTGTATGGATTCTTGAAACAGATGTGAGTGAGAATGAGCATCTTCCTACGTCAGGTCCAATAGAGATGCGGAGATCAACTGAGATCGCATGCCAGTGTTGCCACCCTCGACCCTGAGGTCTTCGGTAGAAGGCTTCGAGAAAAATCGGTAGATTTCGGTAGATTTTTTTAATCATCTCAGCAAGCAGTGCTGGAGAACTATCGATAGTTTGGATTGATTTATTAGGTAAATTGTATTTCTACGATTTGTTTTTACTGACAAATACAAAATACCAAAAAAAAGAATTAAATAAAAAAATTAGGTTCATACTAGGGACCTATTGCAATAAAGCCAGGCACAAATTGTGCCGGGCACTATATTGACAGTTTCGCATTAAAAACTGACAGTTGATCTTTCAAAATTGACATACCAAAGTCGAATTTAGAAATCCAGTCGTTTATTTTCCATTAATTGTGGCTTCACTATTAATTCCGGCTCTTATAATACACAGTGGCCTTATTTTGATAGAAGACAGCTGTTCTTATAATGTGAAACTGTCAATATAGTGCCCGACACAATTTGTGCCTGGCTTTATTGCAATAGGTTCCTATTGGGTAGATAATATTATAAAAAAAACCTCAGGGTTTATAATAGCGTGATCTTTAATGCCGTTTGCGGCTGCCGGCTAAGTATATCGCAAAATCCAAGAGATGGCGCCATAAATACACTTTTAAAAACAATGGCTTGAAATAAATTTTTTATTCTACAAAGGATCTTCATAAAAAGAATATTTTATTTATGCTGTTTTTTTTTAATCGCGATTACGAGGCGTATCAAAAAAAAACAAGTTTATATTGAAAAAAAAAATTGGTAGAAAACTATGGTAATTCGGTATATCGTAAAGTAAAAGGCTAAATCGGTAGATCTACCGAAAAATCGGTAGAGGTGGCAACACTGTCGCATGCTTAATTTGACTTTCACCCGATTTTAAGACAAGACGCTAGCCCTACCAAGTCCACTTTCAATCCCTGACTTCGCATGCGCAGATCTACCAATATTATTTACCTCATGTATTAGAATAGATGTACAGAGTGATTTTCACTTGAATGATTCTAACCACATAAAAATAGAAAGTTTCAAAAACCTAACCTAACGAAACCTAATCAAATCTCACCGAACCAAAGCAAACTAAACCAATAATTTTTTTCAAAAAAAAAACTTTTCTGGCTTCCTACCCGGGATCCTAGAGGATGTGAATCCGAACCGGACCGTACCGAACCGAACCTATCCAAACCTAACCATACCCAACTAAACATAATTAACAGTCTTGTAGTTTAGTTTGGTTAGGTTAGGTTTGGTTCAGTTTAGTTAGGTTCGGTTCGGTTCGGTTCGGTTCGGATTCATATCCTCTAGGATCCCGGGTAGGAAGTCAGGAAAGTTTTTTTTTTTGAAAAAAATTATTGGTTCAGTTTGCTTTGGTTCGGTTCGTTTAGATTTTATTAGATTTCGTTAGGTTAGGTTTTTGAAACTTTCTATTTTCATGTGGTTAGAATCATTCAAGTGAAAATCACCCTGTATTCATCTATTCTAATACATGAGGTAAATAATATTGGTAGATCTGCGCATGCGAAGTCAGGGATTGAAAGTGGACTTGGTAGGGCTAGCGTCTTGTGATTTTAAGGGACTACTCCTTCTCATCCATTCAAGAATTCTTACACAGAAGTTTGTAAAAATCTCTGACATGCATGTAATGATATTTTACCCGAATAACTATTTGTAAAATGGACAATTAATATTTTGCAAAAAGACAATTTACGAAATAATAAACTAATTACTGGAATTAGATAAACTAATCAATTTTCGCACGTGCTAAAACTTTCAAAATTTAATATTTAAATCTAAACGCAAGCTCTGCGCTAAATGAGTTATTATAGTGTTTAGTTCCATAATTACGTTACTTTTATCTATTTCAATCTAATTAATCATAGGTATATTATACATAAATTATGGGTATTTAAAACTATTATGGCTTATTAATTTCTCAATAATAATCTATAATATGTACATAGTTTACTCTGAATAACATCCTTCGGTATATCTTGTTAAAATTCTTCTTTGATAAAATATCGTTCACGATTTCCTTGCGAAAGTTAAAGATAGGCAGCCCCTTGTACCAATAGACTGCCTTTTCTTCCCAGTATTTACTTCTTCATTAGCTCATCTTATGAAAAGAAGGCGGTCGTATTGATAAAGGGAGGTTGTCGATCTTTGTCAGTCATGCAATACTTTTTATGTTGAACTTACCGTTATACTTGTTTTCGCAGTTCCCATAGGAATAATTTTTGTTATGTTTTGGTGGTTTCAAAAAAATACCCTAGACAATAATAGGGAGGTCCGCGTTATAGGAGAGGGCATTACACTCAAGCTAATTAGGGGTTGTATTTAACATAATGAACATAACCCATGTTTGTATTGATCCCGGGTCCCTATACTCTGGTCGAGTTAACAAAACCTTTGTTTGCCGATATGCCGCCATACATGGACAAGTGATTATATCAATCATCCTTTATAACTAAATCAGTGGCCCAGTTCCACAGATATTGTTTGAACAGTACAGCATCAAAATCTACTGTAGTTGGTTCCTTGTTTATTTTACCAATTATTAAAATAACAGACTAGAAACATAATACAAAAGCGGATAATACTGATTATATGTACACACGTTTTAGTCAGTTTAATTCTGTGTAATTAATTTATAAAATATACTTGATACTTGTTTCTTTTTTGTGTTGTGTATTTACTCTGCGAATCTAAATTAATGAGTTACCAGAGCAAGATTTTAATTTTGCACTGCCTAAAACTCAGTTTGGAGGTTCGTTTGTTCTTATTGCTCCTATGTTGCCTGTACCACCAAAATAGTAGGTTACCTAACTAGTGCGGAAAGTGCCTCTTTTCCGCACGCGATTGCAGATGGCTAAACGACGCGATAGCGGAGTTTGGCCAGCAATCAAGTGCGGAAAAGACACTTTACGCACGAGTTAGGTACACTATTTTTTCTATAAGCGTGAGGAAAAAACAATTATTATTATTCACATTCTAGCGGCTTCTAGAACTGACTGGGGTAGATCTTCGTCCGAAGAATCCATTGAAAATCTGATTTTTTTGTTTGATAAATTCAAAAGACGCTTGTATCTGCAAAATTGGCTTTGTTTTGACAGTTTGTTTGTACTTTGTTGCTATGGTGATTTAAGATGCCAAATCTAAAACCACTAGTGTTCATTGTTGTTTGACATTGACAATGACGATATTTATACCGGGGAGGTTTAAAACTTATAATTTGAACCTATTTTACTGAAAACTTTATTTTATCGAAAATATAGCAGAATTTTAGTCAATTTGAATATTTTTAGGATATTTCGTGTGCTAGGAAAGATACAAATGTATTTTGAACGGTCTAAATGTTATAGAACACCTCAAAATCGTAACAAATTTACTTTTCCGCACTAGTGCGGAAAAAATATTTTTCCGCACTAGTGCGGAAAAGTGGCACTTTCCACACTAAAATGCGTGCGGAAAAGTGGACTTTTCCGCACGCTTATAGAAAAAACTATTTTTGTGAGTGTTAGGCCTGATCCGCAGTTTCACTTCTTGCCGCTCATTTCTATTTCCCTCTTTCTCTAATAGAAAGAGATACAGATACAATTTATCTTTCCATCTTTTTCTATTCGAGAAAGAGGGTAGTAGAAGTGCGCGGCTAGAAGTGAAACTGTAAATTAGGCCTTACTACAAGAGGAACAAATTACACGATTAAAGATGTTTGATGGTACACGCTCTATTTGTTTATATACAAAAATCTAACTTCTATCGTCTCTTTTATTTTAAATTATGTACAAAAAGTAATAATGGATAGTCTCTACTGACCTATCGGACCTCTCCTTTTGTAATAACATCACAACCATTATAAAAATGCTAGCCTTCCATACTCATTTGTTGAGTATGTTTACAATTGCTGAAAAATCCTCTTCATCGCAACTTGATTCCTGGCTAGAGGGTGGAGTATCCAACGGTAGTCCCAGGTCAAGGTACTCTTGGTTGGCTGTTATCGTTAAAATTCTATCTAAATCTTCGACCAATTCCGAAAATGTTGGTCTCTCGTTCGGCTGATAGCTCCAGCACTCCCGCATCAACATGTAGATCTCCAAAGAACAGCATGGCGGCTTTTCCATCCGGTGTCCATTGCGAAGCAGCTGAAATAGCTTTTCCACGCTGGGTACGGAGGGATATGGCGTGCCTAAAAGACAACATTCACGAAATAGATACAGTATTGGCCATAATTGGACTAACAGCCTAAAATTGGTACAGAAGGAGGTTTCCTTCTGTACCAAGTACCAAAGTACAAGTGATTCATTTGAAAGCTTCAATCCAGTTGTCAGTTCATTTATTTTACCCTCAAAATCATTTAGTGCCTTTTTCTCACGTTTAAAAAAGCTATATAATTTTTTTTCTGTGTCATTTTAGGCAAAATGACATGTACCATTCGAAACGCAAAAGTGATATATTTCCTAAAAATTAACCAACAATTGAACAAAGGTTAGTCTGGATATGATTATTTCTAAAAATAAACAATATTTCCTTTTTTTTTCAATATTGATCAATTTCGCCAATTTTAAAAATTCATATGTGGAATATCCTTTGTATAATTGTTGTGAAATGGTTAAGACATATATGACGTCTCTCGAATGGTACTTGCCATTTTTGCCCGAAATTAGACAGAAAAAAACTTTTTACATTGCTTTGCTTAAACGTCAAAAAAGGCAGTAGATCATTTTGTGGGAAAAATCGCTGAAACACGTGAACTATAAACTGGATTGAAGATTTTAAATGCACCAATTTTATTTTCGGTAGTTTTTACAGTATCATAGATAGTTTGAACTGACCAAGAGTCATTTTAAAATGTTTTGCAAAAAAAAAGTTTTGATTTTGAAAGAAAATTAAAATGGTGGTTGGAAAATATTTATTCTTTTATAATTTTCTTGTAAATAAAATACTGTATCTAAGTTTGTTTAAAAGATTTAACAATTTTTAGAGCAATTTGCACAAAAACCTAGTAAATGAGAAGTTGCTACCAGTGAATGACCAGTAAAAACCTAGTAAATGACCACATAATAGTAAGTTATATAATATGTGTGAAAACTAGGTTAATATCGCACGAGCAATAAATTTACATACCAAGTCGGTGAGGTGAGGTTTGTAATCACATGAGGGTGGTAATTACCATATACAGGGTGATTTTTTAAACTGGAACACTCAGTATAACTTCTTTATTATTGAAAATAAAGGGCTATTAAATGGACAATTTATTTGGTTAATTATGACGACTTGAACAGCCATAATCTTTTTTGTCTAGCCCTCACTATGTACACTAAAACTTTGTATAAAAATGTCGGCCACCATATTTTGTGTTTGTCAAACGTAGAATAAGCAGTTCATTTGTCCTGAGGATCAGTGGCAGATCTAAGACTTGGAAGTTGGGGGTGCCCAAGAATAAAACTACTTAAATTATGACCCTTTTGTAAACTTTTGTAACTAGGCTCCCTCATAGATCCGCCTTTTTTAAACAAAAATTGACCAGTCATTTACTGGATTAACTAGGTTTCTCAGTTTTTACAATACCGGTAGATGACCACACAAAAAATATATGTTTCTGAGGTTAATTAAAAATTACAACCTAAAACATACTAACTTTAAGATCCTTTCATGCAGCTTAAGTAAACATACATAATAATTTTACAAATTTTATAGTATTTTTTTATATCAACTTTTTAGTAAACACAAACAGGTTTGACAAACTTCCTTGTGTTTGTCAAACCTGTTGGGGAATAAGGTAAGGATTAAATTGTCAAATTTTTAATAATATCTAAATACAAAAAAAAGAAAAGGGTGGTCATTCACTGGTAAGTGGTCATTCACTGATAGGTGGTAATTCACTGATATGTGGTAATTCACTGATATGTGGTCATTCACTGGTCGTTTCACCCTATTTACAATTTTTGGCTGATAATGCCCTTATGGCCATGTATGGTGAATCTGCTTTTTGAGCTACTAAATTACAATCATTACCGGGAAAACTGTTGGTAGGTAGGTATAAAAAATATACAACAAGAAATAAATAAAAATGTGGATGGGTACTTTATAATATTTTCGGGACATATTGTATAACGTGCCGTACGTTTATCCCGCAAATCCCGACAAAAATAATTGTAAAAACAAACAAAAAAGGGGGAAACGGAAGAAGAATCTGAGTAAGGGTGCTTATGTCGGAAGTGGGATGCTAATTATGGCAAGGATTTTTATTTAAGTATGTTTCTCGTTCGTTCTTGTTTGCGAATGCTTGAAATTTTTTTTCAAATACATTAGGTCAAGCATATATTAACCTGGAGGAGATCCTTACTCATATAGATACTTAAATGCTGTCCAAATAAACCTATTTTAGGCATTACTTTGAGTAGTTTGTAGATAAAATAAATTAGACGTTCAGTCAATTTTACCGATGCCTTATTTATTAAACCAGTGCGGATACCTCTTAAAAAGGCAAAAAGGGAATAAAATGGTAATAGCATGTTTGAAATAAAAGAAAATAGATTGCAGCCAACAAGAAAAAGAAATTATACTCGATCTGAGTTACTTAGGTAAAAAGGGGTGAACTTTTGGGGGTGGTAACCGTTTTTCACGGTTTTCATCGAAACTAGAGATCGTATTAAAAATATTCTGCCAATATATGGGCCCCTAAGCTCACACTAGGTACTAGGGTTATAGTGTACGTGTGAACTAATATAACTAAAAACTGAAATATATTTTATTCAACTCCAGACTAAATTACCTTTTGTTTGATACCACACAAGCCATGTTTTGACTTAAACTCAAATTTTTGAAATCTACCCCCACCCTTAAAAAAAACAAAAACTATAATGTATTTTGTTAAACTACGGACTCAATTACCTTTCGTTTGATATCACACACGCCATATTTTCACTTAAACTCTAATTTTTGAAATATACCCCCACCCTTTTTTTAAAATAAATTAAAATGTATTTTGTTTAACTCCAGACTCAATTACCTTTCGTTTGATATCACACACGCCATATTTGCACATAAACTCTAATTTTTTTAATCTACCCCCACCCTTTAATTTGGTTTCTGTTCGGTGGATTTTGTTCATTTTTAAATGGGACCATCTCGACCCAAGACCCAGCCTAGGTACCAAGTTTCATTAAAATCGGTCACGCGGTTTTTGAGTTATGCGCGTTGGTCGTTACAGACAGACATACAGACACACAGACAGACATACAGACAGACAGACAGACAGACAGACGGCGCAACAAAAAAGTTTCAAAATCATCTGAAACGCAAAGATATATAAAATTTTTTGAAATTGGAGCAACTTTTTTTTTCTCGAAAAAATTAGGATCACCATAGCTCACACTACTATAGTATAGTATATGTGTGAGCTAAAAGGTAAATATAAAAATTATAGGTAATAAAACGATCTACAACTTTTGTCTCAACTATTTTTTACATAACCTAAAATATTTCGAGAAAATCGAAAAAACATTTTTTAAAATTTTTCATTTTTATCTTTAACATTTTTTGTTTCTACTGAAAACACACCCTTGTGTCCTCAACTCGTTTTTTTATCATTTATTTTAATTTTGAGCCGAAAATCTGACCGGCCACATTTTTACCCGAAAATGTCCTGGAATCAGTTTTTTAAAAACAGATTGGCTGTTTTTTTCGTTAATACTTCTCGATTGTGTAAAAAAATACTCTGCCAATATATGGGCCCCTAAGCTCACACTAGGTACTATAGTTATAGTGTACGTGTGAGCTAATATAACTAAAAACTGAAATATATTTTATTCAACTCTACACTAAATTACCTTTTGTTTGATACCACACAGGCCATGTTTTGACTTAAACTCAAATTTTTGAAATCCACCCCCACCCTTAAAAAAAAAACAAAAACTAAAATGTATTTTGTTAAACTCCGGACTCAATTACCTTTCGTTTGATATCACACACCCCATATTTTTACTTATACTCTAATTTTTGAAATATACCCCCACCCTTTTTTTTAAATAAATTAAAATGTATTTTATTTAACTCCAGACTCAATTACCTTTCATTTGATATCACACACGCCATATTTTCACATAAACTCTTATTTTTGAAATCTATCCCCACCCTTTTATTTGGTTTGTGTTCGGTGGATTTTGTTCATTTTTAAATGGGACCATCTCGACCCAAGACCCAGCCTAGGTACCAAATTTTATTGAAATCGGCCAAGCGGTTTTTGAGTTATGCGCGTTGGTCGTTACAGACAGACATACAGACAGACAGACAGACAGACAGACAGACAGACATACAGACAGACAGACAGACAGACGGCGCAACAAAAAAGTTTCAAAATCATCTGAAACGCAAAGATATATAAAAATTTTTGAAATCGGAGCAACTTTTTTTTTCTCGAAAAAATTAGGATCACCATAGCTCACACTACTATAGTATAGTATATGTGTGAGCTAATAGAAACCACTGTAAAAAATTTGCCCGCAAATAGGAAAAAGTGACAAAAAGTGAAAATCATAAATGCACAGACGAGATGGAAATTGATTTAAACTATATTGCAGTAATTTTATTCTTTAAAATTCTGTTTTTTCTATGGTGGTGTTAATTTTTTACACTATTTAAAAATAGGCATATTAACAAAAGAAAATGGCATCAGCTTTAAAATACTCTGCCAATATATGGGCCCCTAAGCTCACACTAGGTACTATAGTTATAGTTTACGTGTGAGCTAATATAACTAAAAACTGAAATATATTTTATTCAACTCCAGACTAAATTACCTTTTGTTTGATACCACACAAGCCTTGTTTTGACTTAAACTCAAATTTTTAAAATCTACCCCTACCCTTAAAAAAAGCAAAAACTAAAATGTTATTTGTTAAACTCCGGACTGAATTACCTTTCGTTTGATATCACACACGCCATATTTTCACTTTTTGAAATATACCCCCACCCTTTTTTTAAAATAAATTAAAATGTATTTTGTTTAACTCCAGACTCAATTACCTTTCGTTTGATATCACACACGCCATATTTTCACATAAACTCTAATTTTTGAAATCTACCCCCACCCTTTTATTTGGTTTGTGTTCGGTGGATTTTGATCATTTTTAAATGGGACCATCTCGACCCAAGACCCAGCCTAGGTACCTAATTTCATTAAAATCGGCCAAGCGGTTTTTGAGTTATGCGCGTTGGTCGTTACAGACAGACAGACAGACAGACAGACAGACATACAGACAGACAGACGGCGCAACAAAAAAGTTTCAAAATCATCTGAAACGCAAAGATATATAAAAAATTTTGAAAGCAACTTTTTTTTTCTCGAAAAAATTAGGATCACCATAGCTCACACTACTATAGTATAGTATATGTGTGAGCTAAAAAACGGCTTCCAATATCAAAATAAAATGTTAAAATCAATAATATGATTTAAAAAAAAAGTTATGGCATGTTAAGAGACGTAAGTAGGTGTGTTATAACAAATTTTGTCAAAAACAAAAACGAAGTGTTGAAAATAAACGTCATAAGTAAATAACGGGTTTTTCAATTTTTCTTGGAAACTTTTAGGTTATGTAGAAAAATTACGTGTTTGGATATCTAGTTTTACTAAAAACCTCTCTTGCTGTTACTAATGTTTTCTCTTCAAAAGGTTAAATAGTTACGTAGTCAATAGGTTGCAATCGGAAATTTCTTGTTAAATTTTGACCTGAATTTTTATTTACCTCCTAAAGTCATTATTTCCCATAACAATATCCCGTAGGACCAAACATCTGATTGAGTGGTGTAAAGTCGTTTAAACAACGCTTCTGGAGCCATCCATTTCACCGGCAATCGGCCATCGGTGGTTTTTCTGTAATAGTCGTTACAGTGGATATCTCTCGCCAAACCGAAATCGGCTATCTTTAGAATGTAGTCGTCGCTTACCAAAACGTTTCGAGCTGCCAAATCTCGATGGATACACTAAAATAGACAGGAATGCTATTAGACATTTGGAAATAATTTCCCAAGACTCTTGCCTCCAATATTTGCACTGAATTATTAATGCACCAATTGAAAAACATGCAATATAGTCTTTAAGCACACGAATCTGCTTTAAGTCCCCTATGCCCCTATAACCAATAAACCTATCGTTAAATGACACTGATAGGACGCGGTACTTTAATATTTGTCAATGAGGGGAATCTCTAAAACATTGCACAAAACAGGGGGTATTTTTTTATTATTCGATAAGACATAACATCTTTTGAAATCAAATGATGGAGAATTGCAGCCATTCTTAGATCTGGTCAGATGTTAAAAAATTGGCCCCATTATTTCACTTTTCCGATTTTAATTCAATTGTATCTTTTTAAAATATTACATATTGCTTACTCTTCTTGATGATAAATACTCCATCCCTCTAGCGACTTGATAGGCGAAAGAAACTAAATCTTTTTGGGTCAACGTCTTCTTCTCTTTATTTTCCAAACCAACTGCGACCTCGTAGGCCGACGAGGAGCGGTGTTGTCGGAGGAAATCCCTCAAGTTTCCGTGAGGCGCGTATTCGACGATTACGTAGAGAGGACCTCCCTGGGTGCAGCAACCAATTAAGTTGATTATATTTGTGTGTTTTCCAATCATTTTCATCATCTCCATCTCGGATACCAAGTCCATCATCTCGTTGTCGTTATTTCCTTCTAAAAGTAAAAAAATGTCCTCAGAATACAATCTCAAAATCCCGGCAACCCAAAACTTCGAGAACCACAAACCGCGACAACCAAAATCTTAACGGTCAGAGATATCGGGAATCCGAAACCCTGACAGTCCAAAACTTAAGTTAGTTATTATCTCATTATTGTTAGTTCCTTCTAAAAGTAAAAAAAATGACCTTAGAATATCATCCCAAAATCTCGGCAACCCAAAACCCCGAGAACCAAAATCGGCGACAGCCAAAATCTAAACAGTCAGATATATCGAGAATCCAAAATCCTGACAGTCCAAAAGTTAAGTTGTCTTAAGTTAAGTTACTTTCATTTAGTTTTGCTTTGTTTTGGTTAGTTTCTGTATAATGGTTAGTTGTATGGACTATTGAGACTATATCAATAGATCTTCTGGTTTTAATTATGCTAAGTTTGGGTATAGCGAGAAGTGATTATTATCATTACCTTTTAGCATTTTAACTGCAACAACACTCTTTTTATCTGGTTTAAGAATACCCAAAGCGTCGGCCTGGACCACTTTACCAAAAGCCCCTTCCCCTAGCGTTTTTCCCAAAAATAAATTGTCTCTTGGGATTTCCCAATTAGAATCTCTTGGAAGTTCGTATTCTAATAAAGCACGGTTCTCCGAAGAATTGACCTGCGTTTGGTGCTTTTCGATTCTCACCACCGGCATAAGTAAGGGTTCGGTTAGGTCTCCTGTGATATTTTCTTTTTCTATGATTATTTTCTTCGTCATGTGAGTTATTATAGCTGCTCGAGCGGTTTCGACTGCTATCATTTTTTCCCTCTTTTCCCTAAATAAAAGAAAAATACTTGTAAATAACCGGAGACAAGTTTTATGAGACTCGATTTTATACCTTTTGATTTTCTGTCGATAGTAAACGCAGATAAAAATAATAAGAAAAACTACAAAAACCACTGTCACAGCTATAATGAGGACAACTTTCATTGGAAGGTTTTTCATTTCTCGTTGTTCCACTAAAATAAAAAATAAACTTTAGTTATTTCTCTATATTATCTATATATTTAGAATAATAGAGACTTGAAAGTGAAGTAAGGTCTAGCAGTATCAATGCTAGTAGGTAAGGTAAGGCAGACTTTAATAAGAATTGTGCTAGACATTATTAAAGCACAAATAAAGTCATGAAGTATTTATGTAACTTGGCCTTATTTTGACGGTTTATTAAAATTTTTCAGCTGAGCTGTCACTTTTTTTATTCTATGTTTGTTTTCTTGGGGATATATTTTATTAACAGATTGTTTTTAATTTTTTGCATCATTTTTTTACGATTATTGTTTTATAGAGCTATAATAGCACCACAAAGGTCTTCTATTCTTATTATATTTTTTAAAAATATGTCACCTAAGATCTATATAAACAACCTGATAGATCAACCTAATGATTATATATTTAAAAGTGGGGTTAAAAAAAAGGGACGGCCATGTTGGTGGACCTTCTATGTTAAAACCATGTTCTAATAACTCATTTATCTTAGCCGCGTTAGGGCCAAGCATTATTTAAATAAAGTTCTTGCCTTATTACTGCTAGGCTTATTTTAGAATTTCAAATAAGTCCCTAATATAATCTATAATTCCCTCGAGGTCGCCTCATGTCAAGGTTGTTATCATATTATTATCCAAATGTCTAGCAAAATTTAACTTGTCACCTCTCAACACTTGAGTGATTCTCTCTGGTATATTTAAATTTAGCGGCAACAAAAAAGTACCTAGGTTTGAATATATTTGTTATGTTGTTAGGTTTTAAAATTGTGTCACCCCTCATTAAATGTACAACTTTTGTTTTTAGTATCCGCTTTCTTATTCCTTTTAGCTCACACATATACTATACTATAGTAGTGTGAGCTTTGGTGATCCTAATTTTTTCGAGAAAAAAAAAGTTGCTCCGATTTCAAAAATTTTTATATATCTTTGCGTTTCAGATGATTTTGAAACTTTTTTGTTGCGCCGTCTGTCTGTCTGTCTGTCTGTCTGTCTGTATGTCTGTCTGTCTGTCTGTCTGTCTGTCTGTCTGTCTGTATGTCTGTAACGACCAACGCGCATAACTCAAAAACCGCTTGGCCGATTTTAATGAAATTTGGTACCTAGGCTGGGTTTTGGGCCGAGATGGTCCCATTTAAAAATGAACAAAATCCACCGAGCACAAACCAAATAAAAGGGTGGGGGTTGATTTCAAAAATTAGAGTTTATGGAAAAATATGGCGTGTGTGACATCAAACGAAAGGTAATTGAGTCTCGAGTTCAACAAAATACTTTTTAATTTATTTAAAAAAAAAGGGTGGGGGTATATTTCAAAAATTAGAGTTTAAGTGAAAAAATGGCGTGTGTGATATCAAACGAAAGGTAATTGAGTCCGGAGTTTAACAAAATACATTTTAGTTTTTGTTTTTTTTAAGGGTGGGGGTATATTTCAAAAATTTGAGTTTATGTCTAAACATGGCTTGTGTGGTATCAAACAAAAGGTAATTTAGTCTGGAGTTGAATAAAATATATTTCAGTTTTTAGTTATATTAGCTCACACGTACACTATAACTATAGTACCTAGTGTGAGCTTAGGGGCCCATATATTGGCAGAGTATTTTTATAGCAATCGAAACTCTCAAAGGAACATTAAAAATAAATTAAAATACAGGATGTTTTACACAACCTGTATATTTTTCACATTTCAAGTAACTTGGTTGTTTATTTTCCTTATTTTTAAAAATACATACAAACACAAATTTTTTTAAATCGACAAATACACAGAAATTTTTTTTAATAAGCTATACTATAAAGAGTTTTATTAAGTTTGGTACGGAGACTGTAATGACACTAGGATGCAATAAGAAGGCAACTATAATGTATAAACAACAGTTTTTAATTCCAATATATATATAGTAAATTTAAAATAGTAAAAATAAAATTTATTCTAAAACCAAATTTTAATACTTTTTTAAATTTAAACTGTAACTTTGCTTTTTTATTTATTTTTTCATATTCAGTTTTCCAAAAATATTATCTTCTAGAACATCTTCATCACCCTATTAGCTCACACATATACTATACTATAGTAGTGTGAGCTATGGTGATCCTAATTTTTTCGAGAAAAAAAAAGTTGCTCCGAATTCAAAAATTTTTATATATCTGCGTTTCAGATGATTTTGAAACTTTTTTGTTGCGCCGTCTATCTGTCTGTCTGTCTGTATGTCTGTCTGTCTGTCTGTCGAACGACCAACGCGCATAACTCAAAAACCGCTTGGCCGATTTTAATGAAATTTGGTACCTAAAAATGAACAAAATTCACCGAACAGAAACCAAATAAAAGGGTGGGGGTAGATTTCAAAAATTAGAGTTTATGTGAAAATATGGCGTGTGTGATATCAAACGAAAGGTAATTGAGTCTGGAGTTAAACAAAATACATTTTAATTTATTTAAAAAAAAAGGGTGGGGGTATATTTTAAAAATTAGAGTTTAAGTGAAAATATGGCGTGTGTGATATCAAACGAAAGGTAATTGAGTCCGGAGTTTAACAAAATACATTTTAGTTTTTTGTTTTTTTTAAGGGTGGGGGTTGATTTAAAAAAATTGAGTTTAAGTCAAAACATGGCTTGTGTGGTATCAAACAAAAGGTAATTTAGTCTGGAGTTAAATAAAATATATTTCAGTTTTTAGTTATATTAGCTCACACGTACACTATAACTATAGTACCTAGTGTGAGCTTAGGGGCCCATATATTGGCAGAGTATTTTCTTGTTGATCTATTTTTTATTGCCTGAATTAATTTTAGCCAAGTCCAATTATTTAGAAATTACGGTCATTAGCCAAAATGTCTTACTTTTATTATTTATAAATATTTTTTTAAAATAAAACTAGACTAATGTTATTTTTAAAATATTTTTTTTAAATAAAACTAGACTAATGTTATTTTTAAAAATAGTGCATTTAGGAGCAATATCACTGAAACAGAGGAAGCATATTGGGATATGTTGCCTTAATTGAATTTAAAGAGAGATACTTTTGGAAAATTTTATGATATAGCACCACTCTTAAGAAATTACAGTAAGGGTTCTTTAAACCCCTCTGTCATTAAAGAACTTTTTCTTCGTGCCTATATCCGAAAAGAGCAAATACACCTATATTTCAACTTCAGTTACTCCAACATGGTGCTGATTTCGTGTCACTTCGGATTATTGCTAATCTAATAATTACACTCAATTCGTATGTACGTGGTAACATGACAGTGGTAACCAACCATCAATAATTAACTTACCAGCTTCATCGATCACATTTAGATATCCAAGAGATAGTGATTGTCCCAATGCGTTTGACGAAATACACGCATACCAGCCTTCATCTTCATGAGATACATTTGATATTTCATAAGTTTCTGGATCTATAGCGTTGTCAGTTTTCTAAAATAAATAATAAACATTTTTATTCTCCCTCTTATATATTTTTTAGGTCCTGTAACATTCAGGTGTTAGTAACAATAAAAGATCTATGTAACATAAAAATCTTAATACCTGCACCACAGTATATTCAATTAGTTTTGGATCAAAGTCTTCTGTGTGTACGCTATAGTTGAGTGTGTCCCTATAATTGGGAAATTTGAGCCATTCTATGACGTAGTGCATATCAGACTCGAATTTGCACGTTAACGTTACGTTAACTCCCACCGTTACGGTCATATTTCCAAATTTGTCAGTTAATATTGGACGTTTATTTTGCCTCTCTAAAATGAAGGTAAAGGAAAATGCAATAACAAAGGGTTAGGATAAATCCGATACCCTTAAAACGTAAAAACCGTCACCCAACCAACACCTTCGAGTATTAACAAAACAAATAATAAGGGAATATCAGGGTGCTGAAGGGTTGCTTTATCATGCGAAAATTAGAGGTACAGAAATATTAAAATAACAAAACTAGTTTCCTAAAATTCGATTTTCTTTAATATTTTAACGACGTTTCAGTCAATACGTAGAGCTTAGTTTTGCCGTAGTCATACGATTTGATGATCAAGACATTAGTAGTTAAGAGGCATTTACTACAAGCCCTATATCCGGAATTTGAAGGTTATGATGCGTGTAATGAGAGAAGCAACACAGTTGGTACTGATAGATACTATCGGCCCAAACAATTTGTGAGAAGAAAACCACCCCCACCCCAGAACAACCAGATTTTTTACTCAGCTTTATTATTATTATATTAGCTACAAAATTTATTATTTATTAAGCGAGGGTTTATATAAACAAAATTAGCCATCCATTTTCACTCAAAATAAGTTCTTTGGGTCAAAAAATGCGTAACAACCAAATTTTGTGATGGTGTATCTCTGTCGGTCGGTCTGTTCTGCCGTCCTTAGTAAGACCCACCTATCTGCAAAAAAATCAAAAATGAGTTTAAATAGGTTACTTTCATCTGTTTTAAAAACAAAATTCCCAAATTTTTGATCGGAAGTATTTTATTTTGAAAAACAAAAAATATATTACTATGTACTCTTGGCAAGCAATTAAACTTTAAACTCGCTTTTCTTGAAATAAGTGAAAACGTGGATAGGTGGGTCTTACTAAGGACGGCAGTGTTTGGGACACGACACGAGGGGTCTCTTTCTGAAATATTAAAAAAAAAAAACTTCCCTGACTTCTCCCGGGACCCTAGAGGGTGGGAAACCAAAATTATCTTCCTATTCTCATTTTGGAAGACTGAAATAGGGGTGAATCGAACCTTTGTTAATTGAGCGCAGACGTATCCTAACCTGGGGACACTCTTTGGTGGAAAAAAGTCAGTGGGATCTGGACCAGTTAGGATACGTTTTCGATTAATTGTGAAAGGTTAAGAAAACACCAATTTCGACCTCCCAGAAGGAGTTCAAAAAACGTTTCGATTTGGTTCGGTTCAGGCCCGGGAATTTTTTTAAAATGTGTTAGATAGGAGTTCCAAAAATACTGGGAATGGCAAATCATAAGACGCTTTCTTTTAATGTTACTTAATATTGATTTTTTGAAAAATCGCTGTTTGAAATATCGATGTCTTTAATTGTCGCTATTTTTATTAGATGTCGTAGTTCTTTTGAATATCGCTGTTTTGATATGTCGCTCTTTTGGATGTCGCTGTTTTAAATGTCGCCGTTTTAAATATTGTTTTTTTGAAGCGGTGCCGTACTACTCTCAATAAAAGCAGTATTTAAACCTGTTGGGCCTGAACTATACGTACGTTGTAGTACTTGTAGCTTACATTATTTACAACTGAAAAGCTGACTTAACGAAACGTCGTATAAATAATAAAGGCCATGGAGGTCTTAATTTCACCTAGAAACAGATAGAAAAACATAGAGTGCTGTCCGCCGAAGATCCATCACCAAAATAAAATTGTCCGTTAAGTGTGTACCTGTAATATTTTATATGGAGTCACGTCAATTTCATATTCCACATTTTCTGTTCCATTGAGGATCTCAGTGGCGTTATTAGGAATACGAACCCACTGGATGTAGGGCTCCAAATCGGCTAGGATTTGCGGGCATTCAAACGTTGCATTTGTACCGATTAAAGCCGTTACATTTATAGGATAGCCATCTTTAATATAAGGCTTTGAAGGATACCGTTCTGTTTATTGAAAACATATAATTAATTATTTAAATATTTTTACAAAAAAAAATCATTAACGCAATACTGCCAAAATATCTATTAGATAAGGCGTTAATTTTTCATTACTTATAATTTTGATTTAAGATTTTCCATTTGAATATGTTAATGAAATTATTATATACATACGTACCAACTACGTCAACAACATAAGTAAAGTTAATTGATCCATAAGGATTTTTGACAATACAGGTATAGTTTCCTTTATCCCTGGTAACCAAATCTTCCAAAATAATAGACCATTGGTTTTGTTTAACTTCGCCAAACTTTCTTTCGATTTCTTGGTCATCTTTAAGCCATTTGATGGTCGGTGTCGGATTTCCGTCAGCTTTACAGATCAGCTTTATCATATTACCCGCTGGTTTGATTTGTAGCCTTGCCATTTTTTTCGGTTGTGTAAAATATGGCGCTCTGTAGACTGTCAGATTATAAGTTTTGAGAGGTTGCATCTTCACAAAGCAAATGTAAATGCCTTTCATTTCAGTTGTTACATCAGACAGTTCCAAAACAGTATCGTTTGACTAAAAAAACAGAATTTTATTTTTAAGAATTTTTAACATTTTTGTCTTGCACACGATGTTATATTGCTGCCGCTAGCTCACTAATTATAGAAGTCGACTTTTGCTTGTTTTTGGTAATAGGTTGCAGCTTGGAATCACTCAGGGTATAAACTCTGGGCGATTTCTGTGATTTGTTGTGTCCAATCCAATTGCTAACAAACATCTTTAAAAAATTTGTATTCACAAAAAATATCAAAACAACTTACCAGAACTTCATGTTTATTTTCCATTTTTCTCCACTCTACATTTTCATCTGTTGGACATGTCAAATTAACGGAGTTATTATATAACGTAGATATCTGTTCGGTTGCATCTTCAAGAGGATTATTATCTTTAAAAAAACGAGATCAATAATTAAAGACGTAGTTTTTATAACTTTACCTAATGCCGTATTTATTGGTTCAGTAAAAGCAAAAATTTTAATTTAATAGGGATCTTTTTAACTGTTTAAGTATAAAAAAAGAAATTTAATTTAATTAAGTTTGTCACCTACCATTAAATTCCAATGTAGAAACAAAACATAAACCGGTTGTCAAAAAGATCCAGGTTAACATTGTTGTATTTTCTGGTTTTGCAAAACCTGAAAGTAATAAAAAAATACTCTGCCAATATATGGGCCCCTAAGCTCACACTAGGTACTATAGTTATAGTGTACGTGTGAGCTAATATAACTAAAAACTGAAATATATTTTATTTAACTCCAGACTAAATTACCTTTTGTTTGATACCACACAAGCCATGTTTTGACTTAAATTCAAATTTTTGAAATCTACCCCCACCCTTAAAAAAAACAAAAAACTAAAATGTATTTTGTTAAACTCCGGACTCAATTACCTTTCGTTTGATATCACACACGCCATATTTTCACTTAAACTCTAATTTTTAAAATATACCCCCACCCTTTTTTTTTAAATAAATTAAAATGTATTTTGTTTAACTGCAGACTCAATTACCTTTCGTTTGATATCACACACGCCATATTTTCACATAAACTCTAATTTTTGAAATCTACCCCTACCCTTTTATTTGGTTTCTGTTCGGTGGATTTTGTTCATTTTTAAATGGGACCATCTCGACCCAAGACCCAGCCTAGGTACCAAATTTCATTAAAATCGGCCAAGCGGTTTTTGAGTTATGCGCGTTGGTCGTTACAGACATACAGACAGACAGACAGACAGACAGACAGACATACAGACAGACCGACAGACAGACAGACAGACGGCGCAACAAAAAAGTTTCAAAATCATCTGAAACGCAAAGATATATAAAAATTTTTGGAATCGGAGCAACTTTTTTTTTCTCGAAAAAATTAGGATCACCATAGCTCACACTACTATAGTATAGTATATGTGTGAGCTAAAAACAAAAAACTAAAATGTATTTTGTTAAACTCCGGACTCAATTACCTTTCGTTTGATATCACACACGCCATATTTTCACTTAAACTCTAATTTTTAAAATATACCCCCACCCTTTTTTTTAAATAAATTAAAATGTATTTTGTTTAACTGCAGACTCAATTACCTTTCGTTTGATATCACACACGCCATATTTTCACATAAACTCTAATTTTTGAAATCTACCCCCACCCTTTTATTTGGTTTCTGTTCTGTGGATTTTGTTCATTTTTAAATGGGACCATCTCGACCCAAGACCCAGCCTAGGTACCAAATTTCATTAAAATCGGCCAAGCGGTTTTTGAGTTATGCGCGTTGGTCGTTACAGACATACAGACAGACAGACAGACAGACAGACAGACATACAGACAGACCGACAGACAGACAGACAGACAGACAGACGGCGCAACAAAAAAGTTTCAAAATCATCTGAAACGCAAAGATATATAAAAATTTTTGAAATCGGAGCAACTTTTTTTTTCTCGAAAAAATTAGGATCACCATAGCTCACACTACTATAGTATAGTATATGTGTGAGCTAAAAACAAAAAACTAAAATGTATTTTGTTAAACTCCGGACTCAATTACCTTTCGTTTGATATCACACACGCCATATTTTCACTTAAACTCTAATTTTTAAAATATACCCCCACCCTTTTTTTTTAAATAAATTAAAATGTATTTTGTTTAACTGCAGACTCAATTACCTTTCGTTTGATATCACACACGCCATATTTTCACATAAACTCTAATTTTTGAAATCTACCCCCACCCTTTTATTTGGTTTCTGTTCGGTGGATTTTGTTCATTTTTAAATGGGACCATCTCGACCCAAGACCCAGCCTAGGTACCAAATTTCATTAAAATCGGCCAAGCGGTTTTTGAGTTATGCGCGTTGGTCGTTACAGACATACAGACAGACAGACAGACAGACAGACAGACAGACATACAGACAGACCGACAGACAGACAGACAGACGGCGCAACAAAAAAGTTTCAAAATCATCTGAAACGCAAAGATATATAAAAATTTTTGAAATCGGAGCAACTTTTTTTTCTCGAAAAAATTAGGATCACCATAGCTCACACTACTATAGTATAGTATATGTGTGAGCTAATAATTATTATCAAACGTGAAATTTCATACCCGTGAATTTAAAAATCAAACAAGTTTCATGGCTAATCGGGCAAAAAGGAGTTTTTTGTTTCCCTTATATTTTTCCGTGGGTAGCTTGAAAGCTTAACCTCACGGGGGTCCAAGATCTAATGGACACCTAATAAGTGTTGACAGTTAACCGTTTCGTCCTTATGGGACTCCTCAGAACACTGCTGGTCAAGTGATAAATCTTGCGAAGTTAATCAGACGGTTTTGTCTCTAATTAAATGTAATTAGTGAGCGAACTATAGCAAGAGGCGCCATCTACCGAGATACGAGAGAAACAAAAAACCAAAAGCAGGGAAAACACTGCTATACAATATCGATCAATGAAAAGATCGAATGCAAATAAAAGAAAACAACTATAGTCCGTGACCTACGACAGCTCTTTGTCTTTTCAGGCCGGATCAACGCATTTTGCATTTTTACCCGTCATCAAGACAGTGAGCGTCAATCAACGGAATTTTTAAGCCAAATAATACTAACAAACGTGAAATTTCATACCCGTGAATTTAAAAATCAAACAAGTTTCATGGCTAATCGGGCAAAAAGGAGTTTTTTGTTTCCCTTATATTTTTCCGTGGGTAGCTTGAAAGCTTAACCTCACGGGAGTCCAGGATCTAATGGACACCTAATAAGTGTTGACAGTTAACCGTTTCGTCCTTATGGGACTCCTCAGAACACTGCTGGTCAAGTGACAAATCTTGCGAAGTTAATCAGACGGTTTTGTCTCTAATTAAATGTAATTAGTGAGCGAACTATAGCAAGAGTCTCTCACTGTCTTGATGACGGGTAAAAATGCAAAATGCGTTGATCCGGCCTGAAAAGGCAAAGAGTAGTCGTAGGTCACGGAGTATAGTTGTTTTCTTTTATTTGCATTCGATCTTTTCATTGATCGATATTGTATAGCAGTGTTTTCCCTGCTTTTGGTTTTTTGTTTCTCTCGTATCTCGGTAGATGGCGCCTCTTGCTATAGTTCGCTCACTAATTACATTTAATTAGAGACAAAACCGTCTGATTAACTTCGCAAGATTTGTCACTTGACCAGCAGTGTTCTGAGGAGTCCCATAAGGACGAAACGGTTAACTGTCAACACTTATTAGGTGTCCATTAGATCTTGGACCCCCGTGAGGTTAAGCTTTCAAGCTACCCACGGAAAAATATAAGGGAAACAAAAAACTCCTTTTTGCCCGATTAGCCATGAAACTTGTTTGATTTTTAAATTCACGGGTATGAAATTTCACGTTTGTTAGTATTATTTGGCTTAAAAATTCCGTTGATTGACGCTCACTGTCTTGATGACGGGTAAAAATGCAAAATGCGTTGATCCGGCCTGAAAAGACAAAGAGCTGTCGTAGGTCACGGACTATAGTTGTTTTCTTTTATTTGCATTCGATCTTTTCATTGATCGATATTGTATAGCAGTGTTTTCCCTGCTTTTGGTTTTTTGTTTCTCTCGTATCTCGGTAGATGGCGCCTCTTGCTATAGTTCGCTCACTAATTACATTTAATTAGAGACAAAACCGTCTGATCAACTTCGCAAGATTTATCACTTGACCAGCAGTGTTCTGAGGAGTCCCATAAGGACGAAACGGTTAACTGTCAACACTTATTAGGTGTCCATTAGATCTTGGACCCCCGTGAGGTTAAGCTTTCAAGCTACCCACGGAAAAATATAAGGGAAACAAAAAACTCCTTTTTGCCCGATTAGCCATGAAACTTGTTTAATAATTATTATAACTAATAGATTTTGCATTGTGTAAACATATTTTTGACCAATAGCATTTTTGTTGGAAAAATTAATTTTCAATTTTTGAATCCTTTTAAGAAAAAAAATTGAAAACACAATTTTATTAAAATATTTTTTTAGTGTTAATTATTATTTAATCTTACCAATCAAACGCTGGTCATGGCGATACGATAAAAAAAGACGAAGTTTTCCAAAAAACAAAAGTTTCTTTCTGCCTAGACCGGATGTTAAGGCTGTTACACAGAGCTGCTCACTCCTCAGTTCAATCTTAATAAATCTAAAAATAGTTTATTACTTCAGGTGTACAGTTACTGTCTATAAAACTGTTTTTTAGAAACTGACACTGAGAAAGTCAAACTAACTACCTTCAAAATAAAACAAGAGAGTTCATTAAGTCATTGGTAAAGAATAACATAAAACTAAGGAGAGGTTAACAAATTTTTGTAATAATTTGCGATGTTTATGAGTACAAAAGTAACTGTTTAAAAAATGTTTCCGTTATGTTTGATTCATCTAAAAATTAAAGGTTTAGTAGCATTTTTGGTAAGTGCTAAATAAAATTATGTTGTGAAATTCCCAAAACCACATCTTATGTAGAGTCTAATTGAGTTTAATGTGTTTTTTTAATTTCAAAATACTGCTTTTAAAGTTGACAGAAGTTTGACAATTGTTAGCTTTTCCGTTGTTGTAAAGATAAATAGATTTTTTTAAACTACAAATTTGTTCAAATATCAATATTTTGAATTATTTTTTAAAGTTAAAAATCAGTCCGTTTTTATCTTAGTGTCTTTTTTAATTTGTATCACAGGACTTTATGAATTCTTACTCTTTATTTATATACCAAACTGACCGTTTCAATAATTTGCAATAATATTTTGACTGCAAATAAATTAAAAAACAAGTTTTAGTTTTAAAAATATCACCAAGTTTTTATTTTAAAAATTTTATGAAAACCTAAATCTTCCTTTAGGTAGTTTATTTACAGAGTGTTAAAGCCGAAAAATTTTCAGGGTTTTGTGATGGGTCGGGAACACGTGCGTCGCATATGTTTTATATACCTTTTTCCACGCCAAACGCCTTAACGACACTAAATCCCGTTTCGACCTCATGCAACTCGGCTTTGTCCGCAAATAAAACCCAAAAATAAACAAAAAATTAAAATATAATTGAAGCTTAAACTCTGTTGACAAAAATATTGAAATTTTCTTATTTTAAACTATGTGTATGCAAAGCAACGTTTATGATAGTCAAGTAATATTGTCCTAGAACAAAATTAAGCCTCAATCTTAAAAGTACCCCGATGTTAAAAAATATTAAAAAAGAAAGAGTCGTCAATGAAATCAGAGTTCATTCAAATTTTGTATTGAAATAAGAGATTTAGAACACAACCCATGGGTTTACAAACAATAATAGAAATGGGGTCGGAAGGCAAAGATCGTTATAACAGTGCCAAAAATAAATTGATACAGGTTTGGTTTGAGTGGGGGACGTTGGGGTGGAAACGAGTTAATTTAAGAATAGAGTCGAGCTAAAACGAGATGAAACGGGATTCGATTTTCGTAACACATCCTTCCTCTTCTTTCAAACATATTTCAAATACTAGTTAAACGGCAGCTGAACCATTTATTAATAGATACTTTTAAATTTAATTTAGAAGTAAATTAGGAAGACAGTAGAGTCACTGCATTTTCTACTAAAGTAGACCCTGTAGAGCATATACATTTTATTTTACCTTTCTGATAAAAAAAAAGAAAATATTTCCCTAAAGTTTTGGAGATGAAAATCCAACAAATATTGAATAATAAGTTTAAGCTTTGTTAATAAGAGTTTGTATATTCTTGAACAATAAAGCATGTTTGAAATGAACTGAACTGAACATTAAGTTTACGTAAGTCTTCGTAATCGCGAGAATCTTCTTTGTATTCGACTTCTTAATTTATCGAATGATCATCATTTACATAATCAGCAAAAACTATAGGCCTTTTAGGGTATCCTCTGAAATGGAAGCTGATCTTTCTTTGTCTTTTGATTTTTAATTGATTAGTTTTTTTATTCCAAATCTTGATCGTCATTTTGTTAAACTACAACATTTTGTTCTTAATATTTTTTTCTTTACTTTATTCATTTATCTTCTTTTCTTTAATAAACTATTAAAATACAAAAAAAAAAATAAAACAAAATTGAAGCTTAAAACTTGTTAAGATTAAAGAACTAATCCATATCTCTAAATGGAGGTTCAAGTCAAGAAAAAAATATTTAATGGAGGACGACTTTGAGTTTTTAATTTTCTTAAAACTTGTTGACAAAAATTTTAGAATTTAAATTAAGCCTCAATCTTAGATTGAAAGTAATCCGGTGTTAGAAGATATTAAATAAGAAGGAGTCAACAATGAAATAAGAGACTTAGAGAACAAACTATTTTTTTACAAACAAAAAAAGAAATGGGGATCGGAAGGCAAAGATCGTTATAACAGTGACAGAAAGAAACCGATACAGTTTCGGTTCGGCTAATTAAACCGTTGGGGTCGAAACGAGTTAGTGAGTCCAGGTAAAACAAGCCGAAACGAGATTAAGTCGCCGTAACACATCCTTCCTCTTCTTTCAAAAATATATCAAATACCAGTTAAACGGCAGCTGAACCATTTATTAATAGATACTTTTAAATTTAATTTTGAAGTAAATTAGGAAGACAGTAGAGTCACTACATTTTCTGCTAAACTGGACCCTGTAGACTGTAGAGCATGTACAAAAAGGAAGAAAATATCTCCCTAAATTTTTGGAGAAGAAAATCCAATAAATATTGAACCAAAAATAAGTCTTCATAATCGCGACAATCTTGTTCTCTCTATAGTATTTCTCTTCGAGGATCCTCCAAAATAAAACCTGATTTCTTTGCTTTTTCTAAATCTTTATCATCATTATTTTCTCGAAATTATTGATTTGCAGTATAGCTACTGGACTCCATAATTTATCAAATGATCATCATTTACCTAATAGCAAAAATTATAGGGCCTCTGAAATAGAAGCTGATCTTTCTTCGTCTTTTAATTTTGAATTGATCTTAGTTTTTTTATTCCAAATCTTTATCCTCATTTTGGTAAACTTCAATATTTCGTTCTTAATTTTTTTTCTTTACCTTATTCATTTATCGTTTTTTGTTTTATAAACTGTTCGTCTTCTAAGATTGTCAAATGATTATCATTTTCAGAGCCAACAAAAAGTATAGGGGCACTTAGAGTATCCTCTTATATGAAAGATGATTTTTTTTGTCTTTTAATTGATTTTGGTTGCTTTCTTCTAGTGTTTATCGAAATTTTTTTTAAAACTTCTTGAACTGCAGTAGTTTTTTTTTCTTTCTTGATGTACCTTTTCCTTGTTAGCCAACTACTTTTCTATGCCCTATGGGTCTAGTAGAATTGGGTTTTCTTGTTTTATATCACTTTACGTAGATTCAAAAGACTAGGTACTAGATTTAATTATCTAATTTTTATGAACTTAAGAAATTTTTGGGAAAGTCGTTTTCTTTTGGGGTGATAACAAGAGAACCTTAATGTGGCTTATCATGAATCCGGGTGCATGAAACGTTGAAATAAAGAACTTAAATTTACACTTAGCCAGAAGCCAGGATTCTTAGGAGCAGAATACCGGATGTTGGTTAACAAGCAATTCAAATCTCCGCAGCGTAGCTTATTAAGATGCAAGACCGTTTCCATATGCTTAAAACAAACTCTTATTAGTATGCCTTGCGTATACCGTGTGTATACTTATTTGCCAATGAATATTACAACAAAGGCTGTCGAAAAAACGATTTAAATGCAAAACACGGTACCACCGCGTTGATATTTTTTACTGTATGATGTCCGGTGAAAATTAATACTTTTCTTTGAAATCCCCGTGTCTAATTTTTTAATTATGAACATAATCATAATTAGTTTTTTAAAGATATAGTAATTTAAACAACGAAGATGGCTTTATTTTACGAGCGCATTTTGAATAATGCTAAAATTCTTAGCGTTTTCTTGGGGTGTCCATATGCGAAAACAGCTTTCAAGACCTGCTAAGAGTGTTTTTTGCAAATGGACATGTCTTAGAGAGTAATAAATAACAGACAGCGATCATTTTTGTGAACAAAGTATAAAATATTGATATTTTGTAAAAAATTGTTTGTATATTTGCAATTTTTTTACTGGAACTAAGAAATATAAGCTGTGTCAGGGCATGGGTTCTGTTTGGTTTGCTTCTAAATCTGTTTCGAAAAACTCGATTATGAACACGAACACTATAGGAAAAAAATTGCATTTTATAAGTATGCATAGAAATCAGGGGCGCAGCACCTAACCGGGCCATTTTTGGGAGCTTGAGCACCGGGCTTAATGCCTATATAATGCAAAAAAACTACTACAGGAGGAAGAGTGGAGAAGATAAGGGAAACATTGCATAATTAAAAAAAATTAAGTACTTTCAGGGGCAAAGGGAAGTTACAGTCCCTGGTACTTTTCAGAAAAATCGCGCTGCAGACTAAAATTTGTAGAACAATAAGAGAATGGTAACGCAAGTAAAAATTTTAGAAAATCTTAGTAAATTTCGGAAAAATGGCACCACAAGAAAATTTTTGCTTCTTAAAAAATTATTTGAAAATTGGAAAAACATTGCGCGGCGACAAAGATTTATAAAAATTAAGTACTTTTCTGAAAAAAAAACTAGCCCCAGAAATTTTTTTGTAGAATACAACAAAAATTTTAGAAAAATAAAGTATTTTTCGGAAAAAAGGCGCCAGAAAGTTTTTGCAACATAAAAAACTTCTAGAAGATCGAAAAAAATTGAGCCACAATATTAGTTAGACATAGCTCAAAAAATGCCGCAGGTGAACATTTTAGAAAAATTATTTTTTTTTTGGTTAGTTTCAATAGTATAACGCCGCAATTGGTCAGTTGGCCCCTGATAAATTTTGCTCATTTCTTTGGGGGTTTAATTTTAAATATGCATTTTAGCGTCCACTGGCCTTGGTGCCCTAGACAAGTACCTACGCCTGGCTACGGCACTGATAGCGGATAGCAACTCTCGAACTTGCAATCGATTTCGAATTGAGATAGTGCTATAGCAGAAGTCGCGATGTAGAGAGAGATAGCTGCTACCATGCGAGTCTACTCTACTCTCAGGAGCGTACAAATTACTCTCAAGTGGAATAAAAGTGTTAAAAGCAACTGTTGAGACAAATATTTACACTGGTCTCTGGCCTTTTTGATTTTGATGAATTTCGAGTTAACCCACCCGGTAGATACTAATAAACATAAAAATGTTAATAGTGAAATAATGACGGTCTAAATATACGCGCCTTGAAATGTTGCTTAAAAGCGTCGAAAAATTTTGGCGTTATAAATAGCGCGTTTATTGAGAATTAAAATCAAAATCGGTATACAGCCAGAGGCGGATTTACCTTTAGAAGCGTCCCCGGGAAAACAAACCGACCCCTAACCTAATCTGACCGGCCGGATTACGTTGAATTCGGCCGCCGGTCCAATTAGGTAAGATCCAGTCAAAGAATAGCTTTTTTTTATAACAGTATCTTTCCAAAAAATTGTTTGAACAAGTGCTTTTCAAATTGGTTTGAAAAATGCGTTCAAAAAAACTAATAAAACTAAATTAGGTAGGAGAGAGCGGGTACGAATGGAACAATTTAAAAAAAAAGGTAAAATTTTCATAGGAAATTTTTGGAAGTTCATGAATTTTATCTGGTTTCTTCCTTTTACCTTTTACTGTAAACCAGTATGAGAAAAAATTTAATTATATTTGAATTTGAAAAAATTTACATTCTTATGTTAAAAACAAGGTGTTGCAAATTTACTCAGCATCGAGACAATTTTAACATACCTGAGGTACAATTGTGACTCAACCAAACTTTCATTCTATAAACAAAACTAAGCTATTATAACTATAAAATCTAAACATATATTTTTTCAAAAGCGCTAATTAGTCAAAAAATTGATGAAGCTTTATAAGATACTTAAATAATGAATTAAGCGCGACGGTGTAAGACAATGGATTTGAAACATTTCGAGCACCTCCCAATTTGCACCTAACATTAATTTATGCGCTATAAAATTCCGTAAAGCCGTTTTTTCTAAACATCTCAGAAATTAAGGCTCTAATGAATTAAACTATATAATTAAAAGAAACATATTTACCCCCTATTTACCTTGAGCATCACCGGAGCTCTAAGGTCTACTCCTAACATAGCCCTGAATACGATCCTGGGTCTCCCATCGCTGTCCACCTGGATAAAGAAGGAAGCGATGGCAGCATACCTTAGGATAAGGGACGCGGGCGTGTGGAGAAGGAGCGGTGGACAAAAAGGACATTCGGAGATCGCGACTGTGACGGAAAAGGAGATTCCTTTATCGACGTACAGGCTAGCGATGCCAGAAAAGCGGTTAAGGGAGAAAAGGAGATACCGTGTAACCATACCACCAAGGGATGCATGGAAGGAGGACGGAGCTGAACTCCTTAGCGACGCCACGGTCTGCTATACAGACGGATCAAGGCTGACAGACCGGAATTCGACCGGTGCAGGAGTGTACGTGGAAAGCAAGAGCATTGGAAAAAGCTACCCGCTGGGATCCAATGCAACAGTCTTCCAGGCAGAGGTTTACGCTATACTGGCGTTAACATGGGAGGAAGAAATTAGGAACGAAACAGGAAAACGCCTCTGCATCTGTTCAGACAGTCAAGCTGCTCTGAAAGCACTGTGTAAACCAACCATGTCCGCAGGTTTGGTGCAGGAGTGTGCGGATGCACTTCAGGAATTGGCCGGCGTAAGAGAGGTAGAGCTCGTATGGGTCCCAGGCCACGTGTGAGTCCCCGGAAACGAGAAAGCGGACAGACTCGCCAGGGGAGGATCCCAGCAGAAATGCGTCGGGCCAGAACCGTTCCTGGGGCTCACAAGAGGGCAAATGAAGTCGGCCCTAACAGAGTGGACCCAGAAAGAGATACAAAGGGAGTGGACCAACACAGGAAACGCCAGACAGGCGAAGGAGTATGTGACAGGCTACAGCAAATCCCGTAGGGACTGGCTGCTCCGTAGAACACGAAGAGAGGTGGGAGCCATAGTGGGAGTCCTGACCGGACACTGCGTCCTACAAGGACACCTGGCAAAGATGAGAGTGAAGGAGGACGCGACGTGCGAGCGATGTTGGGCCGAGGACGAGACCTCGGCGCATTTTCTCTCATCATGTGAAGCATACAAGGAGGCAAGAAGAGAGGTATTCGAAGAGGAAGCCTTTGAGACGGAGGACCTTCTGAATCTGAGATGGTCCGATATTCTGGCCTTTGTACAGAAGACGGGCAGATTCCTTAGCGAAAGAAGGACGCAGTAGGGGGGATGCCCGGGGGTTGGCGAAAAGGGCGCTTCATGTGCCTAGTCGCCAGGCCTAGAGCCTACCCCACACTACTACTACTACTACTACTACTACCCCCTGTAACTGTTATATTCGTACCACACCCAGAATTTAAAATATTTTCTCTTTGTAGAAAAATATTGCAAACATAACCTCAACGTAATAATTATAAGATATAAGAAGACAAAAAACATTAGACATTCTGAAGGTATCTAAAAATATCAAAAGAAAATAAAAAAATTACTAATCAAACAATTTTTAATAACTTTTTAGAAAGTCTACTATTATGTCGGTTTAGAACGTTTTTCTACGTTGTCCGACGCCTATTCTCCACCTCCTTCGATCCTGACAATTATCTTCTATCAGATTTTTTTGACTCATTAATCTTTAGATTGACTGTTGTCATTCTAGTTTAGGGTGTCCTCTTTTTCTGCGCTCTATTGGTTGCCATTCTAGGACCTACTTTGGTAATCTTTCGTCGTTCATCCGTTGTACATGGCCGTACCATATGAGTTGCCTTTTAGTGATCTCATCCGTTATGCTTCCCTCGATACCCATTCTTAGTTTTATGATCTCATTTCTTATGTCAAATGTTCTAGATATTCTCGTTGATCTTCTTATTGCATCCATTTCGACACTTTCCATTTTCGTTTTGTATTTTTCTGCGACAAGTCTCGATTCCATACAACAGTGTGCTTTTCACCATTGTTTCATATATGTTAATTTTTACATTATTTTTTATCTCTCTCTCCGTAAAATACTGTTAAGACATCCAATAACCTTTTTTGCTTTTACTATTCTTTTTTCTAGTTCTTTACAGCCTGTTCCTGTCTTATCAAAAGTGCTTAGAAAGTGCTGCACTAAAAATTAGGGAACTAGGTGCTCAACATTTGTTACATCACATGGTGTAGTTGATTCAAGTTACATCGATACTTAGTTTGTTATATTCGTTGTTACAATTGTACCGCGTTACAATCGTACCCACTATAACCTACTGCTAATTTTATTTGCACAAAATTTTTTTCCAACTATTTTTTGTGTGCTCCTGAACAGCTACCTCAGTTTGCTCCTGTATAAACCTGCCCCTGAACGGGATACAGGATCCCTCTGTTAACGTACGTACCTACGGCAAACCTCTGTTTTACACACAAAAAAATAAACCTTTCAGGCGGAAAATGATTTTGTAGCGAATTTGAACGCTCAAATTAAAATACAGGATTTAATTTAAAAATGCTACCCAAAGTAAATTTTTTTCTATACAAATTCATTTTATTTATTTATTCGCGCTGATAGAGAATAGTTAACTAATTTTTTAAAAGCTCTTTTTAACAGAGTTTAAAATAACACAGGGTTGACCCATTTTAAACCAATCAAACCACAGTATCGGGAAAGGTAATTTTGAACCCTCGAATACCATAATAAATTTTATACTGGTGTCTATAGGCCCCCATAGTTTATCATAAAGGACAGATAAAAAATCGTTTAAGATAATAAAGGAAAATGGCATGACAGTCCTATGTTAAAAACGGAATTATTAATATATTTATTATATTTTTTTTATCGGTTTCACAACGTTCTACGTCTTCCGATACCCAATCTCCACTCGTTTCTGTTTGCCCATAATTCATCATCTAGGCCTCTTATTCTTATTTCACTGTCTATTCCTTCTCTCCAGCTTCTCCTTGGCCGTCCTCGTTTTCTTCGGCCAGTTGGTTTCCATTGTAGTATTTGTTTAGGTAGTCTTTCATTATTCATTCTGTGTACATGTCCGTACCACACCAGTTGTTTTGTTCTTATATCATCCACTAAAGTACATTCACCCACTGTCATAATTTCTCTTATTCTTTGATTTGTAACTCTTTCTCTTTTTGATTTCCCTGCTGCTCTTCTCCAATAGTCCATCTCCGTAGCGGAAAGCATTTTTTCTGTTCTATCTTTGATTGGCCATACTTCTGAGCCGATGTAATAATACTTTTTACAATGGTGTTATATATAAGCTTTTTGTTATGTTTTGATATACTTTGGTAAATTATTCCATTTAATAAAGTTATTGCTTTTCTTCCTTGTACGTTTCGATCTTTTATAGCTTTGTCTAGTGTTCCGTCAGCTGTAATTTTTAGACCTAAGTATTTATACTCATCACAGGACTGAATTCCCTGCCCGGTATTTAAGATTAGATCCTGTTTCATTCCACCGATACACATATACTCTGTCTTATTGAGATTAACCTCTAGTCCCCACTTATTGTACTCTTCTATTACTTTTCGTGTCATATATTCGAGGTCGTCATATTCCTGAGCCACTACTATCTGATCATCGGCGAAACATAAAGTATTCAAGGTGGTTTCGTCCAACGGAATTCCCATGTTTTGGCATTTTCTCTTCCATACTTTAAGGACTTGTTCCAAGTATATCTTGAAGAGCGTAGGCGAGATAAAGCAACCTTGTTTAAGACCTTTATTTACTTGAAAGCCTTTGGTTAGTTTTGCTTTTTTTAAACTTTTGCCTTACTATTGCGGTATAACTCTTTGATGGCCTTAATTAGTTGTACGCTTATGTTTGTGATTTCCAACGCTTTCCAAAGTAGATTTAGTAGAATACTATCATATGCCTTCTGCAAATCGACGTAAAGCAGATGCAGCTCTTGTCCGTATGCCATTTTCTTTTCAATAACTTGGGTTATACAAAAGAGATGATTTGAAGTCGATCTACCCGCCCTGAAACCAGCTTATTCTTCTGCCTCCATTTCTATATATTCGCTCTCCACTTTATTTCTTATTATTTTACCGTATATTCTGCTTAGCGTACTAGTCACAGATATACCTCTATAATTGTCACATATATATTTCCTTCCTTTTTTGTGTATTGTGGATATATATGACGAATTATTAATAACCGGACATTATCAAAAACGTCATTCTTCAAAACAAGATAAAAGCAAAATCGAATTTCTGCGTAACGTCTTTTATCAAAACAGGACAAATTATAAAAAGGAGTCGAGCCTAGCTTGTGACATTCGCCTAAAGAAGAGCGGTTCTGATATTGCTATAAACGCCGTATCTACATACAAATTGCTATAGCAAATACGGCATTTTAATTAAGCAAAGCCCATTTTTGAAAAAGGTCAGGTGTTGGATCCTTGGTTAGGATTAATTTGCAATTCATTGACTAAGAGGTTTGGTTTGGTTAACATCGATTTTGACCTCTCAAACGAAGGAGGAGAAAAAAACAGAAATTTTTATTTTTTTGTTTATTGTTTGTGCAAAAACAACAATATAATTTGTTCCCGATTAAATTTGGTCCCAAACTTCCATGAGACCGATTTGTATGAGAGGAAGAGAGACGGAACCAGTAAAGTAAAAGAAAGGAGAGAGTTGCTCATGCTAGGCCCGGCCTCTTTTTATGATTTTGTCCAGTTTTGATAAACGACTTTATACTAAACTCCGATTTTGCTCTTGTCTTGTTTTGATGAATGGCGTTTTTTTTATAATCTCCGGTTATCAAGAATATCAAGTTTTTGCCTTTGGACTGTTAGACGATTTTCATGTATGATCTTGGCAGAGTCTTTAACAAAACGAACAGGCGTATCTCAAAATAACACGTTTATTACCCACCCCATGTAAAATTTTTTATTAACTTCAATCTGAGTTTGTTTAACTGTAAAAGATGCTGATAATGTAAAATATTGCAATAGAGATACGCCTCTTCGCCGAATCAAAATATATTTAAAACTAGCAATTAAGGTGGGCGCAACTAAGATCTGGCGTGTTTTGAGATACGCCCCTTCGTCATGTTAGCGACGATTTATGACGATGAATTTTCGTGTCGATCTGTATACATATAATTCATAAACCGTTTAACTAATTTTAACCAAATTTGGCACAATTATTTGGTACCCGTGAATATGACCATGAGCTTTTTGTGAGAGTGGTGAGTTTGTAGGGGAGTAGGAGTGGGGGGGTCGAATAAAAAATCACAACTCTAGCAGCCAGAAAAATGCAGATTCAAAATTTATATTGAGAATTAAATTCCCAACAAAAGTTTCTGTTTTTGGCTGTTAGGGAAAGCAAGGGAGGATTAAATTATGAGGAAAAAAAACATGTCGTAAACTGTAATACTTAGCGGTTTTTAATTTTATATTGAAGACATTGTACGCACTGCTATACGTGTATGGTGGCGCCATTTTGTTTCAAGTAGCAACAGACAGACAAATTAATTTTATTTTCAAGTGGGACACTTTTTTGCTGCTTCTGCTTATTTGAGAACAAGAGCATATTATGCGTAAAATGGCACCCTAATTGTTTTAAATGTTTTAAAAAGTTCGTTTTACATTGATGTTATTGAGATATTTTTATGTCGAAAGAGAAGAAAACTGATCCCACATGCGAGACTTCATTTTCAAAAGAGTCTTAATATAAAGGTAAAAACTGCATCCTCATTTCCAGAACGGGCTGTTTTTAAAATGTCTGGATTTAGGAAGGGGGCCTATAACTTTTTTATTTATGAACATTTCCAACTGTCAAATTGAATTTTATGTGTCACTTTTAGTTGTTGAGATATTTCATAAAACTGGTATTTCTTTATGGAATGACCTCTTTATTTCTTTACATTCTTTGTATTTTTTCAATTTGTGTTAAAATATTTTAAAATGATTAAACTAAGAGAATAAACAAATACGCTGATTTTAGAAATCAAATAAAAAGAGGGACATTCCATAAGAAAAGTATCAACTTTATGTAATATCTCAGAAAATAAAATTGACAGATAAAATTACATTTTTTAATTGGATTCTCTATTAAAAAACCTTAAAACTGTATTTACATCAAAATTAAATTTTTATAAATAAAAAAGTTATGCCCCCTCTGAAAATGTACATTTTTGAATAAAGCTTGTTTTATCGAGATACGGTTTTCACGCTTAATGATATCTTGAAAATCAAAGCTCATTTGGGAATTGGGGCCATCCTGTACAGCTGCAAAAAGTTAAATATGTAAAGTAAGTAAATAACGTCACACAAATTACATGGGCGTTGGGCTTCGGTGGAATGCTTTTAGAGTCACGTCTGTTATAGAGATCTTCGGATGAACCTCAGAGGTTTTGAAATTTCCGTTCATCATTTTGACGATAGTTTATTTAGGAAAATTGTTAGACCAACACACACCTTTAAGGATGCTAATAGTAGAGCATTTTTAAAATAAGTGACCTTCATTATGTATGTAAATACCGAGGGTCACGGGTCACTACATTTCAACAATTTATTTTCATTTGACAACTTATCACCAGGGTAGCTAATTCTATTTCTAAACATTTCCGAAATGTTTTGAATTATTTGTTTATTTTTATTATGAAAACATTGTCAAATGGCAAACTTTTGATGAAAATTCCAAAGTTCCTAGGGCCCATGGGAAGACTTGTCCCATTTAAACTTTTTATGGGAGAATCTCGTCTATAACATACGTAAGTCTTACAGCATTTCACCGAAGCCCAACTCCCATGTTATTTGTGCCAAGTCGTTTGGCCTAATAATTACTGCGCCCATTCTTGGAAACCGTAATTAGGGGTTGATGGGAATAATACCTAATATACAAGGTATTTTAATAAGGGATAAATAATTATGGGGAAGGGAAGAAAATCTGCTACCACCAAATTTCTGATAAAAAATGATAGGTTGAGGTAACACAGGCTGTCAAAATCACCCCCAAAAATTTAAAGTAAGAATTTTTAATGACTTATTATTTTAGCTTACCGGGATAATTTTTTAAGTTGCGAGAATGGGTGTTTGATGTATTATGGGGGAGAAAATCTCCCACCGCAAAATTTGTAATAAAATGACAAGTTAAGGCAACACAGGCTGTGAAAATCACCTCCAAAAATTCAAAATAATAATTTTTAATGACTTACTATTTTCACTTACTGAGATAATTTTTAAAGTTGCCGGGAATGGGGGTTTGATGTATTATGGGGAAGGGAAGAAAATCTGCCACCGCCAAATTTCTGATAAAATAACAAGTTGAGGCAACATAGGTTGTCAACATCACCTCCAAAAATTCAAAATAATAATTTTTAGTTACTTATTATTTTCGCTTACTGAGATAATTTTTAAAGTTGCGGGAGTGGTGGTTTGATGTATTATAGGGAAGGGAAGAAAATCTGCCACCGCCAAATTTCTGATTAAATGATAAGTTGAGGCAACACAAGCTGTCAAAATCACCTCCAAAAATTCAAAATAATAATTTTTAATGACTTACTTTTAAAATTTACTATATATATATAATTTTCAGATCTTCCAGGGTATCCATTATGTGGGATTGTTATAAAACTATCTGGCTTTTCTATATATAATTTTAGTTACTTATTATTTTCGCTTACTGAGATAATTTTTAAAGTTGCGGGAGTGGTGGTTTGATGTATTATAGGGAAGGGACGAAAATCTGCTACCGCCAAATTTCTGATTAAATGATAAGTTGAGGCAACACAAGCTGTCAAAATCACCTCCAAAAATTCAAAATAATAATTTTTAGTTACTTATTATTTTCGCTTACTGAGATAATTTTTAAAGTTGCGGGAGTGGTGGTTTGATGTATTATAGGGAAGGGAAGAAAATCTGCCACCGCCAAATTTCTGATTAAATGATAAGTTGAGGCAACACAAGCTGTCAAAATCACCTCCAAAAATTCAAAATAATAATTTTTAATGACTTACTATTTTCATTTACTAAGATAATTTTTAAAGTTGCCGGGAATGGGGGTTTGATGTATTATGGGGAAGGGAAGAAAATCTGCCACCGCCAAATTTCTGATAAAATAACAAGTTGAGGCAACACAGGTTTTCAACATCACCTCCAAAAATTCAAAATAATAATTTTTAGTTACTTATTATTTTCGCTTACTTAGATAATTTTTAAAGTTGCGGGAGTGGTGGTTTGATGTATTATAGGGAAGGGAAGAAAATCTGCCACCGCCAAATTTCTGATTAAATGATAAGTTGAGGCAACACAAGCTGTCAAAATCACCTCCAAAAATTCAAAATAATAATTTTTAATGTCTTACTATTTTCACTTACTGAGATAATTTTTAAAGTTGCCGGGAATGGGGGTTTGATGTATTATGGGGAAGGGAAGAAAATCTGCCACCGCCAAATTTCTGATAAAATAACAAGTTGAGGCAACATAGGTTGTCAACATCACCTCCAAAAATTCAAAATAATAATTTTTAATGACTTACTATTTTCTCTTACTGAGGAGTTTGATGTATTATGGGGAAGGGAAGAAAATCTGCCACCACCAAATTTCTGATAAAATATCAAGTTGAGGCAACACAGGTTGTCAACGTCACCTCCAAAAATTCAAAATAATAATTTTTAATTATATATTGTTTTCGCTTACTGAGATAATTTTGAAAGTTGCGGAAAGGGGGTTTGATGTATTATGAGGAAGGGAAGAAAATGTGCCACCGCCAAATTTCTGATAAAATGATAAGTTGAGGCAACACAGGCTGTCAAAACCACCTCCAAAAATTCAAAATAATAATTTTTAATGACTTATTATTTTAGCTTACTGCGATGATTTTTAAAGTTGCGGTAATGGAGGTTTGATGTATTATGGAGAAGGGAAGAAAATCTCGCACCGCCAAATTTCTGATAAAATGACAAGTTGAGTTGAATTACTTATTATTTTCGCTTACTGAATACTTTAAACATTTTTTATTGATATATGTTATTTTTATGTCTCGCTAAGAGACCTGTCTTTCTAATAAGAGAAAACTTAAACAAAAATATTGCGGTCAATATGATACAGTCGAACCTCTCTAACTTGAACCTCTATAACTCGAACCCCTCTATAACTCGAACCTTTTAAGCGGTACCTGCACTTTTTACATGTATTTTAACCTATGTAACTCGAGTTTCTAAAACTCGAACTCTCCATAACTCAAACTGTTTTGGTTGTCCCTTCAGGTTCGAGTTATTATAGAGGTTCGACTGTATTTGTAAAACTTTATTTAAAAACAAAATTTTACCGCATAATTTTTTTTTAAAAGAATCTACTAATTGCTCCTGATACGCGACTTTACCAAATTTCATATTTTTACTAAGAAAAAGCTATTTTTATAGAATTTTTTTTCTTAAATTATTTTTGTTTCTTACCCATTATAAAGCATAAAGTATAGTCCGAGCAGCACTCACAAATAAGAATTTAATAATAATCACTGCACAAACTTCGGCGTCGCGAGATTACTTAAATTCAATGAGCGTCCGTCTCTAGGCCGTTTTTATTAAAAAGATGCGGGCTTTTGGTGAATGGAAGCCTTAAGGGTGTATAGAAAGGCACTATGCTCAGTCTCTTTAACCATATAATTTCTATATGGTGGGAGTAAAGGCATTGAGCCACTGGAAACATTCGAACTGAGTCGGATTTTTCGTACATCTGCGTCGCACGTTCTCAGTCCAACCTAATAATAATTACTAGGGTTGCCAGCCGTTTCGTCGTGACGCTTGTTTTTAAAATTTAAAAAAATATTTTTCCAAAGGCTTATTTATGTTTTAGATAATTTTTTAATGTAAATATGTGTAAGAGATGCGGCATGTTAATGTCGCACTTTAATTTTCTATTATAGCCCAGCCCAAATATCCACAAAGCACAATCACGTGCTTAACACCTAAAAAACGCGTAAGAAACGTTGATTTTAAAAGCTGCTAGAAAAAGACGTTTATTTCATATATGAAAACAAGTTTAGTAGGTCACTAATTAACGTTATAAAAAATAACGTTGCTTAAAACTGCGTTGTGATAACGCAATTATCAAATTAAAACAGCAATGTTTTTACGTTATTTTCAAGTGATTTTTATTAACGTCAAAATCACATTAGATTTACACCTTTTCTACACGAATTTTTAAATGCAACTTGCATGGCTTTTGTCGGCATTTTTCAGTTTGACAAAATCTATCAGGGAGTTCTTTGGCCTTTAAAGTCCAACAGCCTATTCAGGAGCTGATCCCTGATCCTTCACGATCACGACGCATTAGTTATTAACCTGATAAAGACACATTAATATTCTGTGAAAATTTTTACTGGTTAGCTTTTAAGAAAAACATAATGTATATATAGATAGTTTGCCTTGCCTTGAGCGTCATCTTTAAAATTGTCTTGATGTGTTGTAGTCATAAACTAGTGAACTTTTATAACTTCCTTTTGCGTCACTTTTAAGTTAAAAAAAATGTTATTAAAAAAAACGTGACAAAAAAAGCCGCAGAAAGTTGGTCGGTTTGAGTCGTAATCTAGTGGCGTTTTGGAACATGTTGTGGAGGACTTTTCAAGTGTGAATTTGGCACATGAAAATAACGTGAATAAAAAAGACGTTATATACACAGCACTAGAAACTTCAGCATAAAGTACATTTTTATAGCTTGATTTCTCCTTGTTTTAATATTATCTTGAAGCATGTAGATTTAACAAAATAAATATCACGTGGAATGAGGTTGTTTTCTAGTAAAAAATAACTTTGTTATTTTGTTCACGTTAACTTAACGTTGATGTGATTTTGGTGCTATGTGAGTGGTATCCAGAGAGGGGTCAAACTGGAAGGATCAGGTGTAATTGTTTTCAGTTGCATATTTTATGTTTTTTAAAGTGCTGAATACAAATCTGAAGTTTTCCAACAAAAATTCCCTCGACAAATATGAGATATTCAATATGGTGGCCGATAAGAAATAACAAAAAATCTAGAAAATAGTTTAAAAAAAGTCAAATCAAGACCAGGCGCAATCAAGAGTCATTGGGGTCCCATAAAACATAGTAAAAGCATCGACCCCCTTTCCCTTCAGGTAAATTTTCAAAATGGCGCCGCATTCTTGGATATTTGACTATTTTTTCTTTTATTAGCTACTAATTTTTTTAAAAATATGCAAAGAAAAAATATAGAAAAAAAGACTTTAAACAAAATACTTTGAGCTGCCTATGCTGATTTCTAGCACATTTTATTTAAAATAAACTTATAAACATATTTAGGTTTAACCAATTTTCTTAGAAACAAAGCAATTTGTGAAAAAAATCTATATAATACTTCTTTGTAGCCAATCATATTTCTGTTTAAACCATATACCACTTTCTGCAGTAAAGAGACTATTGGTAAAACATCAGTGGCGTTCGTAAACTAGATTCCTCTTTTAAAATTAACTTTTTATTATACGTTTTTTGCTTTTTTTTTTAAACTTAGCAATTTATAAAAACATGTATAAGACTTTACAAAAAGGATAAACTTCTATTTTCAACTATGTAAAACTTGGAAGGGTTGTATTTACAATAAAACGATAGAGTGATGTCCATATATGGAGGTTATTAATTTACAAATATCGTCAAAAGTTTAACTTAATTTTAACTTTTTATTTGACTAAGTTTACTTACATAGGTTTTGCATCGTCTAAAGTATTGTTCATACTCGTCTTAGTCTTTTGTTTTTGATTAGTTTTTGTCCTTTGATTAGTCTTAGCTGTCTTAAACAAAATCGGCTGTTCATACTCGTCTTTTGTTTTTGATTAGTCTTAGTCATAACCCACTGAAAAAAAAAATCAATTTCAATAAAAAGGCCCCTTTTCAAAAGTCATTTTCTACACAAAACAATCTTATTTAACCTAATTTGTGCACGAAACACAGACACGAAAGAACAAAAGCGAAAAAGAAAATAAAAACAAATAAAATTTTGAGGTTATGTTGAGATTTTCTGTTAAAAACATGATTAATGGCGGTAAATTCAAAATTTCGGCCGCGCGCTTACGCTCTTCGGACGCCCTGTAAAAACAAAACAACAAATATCAGCTGATGTCTGTCACTCGTCTTAGTCCTTGTCCTAAGGATTGAAAGTTGGCAACTCTTAAGACAAAGACTAATCAAAAACAAAAGCAAAAGCATTGTATGAACACTCCCATAAGAAACAGTGGTTTTAACTTTCTTATGACAAGACATATGACTAAACCAAGACAAAAGACTAGACAAAAGACGAGTATGAACGATCCATAAAAGAAAATTTTACTAAGTCATCAACCATTTTTGTCCAGAGTACTTAATAGTTAAAAAAAAGCGATTGCAAACTTATATTTAAATTAGATTTTCGCGGATTTCTGTAAATAACCTCCATTTATGGACGCCACTGATCGTTGGTGGTAAATTTAATCCCACTCAATGATACGGCATTGGAAAGGAAATTTTATCTTTATCAAAAAGTGTAATATAAATATTTTCTTAAAGACCAAATTGCAAAAAACAAATTTTTAAAAATGATCCCGGCTTAGGGACCCCAATAAAATGTTAAGTAATATTGATCAAATTATGTTATACATTGTCAAAAAGGAAATTTTATTATCTAAATAAGAGACATATAACTTTTTTAAAGAGCTTTGTTTTAAAAGAAGCTTATATAGAAACGTAAAAATTGAATAGATTTTTGACGAATTCTGGATGCCACTGGACCGCTAGGTGTAAACCTGTCCCTATTATGATATACATGGCGTTATGCGTTATGCGAAATAACGTCTATTACGCAGGCTTCTCTTGCGAAATACCCCAGCAACGTTCTATTGCTTCGAGGTAGTAGAACAGATTTTGCTGCACACACGCAAAAATGGTTCAAAATTCAGTCTCTTTTAACAACGCGCTACTATTGGCGTGCTTGCTATTGGTCGAGACGAGGCATTTTGTACGATATGATGTATCACTTCTTACGACTACGAGAATCACCCCCTGAAGCTTTAAAAATTACTTTGTAATACAAAATTTGTATTAGTAAAAATTTAGAAATAAATGCATCAAGGAGGGAATTCGATTTAAAAATTGTTATTTCTCTTTTTGGAAAACGGCTGAAGTTCGGTTGAAAATACAGAGATAAGTTTGTGCTACTTATTAATTTATTAACTTGCTTGGAATATATATTTTTCAATTAAAAAAATTGTTAAACTTTTATTATTTCACGATTTTATATCCTTTAATCCACCCTTCGGAGTTAGTGCCGAAATTGAGTCCTGATTTACAGGAAATCCACTGTGGCGTCGTCGGTAGGTAGTAAAATCTACATAAAATGGCCGATCCGTTTAGAAATACAATTCTGTTTTTCTTTCATTTTTAAATTATATTTGCCTTGTTTTTAAATAAAACTCGCCTCAAATTTATGATTAGTGTATTACAAATTATTAAACTTGTTTGATTTTAAATGGTAAAAAATTGAGTTTCTTCAGTTAGTCGTATATAGACCTGCTTTTAAAACCCTGGAAAACTAAGTGTATTGGTCTCTAAAGCTAAGTGAACTGAGGCTCTATTCTTGGTCTTGAACGATGTGACCATCCACATCACACGCTTTGACCAATAGCAAACTCTGAGCGGTTGCGTGTTGTGCGAAATTACTTGTCTCGACCAATGGCATAGTCGCCTCTTCATCAGAGTTAGGGAATTTTACGCGTTTGAAGTGAAATCTGTCTCCTGCCCCGTACCGACTGAACGTTTCTCGCTCGGATCGTATGAGAAGCTTGCGCAATGGAGGTCTTTTCGCATAGCACGTGACGACTTGGGGCTAATTTAAAGCTTGTATTTGGCCAAAGCACGCGATAGGAATCATCCCATTGTTCAAGTACGAGAATAACTAGCCTGTAGAAACAATGAGCAACCTTGGTGTTTATGTGACCCAATACCCATGCATTCTTACACGCGAAGCGTGCAGTCAGGACCCCATTTAATTCTTAATGTGTTGTTGGTTTTGGAACATACTCCCTTACGTCACAACATTATTTGACACTTGTCAAAAATTTAAGGTTATGTCTATTATTTTTTTTCTAAAAACCAGTTGATCGGGTGAAAATGTATCAAATTGCGTATTAAGATTGTGGTTTTTCTAAAATTTCTTGTGGACACCATGGAATGGCACTAACTTACTTCTCCCGGACATTTTCTCACAAACCGCACGGGTTTCTGAAATGTTCATATTTATGGAAATAAGAAGAAACAAATCATAACAAAAAGTTGCTCAGTGTTGCTTGAATAACAGGGGATTCACAATTTTTTTTCAAAAATAAGTTTTCGGATTTTTTTTTAATTGTTTTTTTTAAAAACACATTTCAAATAAATTTTTGAATTCAAATGATAATAAAAACATTTTTGAGAAAAATGTCATTTGAAAATACCTTTACGTAAAAATCTTAGTTAAAAAAAATGTTTTTCGAAATAGTGGCTTTTCGAAAAATTCTTAAAAAAGTGATTTCGGAAAAATTAGTTTTACAACAATGTTTTCAAAAACTATTTTAGGAAAAATTTTCAGTTAAAAAAAATTGGTTTTTAAAAAACTGGTTTTTTGGTAATTAACCATTAGTTTAGTTCCCGGTTTAGGGTCGTCCTTCGGCCCGGGCGAATCGGGCCTCTGCCCCTGGCGGTAAATTGAGGGGGCGGCAAATTGAGGCGGCGGCAAATCGGCTGTCTAATTTATAAAAAAATAATAAACTAAATACATATATAGAGATCACTTAAACTAAAGCCCTTCAGACACCGTAAAAAAATTTGATTTACACAAGCAATGTGTAAAACAAAGAACTAACTACCTGAAGCACTCACCTATGGATGACCTATTTTTTTAAGCGTGTTCTTTTCAGCCTTTGACCACCCCTCCCCTTAAGTCACGCTACGCCGCTGTGGCTGTGGTTTACGTTATCGCTTTTAATTTTTGTTACGAAGGGCCTCATTTTAGCTTTTTGCCCGGGGCGGCAAAACTATGAGTGCGTCTCTGGCCTGTGGTATCCTGTGGGATAGTTGTGGAAATTTTTTTAAAACTTCCCTAGGTGAATTGGTAATAATCACCTCCGGACCCTTCTCTTATATGCGCTACTGCATCAAACAAATTTGTATTTGTATTATGTTTTTTTCCATAGCCAAAGCAAACCATGCCATCTCATTTGGGAGTCTAATCTCAGGGGGGTCTTAACCCCCCAGCTCCTTTTAGTTGCTCCTTAATTGATAAATAAAGAAGTTATGGCAACCCTATTAATGAGCATTCTGCGAATAGACACATACACAAAAACATAATTTTGCCTTTCCAGATGTTGGTGTGCTGTTTATAGTTAACCAATATTAGACTTGACCTTACTTTTTTCAATAAACATGGATTTGAAGATCGGGGGAGCCACGAAAATCACGAAAAACACTCACACACTTTATTCTTTTAGATCTAAGTTAATTTAGTCTAGAGTTAAATAAATAAAATTGGCAAAGATTTATTCCAGGCTTTTATCGGGAGCCGGGATCGGCTTTTGGTTGGGAATATGACTCTTATGGGACTTGATACCCCAAAAATTGCCAAATCGCGTTTTTTGGATTCTTATCTTATCTTATTATCACATGATACTACAACTTCATGTTTTTGTTCATAAAATGCATAGTTTAATACAAATTTTGCATACCAAAAAAAGTTTTCAAAAATTTTTTTGTCAAATAATTTTCCGTTTTGATTTTTTTTACCAAAAATTGTTTTTCGAAAAAATGACAACTAACAAATTTGGTTGCTTGATTAGAACAAAAAGTTTATAATTGTTTCTGAAAGTTTCATCTTTACGGCAACAAGAAAAAACAAATCGTTGCTCAATGTTGCTTCATTGGGAACGCAGCTTAACAGATGATGTCTATTTATGCATGCATTATTGAAAACTGCCACATAAAAACTGCAATAAAAGTGACACGAGCTACTGTAATCATAATAGCCATTTTGGAATTTTCAGGAGTGTGTACAATTAAAAATTAATTTTTAAATTTTGGGAAACATTTTTGTATTTTAAACAGAACTAGGTATTCCCAATGTCTTTTAGTAAAAGTATCGAATGCACCTAATCTGTTTATATGTGCCTAATCTCTTCTTGTAAGGATTATCAGAGGTATCGACAGTACCACCTGCACCCTTGGGTTTCACCGTTTTACACTTCAAATATAATTTATTTACATTTATATAATTTTTTTATACGGCTTATTTCAGTGGAGGAACTATATACATCAAACACAAGAAATTGTACTTGTATTATTTTTTTTCCATAGCCAAACCAAACCATGCGATCTTATTTACGAGTCTAATCTCAGGGGGGTCTTAACCCCTTTTAGTTGCTTTTTAATTAAAAAATAAAGAAGTCATGGCAACCCTATTAATGAGCATTCTGCGAATAGACACATGTGCATACACAAAAACATAATTTTGCCTTTCCAGATGCTGGTGTGCTGTTTGTAGTTAACCAATATTAGATTTCACCTTACTTTTTTCAATAAACATGGATTCGAAGATCGGATAGGCCACAAAAAACACGAAAAACACTCACACACTTGATTCTTTTAGGTCTAAGTTAATTTAGTCTAGAGTTAAATAAATAAAATTGGCAAAGGTTTATTCCAGGTTTTGATCGGGAGCCGGGATCGGCTTGTGATTGGCTTATCGGACTTGATACGCCAAAAATCGGCAAATTACTTTTTTTTTAAATTCTTCAATTGAACTGTGATTTTTTACATGTGTATGCCAACATTATAATATGTATCATGTTTGTTCACAAACAATAACTTTCGGTAAATTAGTTTTACAGAAAAACTATTCATACGGTTTTTCTTTGCAAGAGAGCACTAATTAATATAGTTAAGAAATTTGCTTAATGGCTAAACAAAAAATACTAAATACATAATTTTTGCCCATAAAGAAAATTGAGGAAGGAAGTTTTAGGCTATACCCCAAATAAATTGGTTATGGATCACTTGATTTTTAGTCACCGGTTGCCTTAAATTTAATGAATGTTTGGTGTACGACTGTCCTCGATCGATTGGCGATAGAGTACTTAACATTAAGTCGCCTCGAATTTGAATAGGAGGGCCCGTGTGAATTCATAAATCCAAGATGGGGCTTTTTTCATGCTTTTCACTAACTTTGGCTTATAACTTAGTTTAGAGAAAAACTGTAAGTTCGTTTTTTGTTTGTAAGAGAACACCAATTGTTTTTATAGAAAGATTGGCTTTATATCTTAAAAACTAACAAAGAAATTAATTTTTCTTTGGGTAAAAAAAAGTTACTATTTTTTTGTATTTTAATTATTTTTTTATCTTTCTTAGTTTTTAAGATATAAAACTAATTTCTTTACTATGTTATTTGTTGTTCTCTTGTAAACAAAAAACCTGTTTGCAGTTTTCCTGTAAAACTAATTTAGCGAAAGTTATAATCTCGAGTTTGTAAAAAAAGGAAAATGCCCCCATTTTCATATAGGAGCTCCTACTCAAATTTGAGGCAAACACCCGGCGACTTAAAATTAAGTGATCCACCGCCAAACGACCGAGGATATTCTTTATTTAATTGATTTTTATATTTCTTTTAATATTAAAAAAAAAATAACAATATCTTTTTTAGTTCTTAAGATACAAAGCTTATTGAAACTATAATTATTAAATTGTTGTTCTATTTCAAATAAATCATCATAAGTTTGTGAAAAAACATGGAAAAAATCGCAATTTTGGATGTATGACGTCATACAGGTGCTCTTACTCAAATTTGAGTCAAACACCTGGCGACCTAAAATTGAATGATCTACAACCAATCTATTTGGGGTAGTCTTAAACTTCCTTATTTTTTTTTTTTTTGGGGAAAAAAAGTTACTATTTTTTAGTATTTTTTGATAAATGTAGATCTTTGTTATTTTCTAAGATATACAGCTAGTTTTTTTACTATCTTAATTGCTGTTCTATTGCAAACCAAAAACGTACGTAACAGTTTTTCTGTAAAACTAATTAATTTTGCAAAAGTTATAAGCCAAAGTTTATGAAAAAACATGACAAAAACCGCCATCTCGGATTTATGATGTCACACCGGGCCTCCTA